>CM068968.1:19964722-19976029 GCA_035128595.1 Eptatretus atami
AGAAGATGCACAAAACAATGCCGTGTCAAGGGTGACGGAGGTGCCGTTGGCCTGACGGAAATCCAGTGCTCTGAGCACTGGATGGTCCGCCGGACCGAGGTGGCCAGAGTGATCATGGAGTTTGAGGAGGCGAACATGCATCAAATGCCAATGAGAGACACGTCACATGAAGAAATACCGCGTGCACAGGAAGCATTTGGCAAAGATGTACAATCACTTGTGGCTGTCATTGAAGAGCTGGGGAATCCTTCGAGGAGGATAGTCCAGATTTGCTGGTCCTAGACACAAAGGAGATTGCCGATCCTGCAATGATTGAAACAGTTCACACTGCCAGCAGATTGGACAAGAACAGTTTCAGACATACTCAAAGGATTGCCTCATCGACAGAACCAAGACTATTGACGAACCGATAAGAGGAAAAACTCCCCCTCTTTGGAACAGACAGAAGACAAAAGCACCCAAAGGAAAGGAAGCATATGTGAAGATGATATGGCCTTATTGCAAGGCTCTACATAGGCTGCCAGAACCGCGATGGGAACCTGGACGAGTTCTTCCGTCATGAAAATCAAGCATGCCTTCCCGCGTTATCTGATGCAAGTAAGCTACACCTGGGTAGCAAAGCGACTTGCTGGTGTGCCTTGAGAACGTTGCTGAAGCTCAGTCTGATGCACCTGCTGTCACTTCTGTTGTCCCTTGACGGCGCCGTCATCGTGCAGATGTTGAAGCCTGGCACTGCAAGACATTTGAAGAATATGCCCACCAAGTCTTCATCCCATACGTCGAGGGGCAGCTGCGTCGTCTTCACGTCTCTCCTCGTTTGGGATAGCTACAAAGATGGCTCTTGAAGACGGCGACAAGGGAGAAACGAGGAAAAGGGGTGTGACGGCGCGTGGTGAGCACCGCAGCGATACCAGGAAACGGCAGAGTTTCCTACGTGTTGACGCAACAAGGTGGAGCTCTTCACCTTCCTGTCCGATGTGCTGGTGCAGTCCTTCCATGACGAGGCAAAGGAGCTGGTAGTCACTGATGGTGAAGCAGTCATCTGCCTTCCAAGGCAGGAAGATGAAAGCTCTCTGGCTCATGCGGTCAAGAAGAGCGGACACTCGCATCATGCTACATGTGGCCCATGCTGCAGAACATGACCACCGTCGGATTCAAGTTCGAACCGTAGACACTGACGTCGTCGTCTTGGCGGTGATGGTGGCCCAGGCACTACCATGCGTGGATGAACTCTAGATTGCCTTTGGGACGGGCAAGAACTACCGCTACATCCCTGCCCATGAATAGCTGCCTCCTCGGTCCACAGAAGGCACGTGCCCTCCCTGTCTTCCACGCCATAACCGGATGTGACACGGTATCAGCATTCGTGGGGCATGGGAAGAAATCTGCCTGGGCCACATGGAACTCGTTTCTAGAACTGACAGATTCTCTGTGACTCCACACCACGCCAGTCAACATCCAGGATAACACAATGCACTGCATTGAAAGGTTTGTGGTGCTCCTCTATGACCGCACCAGTCCATATACGGATGTCAACGAGGCCAGAAAGAAACTCTTCGCAAGAGGAACTCCGTCCAGCGCATCCCACCTACCTACGATGCTTTGGAAACAGCATGTGAGAGATCAGTCTTTCCAGGGTGGCTATGTCTGGGGGCAGGTCTTGGTCCCTCAACCTGTGCTCCATCACCAACAAGCTGGGGCTGGCAGCAAACAGAGGATGGGTCCTACGAACTGCTCTGGACACACTCCCTGAGGCTTCAAAAGCTGCTTCGAGCGTGGTCGTCGTGTGCTGCAAAAAACGCTGTAGAAACCACTGCAAATGCAAGAAGGCTAATCTGCAATGCACTGGACTGTGTTTGTGAAGGAGAATGCCAGTAGACAGACGCAGTGGACACAGACTGAGATATCGGCCTAGCTTAGAAATGTGCAAATGCAAAGTCGCATTGCTTGTAAAAGTGTTGACTTCTTGATCCAGAGCCAGTACAACTTGAGCTCAGAAACTCATATTGTACTAGACTGATGTATGCGTGCGTGTACCATGTGTCCTGGTAGAATGGTAGTAGACAGTAAACTGTAGCCGCTTCAAAGTGAAGTGTGCAATAATTTAGCTACATTTTCTTGAGTTTGTAATTATCACGATTATCAGTTCCCTTTTCAAAATAGAGTAAAGTATGTAACCTATAATGCAATTTTTGTTGATTCCAAACCCATTGAATGTGATGGATATCATTTGACTCTTGTTCTCCAGGCAATAATGGGTACTTTTCAGCGAAAAATTTCAGGAGAGCATCAATTTACAAATCAAATAATGGCTTTTTTACGAAAATACTGGCTCATAATATTTGAATACGCCTTTTCATGGTCAATTTACTGGATTTTACACTTTCCTTATATCTACCACCAATACAATAAGAAAATAAGAGCATATAGCCAATTCCGCTAAAGTAGAATGGCGGGCATTTTGGAAAATGGTCGCCGAAGCTGACCAAGGCACAATCTCGGGTGGCTCCATATCTAGAATTGGTCGGAATACATTATTCTACATGTGTACCAATTTTGGTGCTTTATATAAATTTGAACAATTGATCTGAAATATCAGACTGAGCTGCAGGACTATAATCCGAGAAAAGAATTCAAAAATAATTTTCCGTTCGTTTGTCCGAACCGCTTAAGTGAATTTTGCATATTTTTCAACAGCTACCTTTTAAAATCTATAATTTAATCCTCGTAAGTCCGCCGACCGAATGATACTCTCGTTTTGTAGGTCTATACCTCCCCTAAGTCCAAGTACCAATGAAAAAATTTTTACATTAACCGCCGCAAAAGCGAGTGAATCAGCGCATTTTATTTTATGTTCCCAAGTATCAAGCTAATTTAGTCGCCAAAATACCCACTTTCCTTCGATTTTCACCCTGTTTTCAACGTTGGCATTTAGGCCACTGTTATCGACTGCGAAATATGAAAACAGAATTACAAATATCTTTCCGTTGGTTCGTGCGAGCCGGGAGAGTGAAACCGCGTCATCCTGCACAAGCTCCGCCATCTCAATCAACATACCAGGCCGCGAAATCTTTTATTGGCTTATAACTCGACGGTGCAAAGTCACAAAAATTAAACACCCACATCATCGTACAGGTAATAATATCAGGCATCCGGCGATATAAGTTAGAAAGGTGAAATAAACTATTTTGGTCGCTAAAGGGCCCTGAGCCGTTGCGGCCTAACACTATCCGAGGCGTGGCGCTCCAGGCCATGAAGCTGCGATTTCTTTAAACACTCATAAAATGACGATACAAAGTCCGAAAACGTCCCAACATACCTCAAAATGTCCAGGTCACGCTCCCTGTTAGTGGGTGAACAATCCAACGCTTGGCGAATTCTGCTTCGCATGATAGTTAGAGCCGACATCGAAGGATCAAAAAGCGACGTCGCTATGGACGCTTGGCCGTGGGAGACCATGGCTTGGAGAGCACGGATTCTGCATTCTCAATGTTTAATTGTTAACCTATCATCTTTAATAAAACTATAATAGACCAATAAAACTTTAATAGATATTTAAAAATTTTATTCTTGTATTTGAGGAGCATCTCGGCCTGGTTGTACTAGAGCAGCTCGTTTTGTGTACGTAACTTACGTCAATGAAAAAAGTGGGGGGGAGGACAATCGATATGTTGTCCCCCCCCTTGATAAAAAGTGGGGGGGGACATGTCCCCCGTCCCCCACCAATCGACGCCCATAAGCTGAGTACCATCTGTGATCCACACCCTTATAGAGTAGTAGTAGTAGTAGTAGTAGTAGTAGTAGTAGTAGTAGTAGTAGTAGTAGTAGTAGTAGTAGTGAAGGGGACGGGTGTTTTTCTTTGACGACGTGAACAGAAAATCGTACACAACATATCACAAGTTCGACGATTATCGGCACAGTTCATTCACAGTTGTGGGGACAGGAAGAGATGGAGGATGTTGATGATTCCCCTCGGGGTAAACAAAGCTGACAGGTGACCCTTGGGGCCTGGCAGGAGGCCAGACCATGACGGCCTCTGCGGCTTCCTCGATACCTACAGGATTACATTACAGATTTTTAGATTTAATTGCGAATTTGGGAGATGACTTCCATACAGAAATGATGTGTTAATGCTTTTTAAAAAAAATGTTTTTGAAACCTATCTTGATTAGCTTTGTGTTTCCACACTTATTGATGAACTAATGAAGGAGTCGACAGAGCGCATATTTTATACCAGCAAAGGTACCCGGCGTTGCCGGGCAACTCTGGGAACCTCCTCCAATTCCTTCTTCCTCCCACCCCACCCCCTCCCCTCCAGACTTCCACCCTCTCCCCTCCATCATCCCACCCACCCCTTGCCCTCCCTCATCTCAACCTCCCCTGCCCTTCCTCCTTCTCCCACCTGCCCCTTCCCCTCCCTCATCTCAACCTCCCCTGCCTCTTCCCTCCCACCCACCCCTTCCCTCCCTCTCCCACCTGCCCCTTCCCCTCCCTCCAGAGTCCCACCCCTTCCCTGTGATATGCACAGTACCCACCCTTTGGGTGGGTCGAGTTTGCACATTACTTGCTGAAAAAAAACTATCATCTGTTTTGCAAGAAGACTATAGATGCTTGTGTGGTGTGTGCTTAAAAGGTTCTAGATGGTCTAAACTCTGAAGGGTATGTTCCAATAGTAGTGTCCAAGGGGTCAAAAGGATCTAATCTCTCAAGCATGTAAAAAGGTCCAAGTGGTCTCAAGCTCTAAAGTCTAAACAGTTTAGGGTCCAAGCTGTCTAATCTGTCTTAAGGCTTTAAGGGTCTAACGGGTCTTCGGAGTCGTAAGGGTCTTCGGGGTCATAGAGGGTGTAAAAGGGTCATAGAGGGTCTTCGGAGGTCTTCAAGGTCTTAAGGGTGTTGTGGGTCTTTGGGGTCTTTAAAGGCTGAGGTGGTGGATGAAAATACCCTTAGGACAATCCCTGGGTCGGACGTGGTCTGTGTGCCAAATTTGGCGGTTGTTGGCCCAGCGGTCTTTGCAATAAAACACGAACATAGTCAGACAGACAAATTTTATTTACTATAAACACCTGCTCCCTGAGGGAGTGACGGGGGGGGGTTTGGGGGGGGGGTGGGGGAGGTTGAGGAGGGGAAGCGCACCCTGCCCAAGTCCTTCACGAACTGGTTGACTAGGCCTGACATTCGACTAAGGTTAAGGCAGGAATTTGTAATTTGTTCAAAGTGCCGCCGATAGCTCACCTACACTTTGCGAAGGACACCATGGGATCTTATCTTATGCCATTATCACTGGATGAAATTGACCAATTAAAATGTCGTTCTAATAATTTTGACGAAAAGTATAACTGGGATGACATGGAGTCTTGAGTCGGGATTAAAGGAAGATGTATCAACAACCTAAGGAATGTTGATGCTTCTACTCTGTTGGTAGAAAGTAAAGAGGACTTGAATTTGCTGCAGACAGTGAAGGAGGAAAGTGAATAACTGATCTTTATTTAAACCTAAAAAAGATTAAAATCTTCTTAACTGAGAAGATCAACGTGTTCAGTAGAGGTGTATTCCATTAACAATCAGATTGTAGAGTGCTTCAAGTGGCTTGCTTGATTTTAAGCACTCCAACAAAACGATTGATAAGGAACAGCTGGCTTGGCAAGTGATAACAAGCTCATTGATTATGGAACACACCCTCAATGGATGGGGTAAAGGATGCAACCAAGCTGTCTCTGCTAGAGCTTCGGAAAGCAGTGCAGCATAAGGATGTTTTGGAGATTCATGATCGTGAATGTCACCATAAATCAGCCATGACTTGACAACTGGATAACTGGTTTAATCCGATCGATGTGTGGACCGGGGACTGTAAGCCGAAACACCGCCCATTCCCTTTGGCGAGTATCAAAATGTGAACGAACCTTAGGAATATCATTATGCATCAAATGAAGGTTATGATTGGGCTATAAGGGTGTCGGTGGCAATATCGCACATCACTTGCACATCATCATCATGCACACACCTGAAAAAATGGCCAGGAGAAATCGCATATGAGGTCCCAAGATATGATATTGTTGCGGACTTGGGGTTCGAAGCTCGACATGAGGGGAAGCGCCTCTCGAACGACACGTCCTAAGGCCACCGGGCATAGATAACTGCGCACCAGCAGGTTGCGAGGCAACCACGAAGACCGAATGGCAGTCCAATCTGAGCAGGGTTACACAACTTCACGTGATACCTTACCTGTGGACGGCCTGTAAATTAGGGTATCATGCCCTTGATGCGTACTTGCGTTAAACTTGCAGTATCAGGTGCAGTCGAGCGGAGCTACCATGTACACACCGGCTAATAAAATAGATTGTTTGGGTAGAACTTCTCTGCGAAGCTAATGTGCAGACCATGCTAGACTAGACCAATGAAGGAAAAGACGAAACAAGCTGGGCACATTTATTACAAGCAAGGCGAGGAAAGTTATGTGGCACAGTAATGGGTTTATTCACAAAATATACAGCAGAGGAAAGCAAGGAATTTGTGGGTGCAGCAAAAAAAAAATACAATTATTTATGGAAGAGACAATGCAGAGTTAACCTGATAAACTTCCACAATCTTACTTACGTCACACATATTACAAACACCATCACACACACCTGAGGAAATTAGAGTTAGCCTAGAAAGAGGAGAAGCAGTTCAGGTTTAGGCAACCTCGTTGTACCTGGTGCAGTTCACGGACCGATACAACCCAATCACTTAGGAAGAGGTAGGAAGAAAACTGGGGGTGTTGATGATGCTTGAGTGTGATGCAAGAGGAAGGTGTGAATGGTGCAAATCGGTGATGCTCTTTTAGTGGACGAGGTACAGATTGAGAAAAGATGTGCGAGAGAGCTTAATGGGGGACGTGTGGAAAACAATCTATAAGTGGTAATGAATATTGGCTGTGGAGCGCAGCCGAAGCCGAGTGCCGAGGACCCGGTAATGACCTCAGTACGTCGTGGTAACTGCTCACTTCACTCAGGGGAGAGAGAGAGAGAGAGCAGAGAGAGAGAGAGAGAGAGAGAGAGAGAGAGAGATCCTGATTTGCTCTCTTTTATAGAGACTGGAGTGAAGGAGTTGCCAAAAGGTAGATCAAAAGAGCCTGTAGGTGTTTCCGAGTTTCCCCATAAGCGCATAGCCGTCACCCCACACCACAGCCATGCCCTGCCAGGCTCCAGAACCAAAAATGGCCTCAATTGCTTCCGAGCCTGGCTATGCAACACAGCTCCGCAATTAACATTGGCCGAGGGTTTTTGTGAGTGCTTTCCGGCCCTGAACATGAGGTGGACTCCATTCGAGCGCTGTTATTATGCGGAATGCTGAAGCTACCCAGACGTCGTTGAATGAACCCTAGCTTATGTTTGCGTTTCGAGTTGCATGCCAAAACACCCCAGCTCTTAATGTCCCCTGTTCCCCCGACATCCTCGGAGACCATGGTGAGCGTCCAGGGAGCTAACTGTAGTTGGGGTGGTTTGTAGTGGTTGTTTTGAGGTAGAGGAAACACTGTGGAATTTGTGCTGAAGGCGTTGAAATGTTGGGAGTGGTTGAGGCGATTGTAGCGAGGAGACTGAAATGGTTGGTTGCGGTTGTTGCGCGTGTGGTGAAGAGGTTGGGTGTAAGTTGTTGGGAATTTTAGAAGGCGTTTGTAGTGATCATGCTGAGCATTGTAGCATCGTGGTGAGTGTGGTGAGGGTCTGAGATGAGGTGTCAGTTGGTTTATGGCACGCCATTAGAACAGGAAATGGCCGTGCGGTTTGAGCGGGGACACTGCAGAACATCCTCATGGCATCACTGTCCGGCCCGTGGTGTGCTTGAATGCATGGTGGGGCTCGTGCGTGAAATAAGGGATGTAAAATCAGTGAAAGAAATGAAAGAATAAAGGGTTGAAGACCTAACTAAATGCCATACGCAACCTATTTGGTCCGTCGTACCCAATAAACATGTGGAAAGGGCTAACTAAACTAATACTAATGAGATAACTGTCTTATGATCGCTATATGTTGGTTATCATTGCCTCAAAAGAGAGCCGGTTTTGCAGAGCCGCAACAATATAAACAATCCATATACAGTTCACATATAACGTGATGGCTTTTAGCTCTCATACGAGCCTCGACAAGGTATACAAGAAAAAAATGGCTAGAAAAATTGCACAGGCAATGGGATTCATCATTTATGCGTAATAAACTCTCGCGAAAGACTCTTGCAAGCAGCTTTGTTAGCTAAAGATCATTGCTGTTTACCTAGAGACCTAGCAAGTTGAGAGACTGATCCATTGGTCTGAGGGAGATGCCTCAAGTATAGAATGCCTTAAGCATGTCGAGTTTCCTCCAAACTTCTTCCAGTTTAAAAGTGACTGTTCAAAAATTGTAACTGTACGTTGGACAGAATTCGCTGAATCGTTTGTGGTTATACTAACTTTTTATGTCTAGAAGGTGTGCCCCATAAAATACACCTCGACATGAAGTTCGGTCAAGGGGAGGAGGGCAAGTTAAATCGTGTGACCCTTAGTGCCCCTGACAAGTTTGGTTGCGATTGGATAAGTAACGACCCAATGTATCAGTCACACCAAAGACAGACACCAAATTGCATGTTTTCATACAAAGCACAGGGCCATGAATGTCGAAGCGGGTCACATTTTTATAAACCACGAATATGCGGGGTCCGCGACTAGGGTTTAGTGGGGTCTGACAATACAAAGACAATGGACCCAGCCTCAGAGTGTGTGCTCAAAGAGAATGTTAATTGTGAAGGAGGGCTGTGCTCATCGTCGTATGATGGGTTTGCCTTGCACCGATTTTTGTGGGTGTAAGAATTGTAATAATTATACCGCCACTGACCAAGAACAGGGTCTGTAGGCTGGTGGGGGTGTCGATGTTGATGACGATGTGGCTGATTACGAAGATGATTAATCTGAAATGAAGTATTTTGTTGCATCAATTTGTGTTACTGCATAATAAGTGCTACAAATTTATATAATTATAAAATACATAATAATTAATTTGTGTCCCAGTGTTACTGCATATGAAATGATCGGTTCCGTTAGGCATCGTAAAGTGTGATGAGTGCGATGGAAAATGGAATTCGTTTGCCAATAAAATATGATTCTGAGATGCCTTGTTAATACTGGTTCAGTGCCTAACAGCAGATAAAGTCTTGTTATGTGGATATATTTCATCAGAACACATGACACAGACCAAAGATGCCACCTTTCTCTGCATGGTTAACAACCTGGCCCCAATAAGCTTCAGAACCCTTTTCATTGGTGCAGACCTGCGGTCGCCCTCTGCTATCTATTGCGGTCCTCAAACTTTTTTTTCTCAACTAGTGATGTCTGCACACCAACGGATCACCGATTTTAGAAGGTTTATCTCAAATCATGTTGGAGATATTTAAGCTCAAAGTTATAGACAACTACAATGCATTACATTATTTTTTGACAAAAGTGTCAATTTCACAATTTTACTGAATCAAGTATGAACCACTGAAAGCCTTCAAAATGGGTTTGGTAGTGGTACCCAAGAAGCTCCACGACTGTCCAGAACACTGAGCTCCAAATACATTTCATAGGGAAAATACTGCACCGAGAAGTTGCCATCGGGGCTCAAAATGGCTCTTTTTTTGCTCAACATCACCTACTTTGACCTCTCCGTATGAAATACAGTAGCCGGCAGCATTTCAGAGTTAAACTTTTTACACGAGGTCAGGCATGTTTTCAGATATCCGAAACCGGATAGAATCGTATAATTGAGAGATGGGAGCGAAATCCATTTTCTGGGCATAATTTGACATTTCAGGTTGCAACCGAAAGGGAGGTGGAAGAAGACAGACAGACAGACCACCGACCGGCCTGCGATGGCAAATTGATCGGCCCATAGACTCGACTTCATCGCAGGATATTACAATGATTTTGAAGGCCTTGGTTTGCACGCTGTGAAGCTGAGCAAGGTGTGAAGCAGTTTGAATTTGACCTTTGTCTCATCAACACATCAAATCAAAATATAAAACCCTCCCCAAAAATCCCCACTGATATTGTTGGAGAATTCTGATACATGCCCAGTGGCGTAACTCGTCATCTCCAGGTTATTTTGTTTTATTTTAAGCTTCAATGCCGGGGGTCCGAGAAGTTCAATGGTAAGACAATTGCTGACATAGGCAGATGTGCCTCCCCTGCATCCGTGTTTCTTTGGACAGTATTACACTGCACAATATTTTGTTTATTTTCAGATTGTTTCTGCTGTCTGCTAACTTGTCTTCTTTATGAGCGATGGGTTAGTTCTTTGGTACTCATCATTTCAGGTACCTGGGGCGCTCCTTCACCTATCACGCTGTGATTCTTGTTAAAGATGCTTCACACATATCAGATCCACATTCGGTTTGAGTCAAAGCACTCCCTGTCGAACAGAATGCCAATTCAACCAGGCTACTCAGAATATGAACAATACCTGTTGTTTATATGGAGAATTACGATAGCTAGACAAACTGTGCCAAAATGAAACGTTTGCTTCTCAAGTCTTTGGTGTGTACAGCATTGTCTTAAGCGGTTTATGGACCAAACAATTAGAAAATGCTACTGATGTTCCAAACAGTTCTTCACAGAAAGGATTAAGAATCGTTAATAAGGTTGATCAGCTCACTGAAATCCTCTCAAAAGCTCAAACTTGTCATGAAAGAGTGATAGTCACATTGGCAAACAGGAGACGATATGAAAGAAACTTAGCTAAGCAAAATAGACACAAGGTTGTACAAATATGCTTAGCATGGGTGACTGTGAAATAAAGGCGTTCCGACATTCTGATGAAGCTCTGAGCCTGGGGCACTTCGTTTGAAAAGTTCAACATTTTGCAAGTCAGTGAATCATGAAAACTTTTTATTGACCTTGATGTATGAATAATATTAAACTATGTAATTCTACAATGCATTTATTGATATAAACACCAATATCTGTTTAAAGAGACCAATGGACTTCATCAGGCCTTCGTCCTCAGGAATTCTGTCCATTTTGTATGAAAATCTCTTGAGACTCGGTCTGCTTTATCCAGTTTGTTGCACAAAGGGTAGTTTTTTCATGTATCATTCTCTATAGAGAGTGTTGGTTCTACTGACGCAGTTTCTTGGCTTGTGTTACAATCCTGGACGGGTCGCCACTCCGACACATGAAGTCAAGACAGGAATTTGGAAACAATTTAGTTCACCAGTTCACATTAGTTTTTGTCACCACACTCTATCTGTCTATCAAATCTGATTTCAAAAACAGCAACAAACAAATTTACACCTTTGTTGTGACAATTGGAATCACCC
>CM068968.1:19976054-20000700 GCA_035128595.1 Eptatretus atami
GGGAACCTCTCCAATCCTTCTTCCTCCACCCACCCCCTCCACCTCCAGACTTCCACCCTCCCCTCATCATCGCCTCTCCACCCCTTGCCCTCGCCTCATCTCAACCCTCCCTCATCTCAACCCTCCCCTGCCTCTCTCCCTCCCTTCGTCTCCACCCTGCCCTTCCGCTCCCCTCATCTCAAACCCTCCCCTGCCTCTTCCCCCCACCTCACCCCTTCCCCTCCTCTACCACCTGCCCCTTCCCCTCCCTCCAGAGTCCCACCTCTTCCCTGTGATATGGCACAGTACCCACCACTTTGGGTGGAGTCGAGTTTGCAACGATACTTGCTGAAAAAAAAACTTATCATCGTGTTTCTAAGAAGACTATGAGCTTGTGTGGTGTTGCTTAAAAGTTCATAGATTAGGTCTAAACTCTGAGGGGTATGTTCCAATAGTAGTGTCAAGGGGTCAAAAGGACTAATCTCTCAAGCATGTAAAAGGTCAAGTGGGTCGCTCAAAGCTCTTAAAAGTCTAACACAGTTTAGGGTCCAAGCTGTCTAATCTGTCTTAAGCGCTTTAAGGGTTTCTAAACGGTGTCCCTGTCGAGTCGTAAGGTCTTCGGGGTCATGAGAGTGTGTAAAAGGCGTCATAGAGGGTACTTCGGAGGTCTTTCAAGGTCTTAAGGGTGTTGTGGGTCTTTGGGGTCTTTGAAGGCCTGAAGTGGTGCGATGAAATAACCTTAGGACAATCCCTGGGTCATAGTCTGTGTGCCAAATTTGCGCGGTTGTTGGCCCACGGTCTTTGCAATAAAAACACGAACATAGTCAGTACAGGACATAATTTTATTACTATAAACACCTGCTCCCTGAGGGAGTGACGGGAGGGGGTTGGGTGGGGGGGGTGGGGAGGTTTGAGGAGGGGAAGCGCACCCTGCCCAAGTTCCTTCAACGAACTGGTTGACTAAGGCCTGACTTCGATAAGGTTAAGGCAGGTAATTTGTTAATTTGTTCAAAAGTGCCGTCCGACTAGCTCACCTACACTTTTGCGAGGACACCATGGGATACTTTATCTATTCCATTTATCACTGGATGAAATTGACCAATTAAAATGTCGTTCTAATAATCTTTGACGAAAAGTATAACTCGGGAGATGACTGGAGTCTTGAGTCGCGATTAAAGGGAAGATGTATCACAAACCTAAGGAATGTGATGCTTCTAACTCTGTGTAGAAAGTAAAGAGACTTGAATTGCTGGCAGACAGTGAAGGAGGAAAGTGAATAACTGATCTTTATTTAAACCTAAAAAAGATTAAAATCTTCTTAAACTGATGAAGATTCAACGTGATTCAGTAGAGGTGTATTCCATTAACAATCAGATTGTTAGAGTGCTCAAGTGGCTTTGCTTATTTTAAGCACTCCAACAAAACGATTGATAAGGAACAGCTGGCTTTGGCAAGTGATAACAAGCGCATGATTATGTGGAACACACCCCTCAATGGATGCGGTAAGGAATGCAAAACCAAGTCTGTCTTCGCTGAGCTTCGGAAAGCAGTGCAGATAAAGGATGTTTGGAGATTCATGATCGTTGAAGTCACCATAAATCAGCCATGATCTTGACAACTGGATACTGGTTTTAATCCGATCGATGTGTGGACCGGGCTGTAAGCCGAACACCTGCCCATTCCCTTTTGGCGAGTATCAAAATGTGAACGAACCTTAGGAATATCATTATGCATCAAAATGAAGGTTATGATTGGGCTATAAGGTGTCGGTGGCAATATCGCACATCACTTGCACATCATCATCATGCACACACCTGAAAAAATGGCCAGGAGAGAAAACGCATATGAGAGTCCCAAGATATGATATTCGTTGCGGACTTGGGGTTCGAAGCTCGACATGAGGGAAGCGCCTCCTCGACGACACGTTCAAGCGCCACCGGGCATAGATAACTGCGCACCAGCAGGTGCGAGGCAACCACGAAGACCGAATGGCAGTCCAATCTGAGCGGGTTACACAACTCACGTATACCTTACCTGTGGACGCCTGTAAATTGGTATCATGCCCTTGATGCGTACTTGCGTTAAACTTGCAGTATCAGTGCAGTCGAGCGGAGCTACCATGTACACACCGGCTAATAAAATAGATTGTTTGGGTAGAACTTCTCTGCGAAGCTAATGTGCAGACCATGCTAGACTAGACCAATGAAGAAAAGACGAAACAAGCTGGGCACATTTATTACAAGCAAGGCGAGGAAAGTTATTGTGGCACAGAATGGGTTTATTCCAAAATATACAGCAGAGGAAAGCAAGGAATTTTTGGGTGCAGCAAAAAAAAATACAATTATTTATGGAAGAGACAATGCAGAGTTAACCTGATAAAACTTCCACAATCTTATTACGTCACACATATTACAAACACCATCACACACACCTGAGGAAATTAGAGTTAGCCTAGAAAGAGGAGAAGCAGTTCAGGTTTAGGCAACCTCGTTGTACCTGGTGCAGTTCACGGACCGATACAACCCAATCACTTAGGAAGAGGTAGGAAGAAAACTGGGGGTGTTGATGATGCTTGAGTGTGATGCAAGAGGAAGGTGTGAATTGGTGCAAATCGGTGATGCTCTTTTAGTGGACGAGGTACAGATTGAGAAAAGATGTGCGAGAGAGCTTAATGGGGGACGTGTGGAAAACAATCTATAAGTGGTAATGAATATTGGCTGTGGACGCAGCCGAAGCCGAGTGCCGAGGAACCCGGGTAATGACCTCAGTACGTCGTGGTAACTGCCACTTCACTCAGGGAGAGAGAGAGAGAGAAGAGAGAGAGAGAGAGAGAGAGAGAGAAGAGAGAGAGAGAGAGAGGAGAGAGAGAGAGAGAATCTGATTTGCTCTCTTTTATAGAGACTGGAGTGAAGGAGTTGCCAAAAGGTAGATCAAAAGAGCCTGTAGGTGTTTCCGAGTTTCCCCATAGCGCAAGCCGTCACCCACACCACAGCCGCATGCCCTGCCAGGCTCCAGAACCAAAAATGGCCTCAATTGCTTCCGAGCCTGGCTATGCAACACAGCTCCGCAATTAACATTGGCCCGAGGGTTTTTGTTGAGTGCTTTCCGGCCCTGAACATGAGGTGGACTCCATTCGAGCGCTTTATTATGCGGAATGCTGAAGCTACCCAGACGTCGTTGAATGATAACCCTAGCTTATGTTTGCGTTTTCGAGTTGCATGCCAAAACACCCAGCTCTTAATGTCCCCTGTTCCCCGACATCCTCGGAGACCATGGTGAGCGTCCAGGGAGCTAACTGTAGTTGGGGTGGTTTGTAGTGGTTGTTTGAGGTAGAGGAAACACTGTGGAATTTGTGCTGAAGGCGTTGAAATGTTGGGAGTGTTGAGGCGATTGTAGCGAGGGACTGAAATGGTTGGTTGCGGTTGTTGCGCGTGTGGTGAAGAGGTTGGGTGTAAGTTGTTGGGAATTTTAGAAGGCGTTTGTAGTGATCATGCTGAGCATTGTAGCATCGTGGTGAGTGTGGTGAGGGTCTGAGATGAGGTGTCAGTTGGTTATTGGCACGCCATTAGAACAGGAAATGGCCGTGCGGTTTGAGCGGGACACTGCAGAACATCCTCATGGCATCACTGTCCGGCCCGTGGTGTGCTTGAATGCATGGTGGGCTCGGCGTGAATAAGGGATGTAAAATCAGTGAAAGAAATGAAAGAATAAAGGGTTGAAGACCTAACTAAATGCCATACGCAACCTATTTGGTCCGTCGTACCAATAAAAACATGTGAAAAGGGCTAACTAACTAATACTAATGAGATAACTGTCTTATGATCGCTATATGTTGCGTTATTCATTGCCTCAAAAGAGAGCCGGTTTGCAGAGCCGCAACAATATAAACAATCCATATACAGTTCACATATAACGTGATGGCTTTTAGCTCTCATACGAGCCTCGACAAGGTATACAAGAAAAAAATGGCTAGAAAAATTGCACAGGCAATGGGATTCATCATTTATGCGTAATAAACTCTCGCGAAAGACTCTTGCAAGCAGCTTTGTTAGCTAAAGATCATGTGCGTTTACCTAGAGACCTAGCAAGTTGAGAGACTGATCCATTGGTCTGAGGAGATGCCTCAAGTATAGAATGCCTTAAGCATGTCGAGGTTCCTCCAAACTTCTTCCAGTTTAAAAGTGACTGTTCAAAAATTGTAACGTACGTTGGACAGAATTCGCTGAATCGTTTGTGGTATTACTAACTTTTTTTATGTCTAGAAGGTGTGCCCCATAATACACCTCGACATGAAGTTCGGTCAAGGGAGGAGGGCAAGTTAAATCGTGTGACCCTTAGTGCCCTGACAAGTTTGGTTGCGATTGGATAAGTAACGACCAATGTATCAGTCACACCAAAGACAGACACCAAATGCCATGTTTTCATACAAGCACAGGGCCATGAATGTCGAAGCGGGTCACATTTTTATAAACCACGAATATGCGGGGTCCGCGACTAGGGTTTAGTGGGGTCTGACAATACAAAGACAATGGACCAGCCTCAGAGTGTGTGCTCAAAGAGAATGTTAATTGTGAAGGAGGGCTGTGCTCATCGTCGTATGATGGGTTTGCCTTGCACCGATTTTTGTGGGTGTAAGATTTGTAATAATTATACCGCCACTGACCAAGAACAGGGTCTGTAGGCTGGTGGTGGTGTCGATGTTGAGGACGAGTGGGCTGATTACGAAGATGATTAATCTGAAATGAAGTATTTTGTTGCATCAAATTTGTGTTACTGCAGAATAAGTGCTACAAATTTATATAATTATAAATACATAATAATTAATTTGTGTCCCAGTGTTACTGGCATATGAAATGATTCGGTTCGTTAGGCATCGTAAAGTGTGATGACGTGCGATGGAAAATGGAATTCGTTTGCAATAAAATATGATTCTGAGATGCCTTGTTAATACTGGTTCGTGCCTAACAGCAGATAAAGTCTTGTTATGTGGATATATTTCATCAGAACACATGACACAGACACAAGATGCCACCTTTCTCTGCATGGTTAACAACCTGGCCCCAATAAGCTTCAGAACCCTTTTCATTGGTGCAGACCTGCGGTCGCCCTCTGCTATCTATTGCGGTCCTCAAACTTTTTTTCTCAACTAGTGATGTCTGCACACCAACGGATCACCGATTTTAGAAGGTTTATCTCAATCATGTTGGAGATATTTAAGCTCAAAGTTATAGACAACTACAATGCATTACATTATTATTTTGACAAAAGTGTCAATTTCACAATTTTACTGAATCAAGTATACCACTGAAAGCCTTCAAAATGGGTTTGGTAGTGGTACCCCAAGAAGCTCCACGACTGTCCAGAAACACTGAGCTCCAAATACATTTCATAGGGAAAATACTGCCCGAGAAGTTGCCATCGCGGGCTCAAAATGGCTCTTTTTTTGCTCAACATCACCTACCTTTGACCTCTCCGTATGAAATACGTAGCCGCAGCATTCAGAGTTAAACTTTTTACACGAGGTCAGGCATGTTTTCAGATATCCGAACCGGATAGAATCGTATAAATTGAGAGATGGGAGCGAAATCCATTTTCTGGGCATAAATTTGACATTTCAGGTTGCAACCGAAGGGAGGTGGAAGAAGACAGACAGACAGACCACCGACCGGCCTGCGATGGCCAATTGATCGGCCATAGATCGACTTCATCGCAGGTATTACAATGATTTTGAAGCCTTGTTGCACCGCTGGGAAGCTGAGCAAGGTGTGAAGCAGTTTGAATTTGACCTTTGTCTCATCAACACATCAAAATCAAAATATAAAACCCTCCCCAAAAATCCCCACTGATATTGTTGGAGAATTCTGATACATGCCTGTGTGCTGTAACTCTGTCATCCCAGGTTATTTGTTATTTTTTAAGCTTCAATGCCGGGGGTCGAGAAGTTCAATGTTAAGACAATTGCTGACATAGGCAGATGTGCCTCCCCTGCATCCGTGTTTCCTTGGACAGTATTACCCTGCACAATATTTTGTTTTATTTTCAGATTGTTTTCTGCTGTCTGCTAACTTGTTCTTCTTTTATGAGCGATGGGTTAGTTCTTTGGTACTCATCATTTCAGGTACCTGGGGCGCTCCTTCACCTATCACGCTGTGATTCTTGTTAAAGATGCTTCACACATATCAGATCCACATTCGGTTTCGAGTCAAGCACTCCCTGTCGAACAGAATGCCATTCAACCAGCGCTACTCAGAATATGAACAATACCTGTTGTTTATGATGGAGGATTACGATAGCTAGACAAACTCGTGGCCAAAATGAAACGTTTGCTTCTCAAGTCTTTGGTGTGTACAGCATTGTCTTAAGCGGCTTATGGACCAAACAATTAGAAAATGCTACTGATGTTCCAAACAGGTTCTTCACAGAAAGGATTAAGAATCGTTAATAAAGGTTGATCAGCTCACTGAAATCCTTCAAAAGCTCAAACTTGTCATGAAAGAGTGATAGTCACATTGGCAAACAGGAGACGCATATGAAGAAACTTAGCTAAGCAAATAGACACAAGGTTGTACAAATATGCTTAGCATGGTGACTGTGAAATAAAGGCGTTCCGACATTCTGATGAAGCTCTGAGCCTGGGGCACTTCGTTTGAAAAGTTCAACATTTTGCAAGTCAGTGAATCATGAAAACTTTTTATTGACCTTGATGATGAATAATATTAAACTATGTAATTCTACAATGCATTTATTGATATAACACCAATATCTGTTTAAAGAGACCAATGGACTTCATCAGGCCTTCGTCCTCAGGAATTCGTCCATTTTGGATATGGAAAATCTCTTGAGACTCGGTCTCTTTATCCAGTTTGTTGCACAAAGGTAGTTTTTCATGTATCATTTCTATAGAGAGTGTTGGTTCTACTGACGCAGTTTCTTGGCTTGTGTTACACATCCTGGGACGGGTCGCCACTCCGACACATGAAGTCAGACAGGAATTTGGAAACAATTTAGTTCACCAGTTCACATTAGTTTTTGTCACCACACCTCTATCTGTCTATCAAATCTGATTTCAAAAACAGCAACAAACAACATTTCACCCTTTTTTGTGACAATTGGGAATCACCCACTGGGCATAAAATGCAGTCAGGTTTGTTTGAACTCCGCGAGGCATGGTGGCTGTTGGGAAGAACTTTGAAACATACTTTGGTATTTTAATATCCAGCCTTGTTTCTCAAGTTGTTGTTCCTGGTTGTCCTGTTGTGATTCATGCATCAACATTTCAAATTAAATTGTCTCCAAATTAACATCAATAAAGATGTATGAATGCCATTTCAAGGCAGGAGTTGTTGGGCTAATGATGGTATATATAGCTTACAGTCTTACCTTGAAGTCTTCAAACCTTTGATCGTTTCAGCTACACTACATTCATCAATCTTCAGACCCTGGATTATGTTAAATGTCATTGTGGTTGAGCAAAAGTAGAAGAGAGCATGAGCTATTTAACCTCCTCACATGGGCTCCACAGCCTCACGGTTTATCACACCACCCTGTCCAGGAAGATCTTTGCTTTCCTCATCTGCTTTGCTTTTGGCAAAATGTTGATGGCACTGAAGATTTATGCTTGAATCAATCTCGTCTGTGACGTCAATTGTCAGTTTATTATTTACATATACGTCTCAATATACTTTTTGTGAGTGTGTCTGGGTTATGGACGATTGGGAGTTGTTTGTGGAACTTTTCAGATCGTAACCTGAAAAGGTAAAATAAAACGAGCAAGAGTGGGGATTTCACTCATTCTTTATTGAAAGCTCACACGAGGCAGTTTAAAAAAAAGCATTTCCAATACAGCTCGTGGATGACAGAAAATTTTGGTGAAGAAGGAGAAACGAAAAACAAGAAATTCAAGAAAAACAAGAATGCGTCGGCAAAATAATGAAAAATGAATATCATCATTACTTTGTAAAAAAACTGGCAAAGCTTCAATGAAAGTTAAGGGAAGGAAGTTTTATTACATGCTTTGTCATCACCAGGAGCCAGGATCTGACACCCAGGGCTTTATGCCAGAATGCTTGTCAAGAGGGCTCAACACAGATTACAAGCACAAGATTTGATGTAGATGTAAGACTTGGTCATCACTGTGCCATCAGGGCATGTCAGCTTGCCGAACGCTCTTCGAAGTCACTTTCCTGCAGCAGAGACACTTGTGTGATATGCTCCCAATGATTACGTCAAAGCTACAGACAAGAGGCAAGAATACAATGGTTCTGAATATTATGGCTTTTAAATTTACATTGAGGTTTAGGACAAAATAAAAGTGTGGGTCAACCGTTCATCCGTCGCCATGTGAATGCGTATTTTGACTGGGATTCAATACAAATTTGGCTTGTGGATGGTTGCACCATACTAGGCCTTGTTGTGCCATGATAGAATCCCATGCACATTATGGCGAAATTTGGAACTTGTTTGGGTGCCGGCGATAACTCGCCTACTCTTTACGAAAGACACCATGGGATTTTAAACGTACACAAGTAATGCTAACCGACTGTTCTCCAGCTTAACATGAGTTGATTCACTCATGGGTACACACATGTTTGCACAACTCCAGGGTCACAGTTTGTAGTCTGATCAGAATTGAATCCAGACAGGACAGCTTAAGATAAGTGTAGATGCTGTTGATGCCTCAATTATATCGTAAGGTTGATGCTGATGGTGATGATAATCGTGATAATGAAAAGGAGGAATAAAATAGTAATACAGATGTACAAACCTGGAGGTAGAGCTACAGAATCCATTGCACTCTTGCAGTGTAACTGGAAAGCTCGTGCACAGGCCATCTTGCAACACCTTCTGTATCTGCATCGGTTGGCACTTCTCAGAGATTGACAGCCTGTTTGGGATATGAGCTGGTTATTATCATCACCACAATTAATTGTCTTTTTGGGGGCTCAATAAATGTTACCAAAAACATTTACTGAAATCACCATTACTTTCTAGACTTCCTCATATCTTGACCATAAGGGAACCTACATATTCCATACTTGACGATGCATCAAAAGTTGATTTTCTTCAGGGAAGGGAGGGTCAAATGTTTGCCACTTCACATACGTAATATGAAAATCGACACCACATTATGAATTGCATTGGATTGTATTAGCAGCTGGCTTTTCTGTGATGCAGATGGCCGGCTTGGAAATTGCAGATTTCAATCCTGAGCCTTTGGGAATAACCAGTAAAAAGTTGCTCATAAGGACTCACATGAGATGGGACAGCAACCGCTTGAATCGTACATAATCGGGCCCTGGAATAACGGAAAGAATCTCATTCATTTGGGGTCATTCAACATTGCAGGTTTTATTTCTGTAAATTGCAGTGCAGGCCTTGTTCATTCAATGAGAAGATGTTGGTATACGTACTGTACAGTTCGATGTATCCACAGGGCCACAAACTGTTGAGGATTCCGAGATGCTAACCACCGTACTAAAGGGGTTACAATAGTAGTGTGTGCAATTTGAAGATGGGTCTGTCCATCTGTCTCCAGGCTGACACACAAGGAAACAGTTCAGTTCAAATTAAGCAAACATAAATTACTTTGGTGCAGTATCAATCTGACATGCATTTCATCAACTCCAAAAACAATTCAAATGAATTTTGACCATCTCAGAGGATTCAAGAAATTCCTTCCTTCCTTCAAGAGGATTCAAGAAAAAAAAAATTACTTATCCCAACAAAACCTGAAGACAATTTGCCAGGCCCTAGATAATGCCAGGTGCTTCTGGACTGTATAACATACTAGCGTGGATCGACTCGCTACGCTCACCTCTCCGCACAGCGTTGCAGAGTTTGACGTTCCAAATTTGGTCTGTCGTCATGATTTACACCAATCACGATACAAACATTTATTTTGTACAACATTATTTGTAATATTGGTGATATTATATTTATTTGAAATTTTATTTCTAACATAAAAAGGTCCAAGTGGTCTAAATGATCAAAGGTCTAAGCTGTCATCTATCTGAAGGGTGTAAGGGGTCTTAAGGGTCTTAGGGGCCTTTTGGGTCCTTGGGGTATTTTTGATCCTCATTGACTTTCTGGTCATCAGGGTCTTTTGGGGCCTAGAGGTCTTTTGGGTCTTTAAAGGTCTTCAACGGTCAAAGGGGTCTCGGCAGTCTAAAGCGTCAAAACGTATATTCCAATGGTACGTAATTAATAGACGTATGTGAATGAAGTCAGGGTGCAACTGACGTTCAAACAGTACATATTTAATAGACATATAGCCACACGACTTCACTGTGAAAGGAACATTATAATAGTACGTAGTTTATAGACGTTAGTGGAGTCTGCAACTAACGTTCAAACAGGATGTGATGAAAAGGCACATAGTCTTCATAACTTCCAGGACAGCTTACGGACGGCCACTCACAGCTTCACCGACTGCCTCATGGACTGTGCTTTTCGTTTTTATATATGTCGATTGTTTGCCACGTGTTGTCAACCCTCAGGTTTCTTGGAACTTGGTCTTAATTAGGTGTTTGAACCAAGCAAAAGGTGTTCGACCTCTTTTATTAAGTGCAAGCAGAAGAAGTTGAAGCACATTACTAACGTGTTATTTTTATATTGCAAGTGGTTGTGCAAGCAGAATATTTGTGGGTTGTACATACCTGGTATGTTACTCCTTCGTGAGTGCACCTAGCTGCAAACATCAGAGGGGAAGGTTGATTGAAAAGATTACTGATTGATTTTGTTTGGAGTTTTTTCTTATCTGTAGTAGCCTTCAGGTATCTCACATACACACAGAGAATTAAGAGTGCTAATGCTAGATTTGGTAGCTATCAAGTATGTGGATCTATACCCATGTGCATCGCTTGGAGGAAAAAGAGGGGGCGGGGGGCATTTGATTCACCATTGACTGAAATAAATTAAGGTCATGTTCAAAGTCTGCCCATACTCTTCACAGAGCACTAGGATGCTCAAGAGTTACAAACATTCTGGCCGAAAAACCATCCAGACAGGTGACCACTCTGTCACAGGGTGCTGTTGGTTTTATGGCAGGAATAAGGCATTTTGCTCAGTGTGACTGCTTAGTATAAATGAATGCTTAGTATCTGTGACACCTGACTTAATCATTCCATCTGAAGGATGGCCCACTCAATGATACAACTCGCTGTCTGTGAAGCACCAGAGTAACAGCTTATAAATGGGTTCAGGAATTGAACTCAGACGAGATGATTAAAAAGTATATTTCTTGGGCAAACCACATTTCTTGGGCTCAATCTCGATCTTTCTTGGGCAAACCACGTTTCAAAGTCAGCCCCCAAAGCCATTCGCTGACTGGGCATCCTCCATCATGCAAATTGTCACCTTGGCACACCTGAACACCTATAATGTCTTCATACAGTTTGAAGGAGCACTGCTCTCCCCTCTGGGCTAGTGCCACTGCCCCACACTACACTGTGCTCAGCTTGATGCTGTGGAAACCAAGGCCTTCAAGATCATTGGACTCTTCTGCGATGAAGCTGAGTCAATGGGCTTATCACTTTGCCATTGCAAACAGTTTGGCAGTCTCTCTGTCTTCTACCACCTCCTTTCTAGTTTTGCACCCATTGTCCTTTCCATGCTTTGTCCATGCTTCCTTTCCATGCTTTGTCCATGCTTCCTTCCTGAAAGTTTCCTTCCTTTCTGTTTTTATTTTTTTGTGCACATAGTCGAGGTACCGTACACTAAACAGATCAGGACGTAACAGACAAAAACAGGACATAAAGCATGCATGCATAGAGTGGACAAGATGGATACAGATGAAGTACGTGGTGGACAAGATCGATAGAGAAGGAAACTCCAAGGAGGGAAAACTGGAAAATTGGAAGGAGGAGGGATTTGGGTGGGGTTAAGGAGGGTATCCATCTTCTCCACCATGTGTCTCCTCCCCTACCCATAATTCTTACTTGCATCCATTGTTTGTATGTCTCCATCTATTTTGTCTCTCAGCCTGACTGTTAGTGCTTTCCCTCTCTCTTTCTGTTGTTCCTTTTGTTCTGTTGTGTCCTGATCCATTCTGTGTTATCGCTCTTCCACAAGCCTTGACTCGACTTTGAATACAAAAAAAGGACTCAAATGTGAGTTCGCTACGTTTGAGGAATCATGCCAGCCCCATTTGGGGAAGTGGTGTCTTTCAAAAAGCCAAACTTTGTTTTCTGGCCCTAATTCTGTCAACTTGGATATGTTAGAACAAGTGAATATTCTTCGGTAATTTAAGCCTCGTTCGTGACTATGTGGTACTTGGGAGGGGGGAATCATTTTGACAGGTCTTATCGAGGCTTATTAAATCTTTGACTTCTTTACCAGGGAGATCCATTTTGGTACAGCAGCTTGATAATCATTGTCCAAGATCCTGCATTTCACAAAATGTACTTCAACTCATATTGTGGGAGTAATTTACAGTGCACCGAGTGTGGTTGAGCTCGGCAAAACATACGACATTTGTAGTCCGGACAGCATTCTCCTTGCTGTGGTGGAGTGACCACAGGTGATAGGTCGAAAGGACAGTTCAACGATGGGATAGGGCATGGTGCTATTTCACATGTCGTCTTCTGCCCAGGGTTACAGGTGCAGATGGAACAATCCTCTGTCCATATTTCATCAGCCTGAAAACATAAGGAATCATCAATATGTAGAGTTACGTTAGGTCAAACTTCAAAAAGACAAGAACAGAATCCTATTTCAAAAAGTAAATCAAGCATTACAGAGTTAAAGTTTGGGTCAGGCGTTAAAGACTGTCACTACAAAGAATCCATGTAAGGAGGTAGAGCATGTGTCCGGAGGTAAAGCGTGTAAGCCAATGCAGATCGTATGTGTCAGGAGGTATAGAGCGTGTCGGGAAGTCAAGATATTTAGATAGTTTTGAAAATCCTGATCAATAATAACATCGTTTGGTCAGGATTAGAGTCCAAGACAAGGAATAGCGTCTTCGATTGAATTTACAGAAAGTGAAGGTTACACATTAAACGTACCACTTTCGGTGTTCCATCACTGCTGTAACACTCTGAGAAACACATCATAAAACAAGCATTAGTGGACCTGAACTGTCATAGAGAGCGTTTTTTTTATTGATTTTTGCATGAATATCAGGCTCTATATGCTTTGTAAATATGTACGCAAGCAAAGTACTGGTGCGGGATTCAATGGAAATCTGTGTAATCAATGTCAAATCTCAACAAACAATGGAGCAAATTCAAAAGTAAATTCTCAAAGCAAAATAATTCAGAAGTAAACAATCAAAAAAGCAAATTCTCAATTTTACAACCCATCAGATACAGAATTTCCGGGCATAGACAGTTTGACGGACAGATGTTGAAGCGCATTTGAAGCTGAGAAACACAATAACATCAAATTTTAAAATGTCGACATGTCTTCGACTATCATATCTCGCTCCATGAACTTCACATATGTCCTCCATAAGCTGCAATAAATAAATGCCATGATCATAGATGAGCGTTATGTTTGTGTCTTTTAGCAAGAGTTGATCTCTCACCTCAAAAACATCAACCACAAGGACCCTATATCGTTAAATAACTCAAATATCCCACTTTGCTTGAAGTGGAATGTGCGGATGCTATATAAATAAATTGACACCATCTGGGTTTCATTGATTAGGTGAGAGCTAATTGGTTATTCCCTCCATTCACAGGTGAGAGATGTGAGTTGGTCTTTGTTTTTCATATATATATAGACTTGTGAAATCGTCCCCCAGGTGAACAAACATCCATGAAACGGAGAGTTCCCAAGTCAGTTATGTTGTTGAGATGTGTGCCCAGACAGGCCTCCACTTCAAGACTGTTTAGACCTCTCGACTCGAGAGGGAAACGGGGTATATGTGTTGTGTGGGCTATAGTTGGTCCTCTTCCTCCTCCTATATACCATTCCTGTTCTTCCTTCATTCCTCCTTTAAACCCTCTTTTATTCATGGCTCATATACAGTGGTTGCCATTTTTCATGTACCACACAGTACAATTAAGTTCTCTCTCTTTCCCAAAAATACCATTTAACATTCTTCAAGTAATATATAATTGGGTACATCCCGCTATTCGTAAATATCCTGTCTTTTATTAACTCTCTTGTACAGCATCACACACAACCACATTCTGAAACACAGCACCACAGACAAACACAATTCAGTAGATGAAGGAGAAAACAACGTCCCCACCTTATCAAACATGCTGGGCGGGAAAGACCGCTGGGTGGGAAACAAGCAGACTCAAGTCGGGGGAGGACTCCAACTTGGGGATGACAGACAGTAAAAGGAGGCATTGGCTGGTGAGCATACCAATGGGGATGCACTGTTGCATGTCAAAGGGCAAGCCACGACCACTGCTCCCAGGAACGCCAGCCACCTCCCATGAACTGATCCCCCAACTCTACACACCGTTCAAGCTGCTTAAAAGGCAGAATGCAAGATGGAAACTCGTTGGGGATCCTGAGACAACCTGCCTGCTTGTTCGTGCTGAGGAAGGAGAGACCATCATTGGAGTCTGCGCTGAAGCCAGAACGAGCTGTGCAATGGCTGATCGAGCACGAGGCAGAGACGCGAGAGCGAACGAGCTGGGAGGTCCCTAGTGCAGGGAGATAACTGCATACTGACATACACTTCATTTGCTGGTTATCCCTGTAATAATTGCTTATTCCTCTAGCTAGACTCACAAAGAACATCACAATTATAAAGCGCTGTTGGTGACTTGCCTCTTAACCCTTCTGGGCAAAGCTTTACATACGCACCTCAAATTTTCCTCAAAAGCAGACATCGCCCACATTGTCTCACTTGCATCTACACCCACCTGGCTTTCCTTACTCCTCCTTTGTTTCCCATTTCATAATTGGCACATGTTCGTCGGCATATGCTGTGGCGAGTCAAAGGCCGAACCAATATCTTGCCAGCTATCGTGTGCAGCCTGTGGCTGCTGATTGCATCATGTACTGGGGGTGTGGCTGTGCTCTCGATTACCAGTTCACTGGTACTCACTTCACCGACCTCAGAAGGATGACAGACTGATTTAAACCCACCTGGTGTTAATTCAACGGAGGATGGAGGCTCAAACTCAAGACCCTAAGATCTTAAGCCAGCCACCTTAACTGTTAAGCTAACACCAGGCTTAATACCTTGCTCTACCTCTATCTTCTTTTCTTCCAATCTGCGTTTCATCGGTATGATTCTGCTGGCACCATATCCTGCGTGTTTCTGATTGAGGTGAGATTGTAGAAGTGAAATAAGTGCTACGGGTTAGAATCTGTTCTTTTGTGCATTTTCGTGATTGTTTGCTATGCCTGTGAATATGTGCCTTTTGTGACTGATTATTGTGCTTGTAAATACGTATTTGCTTGTTCAGGTAAACGGTTTGTTTCCATCCTGCCTGTTTTGTCTCATTGTCTTTATTGGCTCAATTTAACATGTAACACTAGATGGAAGGGGGAAGCTCTGGCAAAATTGATTGGCTCTGTAATTAGCCAGTATGTACTCACGATTCCGCTCCGCTGTACAAAATAAATAGGCAGGTGCGCACTGAGGGTATGTACCCCAATTAACATTTCTAAACCACCGGAAGAGGTAGTGCATTTTAGAGCAGGGTTTGGCGGTATCAATCAGCATCTGTTGTTCGTTGACAAACTGATGGGCCGCAGACTTATCTGCGGTATGACGGCCTACAGGGCCGGAGGTCTGGAAAGAATCCGAGAAGTCCATCTCTTGGTGAACCCCGGTTCCGCAACGATATATTATATACTTCACCCAGTCAACACCATCCCTACTGTCAAGCATGGTGGTGTCAGCATCATGTTATGGGGCTGCTTTCCATCAGCAGGGACTGGCAAACTTCTCAGGATAGAAGGGACGATGGATGGTGCAAAGTTCAGGAGAATCCTTGATGGAAACATGCTTGAGTCAGCCATGAATCTGAAACTGGGTAGGAGATTCACATTTCAGCAAGACAACGATCCGAAGCACAAAGCTGAAGCCACACTGGAGTGGCTGAATAATAAGAACATATATGCTCTTGAGTGGCCCAGTCAGAGTCCTCACTTGAACCGTTCATCTCTTTTATTACACGAGTAGTACACCCACTCCCTCAGATTATTATCCTCTCTGGGGTATATAGAGAGCAGTAGATCTAGGCTCGGGTCCATTAGACTGTGGGGTACGCGATACGCAGGTAATGCCTCTAAAACGTCAGGTTTCCTCCCTGTCAGTTTAGTGCTAAATATCAGTAGCCACTGTTTAAAAATGTAATTACAGTATATGCGTTTGTAGTTTATAATATTTTTTTACTTCTGGTGGGGCACCCCACAAAACGCCACAATAAGCTATTTATACATGTTAGCACAGAGTTTGTCCAAGGAGAGAAAACCCCATTGGAAGAGAGGATATTATAAGTATTAATATTGTTTTATAATCACATTAACATGATGCTATTGTCATTGGTGGTGTTATTACTTTTGTTGGAATTGGTGGCCTTGGAAAAATGCCATGATTAGCTCGCTTAACACAGATATCCACCGTAACAAGGAATTCGACCAAGGCGGAAAATCCCCATGGGGAGGATGGAAATGAAGTCGCTACCGACTCCATGGTGTGACCCTTAGTCCATATTGTGACCTTTTGGTTGAGATCGGATAAATAATGACCGAACGTATTACAGTCAAAAAAGATGGACACAGACAGACAGAGACACCAAATTGCCTATTTTATTTAAATTTAAATACCATTTTCATTTTCACCCTTGCCAGAGGAGACGGCATTGCATTTGGGCCCATTTGTCTGTTTGTTACTTGTGAAAATCGAAGATTTTTCAAGTATATTGGTGGGTTTGTGTGTTATTACTTGGCGAAAATTTTTTTCGCCAAGTATGTTGGTCTGTCGCGTTTGTCTGTCACACGGTTTTTGGCCACAGTTTTCAAGCAATCGTTTTGAAATATTTTGTGTATATCAGGGACCGACCAAGGACAGCATCGATTAATTTTGGTGAAGATCCGAATCCGGATCTGGATCTGAGAATTATTTAAGTGATTTTTCACCATTGAGAGATTGGGCCAAAAACGATATATAGCACAATGTCTCAAAAGGTTAAATATGGATTCCACAGAAACTTTGTGGACAGGTTGGGTGTGTGACAAAAACAAATTGATTCAATTTTGGTGAAGATTCGAATCCAGATCCAGATTCAGATATGAGAATTTTCCAAGTGATTCTTCACCATTGAGAGATGAGGCCAAAAACTATGTTGACATTTCTCAAAAAGTTGTGGACGAGTTATGACAAAACTAGGTGAATGAGTTGGTTAGGTGACAAGAACAAGCCCATTTGATTGGTTCAGGTCCTCATTCAGATCCGACCTTTCAGTGGGATACAAAATGTAAACTGTTCAGCCTATTGACCTTTGGCGCATGTATGCGCTCGACCGAGTGCCGCTCCGTTTCGCCAAGTGTCATTCTATGAGTGATTTTTCATTCTGTCTGTCTGCTTGCCAATTGCCTGCAGGTCACAATTTTAAACTGATCTTCACAAAACTTCACCACATGGTAGAGTTCATCATAAGCAAGAAGCCTATTGTTTTTGAGGTCAAAAGTTCAACATCGGCCAAAGGTCAACAACTTCTTCAAATTTCTAAAATCTTCAATTCTCATTCGATTGAGTAGAAATTTGAACAGGATTTGCATTTAAGGTCACTGAATTCAACCACCAATTATCTTTGAGGTCAACATAGGCCAAAATATGCAAATTAAAAAAAAAATTCCTCTTCAAATTTCAAGTCAACATAGGCCAAAAATTGACAATTTTCATCCAATTGACTTGAAATTTGAAGAGGAATTTTTTTTTGAATTTGCATATTTAGTCATTTAGAAGAAGAAAATTTGCATATTTAGTCATTGAATTTATAAGGTCAAATTTGTTTTATGGATTTCACAAATATGCTATGCATGATATCTTTCTTGTTTGTTTGTTTGTTTCTTTGTCAGCACAGAAGTTGAGTATGGTTTTTCTCTGCAACCACCTGTCGGATTGACATGAAATTTTCACCATCGGAGCAACGACTCGTGTAGAATGTTTTAATGATGATTATGGCATTACACGGTGTGGCAGCCATGTTGGAAAAAAGGAAAAACTTTGAGCCTCTGCATCTCCGAAATCACACCATGGAAAAAATTGAAACTTGGCACATGGCAAGTACTCCTCATGGGGAATAAGTATGATTTTGTATGACGTCATAATTGCATACATAGAACGCTACATGTGATGAGCATGCAAATTTTTGAGGGTCATCTTGGGGTAAATTGGTGGACAGAAAAAAAATTGATGATCTCATCGGTCACGTAGTTCAGCAGCCATATTTAAGATTTTTTTTAAATCTTCAAAATCTTCTCTGAAACGGCTGAACAGATCAAGGCAAAACTTTACAGCTATGACCACCTATCCATGAGGAACAAAACGTTCTCACCTATTATGTCATAGGTCACATGGTTAGGCAGCCACATTGAATTAACCCTAAAACCTTTAAAAATCATCTTCTCCAGAACGGTTGGATAGATCGAGGGGAAATTTCACAAAAATGTTCCCCAAGGCTTGGGGATATTAGGGTGTTCATGTATAATTGATAGGTTATATGGTCTGGCAGACATATTAGATTGAATTGAAAATCTTTAAAAAATTATTTCTCTTGAACCGTTTCATCAATCAAGGTGAAACTTCACCATTATGATTGAGTAGTGATGGGGAAATTTAAATTTCAACCTGATTGATTGGATGCATGGTCTGGCAGACAGAATTGTTTAATTGTTCGAATCTGGGGGTTTTTTTTGAATAAGACTCACTTGGCTGTACCTGGATGGGTTTGAGGGTAGAGGAGGAGCAGCTGAAATCCAAATCCCATCCAGGTTCGTCCTGATGACTTCATATTTGGTTTTTCCATGTTCAGGTTCCTTCTGATTATTCCATTCCAGTACTGTAGCTACAGTATTTGGTCTTCCATTTGTTTTGAATTGACTTTATTTTAATCCCATTCTGAGTTGAATTGAATAATAATAAATGTCATGGTTAGGGTCAAGTGTCCATTCAAAGCGGGGTTGCATCAAAGCGAGACGTCTTGGTACCTGGTCATCATTGCCAGCAGTTATAAAGTGGCAGTTCCATTTATGTCTATTGTTAATTACGTAACACATCAGGACACAAACACCACAAAACAAGTCCTGGCAAGGGTCTGCAATCTATGATTGCACTTCTTCTTGTTTGTTCTGTAAGATGAGCAGTGTGAGTAAGGGGAAAAAGGCAATGAGCTGACAGTGATGCAGTGGGGAAACAATTAAATGGACAAAGCAAGGGAATGGATGAACAGGAAAAGAGGAGGGCAGGAAGCACAGCAACCTACAAGTAAGAGGGTTCAGTGAGAGGGGGTTTTGCCTCTTTAATTGGGTCTTACCAGGACATTCATCAACACAGATATCAGAGGTGGTATTTAACTGCTTCTTGTCCCCAGTGCAGAAGCAACCTTCTGGGACAACTTCATTTGTGGGTACCCTGTAGAAATATAAAATAAAGAACCAAATTCAGATGCAAATGTGCAGAAAGTCTTCAATAATTGATATTTTCACAAAAAAAAACAGAATCAACCTCTGACAATTATTATTATTACTACTATTTTGATTATAATTATGATTATGATTATTATTATTATGTTGTTATTGATATTACCACCATCGCACTCAGTTTGTCTATGCATTTGCTCTTGAGAAGCAGAACTTACGTCGAAGTACCGCAGATGTTCACAGGCATGGTGCGACACGGATGGTGTACCATATCGGGCGGACACTCGTACGCTGTGAAGACATGCCACATGGACACAATCTATACTTGCCATAAATCGCAAATAGGATCTTGATGGGTGTTAGGTCTACAAGGGTATTGAAAGTGATGTATAGCAGTCACACAATTCAGAGCAAGTATTGTTAATTCCATGTGTCGAGAAGAATCAACACAATAAATAGCTGGGATGGCACATTCTTTAGGACATAAGTAGAGGAGATTTTATGGGTGTATACCACAGAAGTCTGCCAACGAAAGCCAGTCCACACAGATGCCCTCTGCACCGCAGGCAAAGGCAGCAGTCTTGAGTAGATCACACAGCCGCTCAGTTTCATCCACACAAGGGTTCATCAGGCACCCTTGAAGGTAGAAATCGACATTGATCTTCCCCATGCATTCACTGAAAACTCTGTGATATTAGGTCGGGTCAAGGAAGAAAAAAAGAAGGCAAATGAGTTTCATATTTTAAATAAAAATTATGGCAATAATTTACTTTTAAATCATGCAGCAGTAAAGTGAAATATTTGTGCAAGTCAAACACTTTGGGCAATGGAGTATCTTTTCAAAAATTATCCTGTATATATATAGACAGTGGCCTGCAGAAGTATTCACCCCCTATCAATAATGCTACACTTAGATGAATTATGAATTATGCAGAAACAATTTTTCCAAATTATCTTTTATATCCATAACTGAAGAGATCAAACTAAACACTGTTATAGTTGAAGGAGGTGACCTGTCTCATACCTGCAAAAAACATGTGCAAATCAAAATTCACTGGTTATAAACATATTCAGCCCCTTCGGTCAGTACTTGGTGGAAGCACCTTTTGCAGCAATGACTGCTATGAGTCGTTTTGGGTAGGTCTTTACCAGCTCTGCACAGTGAGATAGTGAAATCGTTGCCTATTCTTCACGTGAAAATTGCTCTGTTCTGCCATGTTTGATGTGGATCGTTGAAGGAGTGCAATCTTCAAGTCTCGTCATAAATGTTTAATTGGGTGCAAGTCAGGTATTTGACTGGGCCACTCAAGAACAATAATTTTCTTCTTATTTAGCTACTCTCGTGGGACTTTACCTTTGTGCTTCGGATCATTGTCCTGCTGAAATGTGAATCTCCTACGCAGTTTCTGATTCATGGCCGACTCAAGCAGGTTTTCATCAAGGATTCTCCTGTATTTTGCACCATCCATTGTCCCTTCTATCCTGACAAGCTTGCCAGTCCCTGCTGATGAAAAGCAACCCCATAACATCATGCTACCACCAACATGATTGACAGCGGGGATGGTGTTGACTGGGTGATGTGCAGTGTTAGGCTTGTGCCAGATGGAACGCTTTGAATTTCGAACAAAAAGTTCAATATTGTTTCATCTGACCAAAAAACATTTCTACACATGCCTGCAGTATCACGAAGATGCTTTTTCACCTCCTGAAACCCACCCACATGTGGAGCAAGCAGACAACAGCAACTGCCACGTGCACACACTAACAAACACACTCATACGGAGGTGAATACTTTGAGACCTGCGATGGCTCCATTCCACTTTCTGGAACCCACATATGGAGAGAACAACCAACGACCAATAACCAATAACACACACATACCGGTGCCAAGTGTCATTGTGATAATACAGTTTATATTCATACACACACGTGCAAATGGACACGCATAAAGAAAATAAATACGACAAACACATATTTCCCTTGAAACAGCGTTCTTTTAAAGACAATTCGATTTAAAGTGGTAAATTAGCAAAATTCAATTCAAAAATGTATCAAGGCACAGAACACAAAATGTCACCTATACTCTATGTCTTCAGAGCAAGAACAAACATGGCGAACACCTGGTTGGATGGACCTTATTATTTAAAAACAAAAAAAAAAGTATTGATGTCGAAGTGAGAGGTGGGTTACAAAAGGAGATCGCACAAAAAGATTAAACAAATCGATGTCCTGTAAAAATATAATTACACATTTTCAGTGGATGAGACACCTCCCGAGGAACCAACAACACAGCACCGCGGGACCCAAAGGTGGAAACATACGTCTAATTGATGTGAGATTGAAAGCAGGTGTACTTTTTCCCAAAACAACCAAGCAGCTTGGAGAGCGCTTGCCAAGTGGCTTAAGCATTCAAGGAAGCAATGTAATGAAACGGCTGATAAGAAACGGATCCCTTGGCACGCAATTGGGAATCACCGAACCGTTATATTCAACATATACCTCCCGGAGACACCCAAAATGTCAAATATGTCTAAATTGGACAAATGAACACTTTTCTAGGAGCAGGAACTGCTTGTAAGTTCGATTCTGGAGCTTAAATTTTATAATTCTCCTTAGTTTAAGAGATACTCATGGTGATCGAATGTGCGGAAATGAAATAAAGCAACGGACGTTGATGTTTCCGGGCGTTTATAAGCATTGCAATGTACCCAGTGATTCGTAGCTATGATGAACAGGCATTCCATAATACGAGTGAATAAAGTGGAAAAAAACAAAACTTTATGGTTAAGAAATCGCTGCGGCCTGTTCCAAGTCAAGGCATGGTTGAGCAGGCCAAAAAACATGGCGGCTTCAGACCCCAGCGAGGTTACCCAGGAAACACCTAAAGACCCCAGAAAGTGAGGTGGCTGAGGATCGCCTGATGAGGATGTAATTAAATAAAGCCGTTAATTATCTTCAAAAGGGGTGTTTTAATTAATCCAAGCACCCAATTTTCACACTTGCACTTCCTTGGAGTTTTCTTGGTATGCATGCAAAGCTTCAGGCTTCAAGGTTTTATGGTTTTGGAATTATGGAGCACACACACACACACACAACACACACACACACACACACACACAGCCTTTTATTTACATATATATATATAATATATATATATATATATATAATATATATTGAAACATGAGTGTGATGAGCACTCCGCTGATCCCCATTGGACACAATCCTACACCAAAGCATTGCCTCCAACACAGAAGCCTCAGCCCGGTGACTGTCAAACAGACAATGATTATATGGTCAACATCAGTTGGACATCAAACGGAGCACTGATCTGGATTTCGGGCTTATTTGCCCTCATCGGGAAGACATACCAATAAATATCTAACCAATGATGACCACATTCATCGTTTATACATCAGATGCACCTCCTGACTGTTATGGTGAGCATCGCCACAGATTATGTCTCACACGGTAAAACCGCATAATCTGCACAGAACAACCATCCATCTGCCACCCAGAAGGTTGTTCCTGCTAATGCAAGCCATTCAACCAGAAGGCACGTGATGTGATCGGCGGGTCAATCAAAACATGTGGAGTGTGACGAGCACCGATCAGGGTTGAAGACTTGAAGATTGCAGTCCATCACTGATCTCCGGACGTGTCCTGGTGGTGTTTATGTCTGGACAGGAGTTTGTCTCCGGGCCGTGTTTATAGTATGACTGGTAGAAAATGGATTTCAGACATTATTTTGTTTCCATCTTCACTGTTATTCTTTGCAGAATAATTTTGATAAGATGGTTTGAATCATAATTAACTCTCCACCGCATGACTGCCTTCCCTTCCTCTCACCTCACACTGTCTTCCCTTTCCCCTTCCTCCTCTCTCCTTTCCCCTCCACCTCTTCACTCTCCCCCACCTGTCTCCCCCTCTTCTTCCCTCTTTTTCTCCCTCCTTTCATATTACTGTCAGCGAAGCGACGGGTGGTATTTGCTCGTATTAAATGAGTCATTGTTTGCGTCCACATGTATGACTATCTCCCATTACAAGCCTTTTCTTGTTTCCCATGAGCCGTTAATTGTAGTAATCAGACCAGCATACGGAATGAAGCTAAATTTAATAATGAATCATCATTGAACAGGAAATGATATGCGAAGATCCTGGAATACTAGATCTGCAAGATCTAGTGGAGACACAACAGTTAATAATGGTGCCCAAGTGTAAAAACAATGGATAAAATTAATCGTGCCAAAAGGCAGAGAAAAGTTTTGACATTGTGCGAAAAAAAATCGACTTGTTAGATACGTCGGCAAGAAGTAAAAGTGCGGCATCTGTGGGCCACCATTATGGGATCAATAAATCAACTGTGTGCAAATGTGAGTCAAAAATATCCATGCAAAGGTTCCTGCCAGCAAAGCGCAAAAGGCTCATTCCAATCCCATGAGCCTCATATTGAAAGGATGGAAAAAGCGCTTAATGTTTGGATCGAGAACCAAACAAAAAATACCTTTGAGTGGGCCGGTGTACTGGAGAAATCATTGTGGATTTCCTCAGACTTTGGGTGGACCAGTGTACGAGAGAAACCATTGTTGATTTGCAAACGTTTTCACGAGGCACCTGAGACCAAAGGCTCCAGTTCAACCATGGCTCATGGAACTAATCGAGGCGAAGGGATTTATGCCGGAGCAGGTTTTTAACGCCGAAGAGACAGGATTCTTTTTGAAGAGGATGCCTTCTCATACCTACCTGTCCAAGCAGGGAAGATCTGCTCTGGGTCAAGATGGCGAAACATCGTCTTGCCCTTCTTCTATGCGGCAATGCAACAAGCGCCTTTGCTGTGCTCCCGATGATCCAACAACCATCGCAAGTTCTACATCCACATCTTTCTAACCTCCACCCTCCCCCCTATAGCAGCATCATCATCATCTCCAAGCTAAGTTTTGTGTTTGATATTTTCGGCAAAGTACAGTACGAACGAGTATGTAATATGTTTACGCTCACCCACCAGGCTGTTTTGGAATAAATGAAAAAGGTAAAAGTGTTGTATTTACATGATATATGTAAATACATTTCTAGTTTATTTCAATATTAACATGATGCATATATATATATATAT
>CM068968.1:20013124-20024214 GCA_035128595.1 Eptatretus atami
TTCCCTACCTGCCACCCAGCCTTCCTCTTGTCCCTTTTCATCTCAGCACTCTCCTCGTCCCACCCCATTTCAGCTGCCCACTCATTTGGCACCCTCCCATCTCATCCATGCATCCCACATCCTACCCCCAGTCCCTCACCCTCCCAGCCTCCCCCATCATGCACCATCTCCTGTGCTGTCCCACACTGTGTGGACTTCAAACATCCGATGACTCCACTCCAACATGACAGATCTCTTAATCCAGGGCTCTTCTCATAAACTGGAGGTCATTTGTTCAACAGAATCTTTCCTCAAACAGGATATCCCTGACTCCTCAGTGTCTCTCCCTGGCAATTGTCTCTTCTGATTTGAAAAGCCTGAAACCCACCCTGGCAGTGGAGTTGCACTTACATCAATAAATACATTTCTCACTGTCCATGCACTGATCTTACACCTCCCAACTCCCAAGAGTACCATTGGCTGCGACTTGCCCTCCGCTCACACCTCTTTGTGTGTTGCACCATCCTCCAAACAGTGAAGACGCCATCAATATCTCTCTCAGACAACATGGACAAACTTTTATCCACTCATCCCAACTCTCTTCCTCATATGTGGCATTTCAATTGTGACAATACAAATTAGCTGTATATTCGTCACTCTCTCACCAAGGCACTTCAGCAAATGACGTCTGTGACTCCAAGGAACCGACTCAATCTGTGAACTTTCAAACCCAGATTTCTTCCAATGGCAAATTTTCCTTTCTTGACTTGATGATGACAAACTTCCACGCAAATGTATCCTCCTCTTCCTATGCTCCAATTGGTTCATCTGCTCATATGCTTCTAAAAAATCAAAATCTCTCTGGCTATTCTCAGAGAGCTGCCTCAGCACAAGCAAGCCTGGCAGTTCACTCAGGCAGATTGGGAAAAACTGCAAGCAGCCATCTCAGTTCAGTACTGGTCTCGGATATCTACTGCCACTGATATTAAGTAATCCTAGGAATTCTTCCATAGAAACCTGCTCTTTCTTATGCACGGATTCATCCCATCTTGTCTTCAATTATCCCACCCTTATTTCCCCCCCCCCCCAATGGTAGACTGAGTGCTGTGGCGATGCAGTTGCTCTGAAGCAACCTACCTTCTCTTCCTGGAAAGCAAACCCAACCGAAGGTAATTTCAGATAATTCCACAAGGCCCACAACAAGTGTGTGTCTACTTTCAGGAGAGCCAGAAAACAATATCTGTCCAACCTGACCAATATTGAACTTTCAAACTTGTCTCCCTCTTCTAAGACTTGGTGCTACCTGGTTAAGTCTGTCTCTGGTGCATGCTCCCCCTCCATCCTTTCCATCACTTCAAATGGTACCACAAACTCTGCTCATGAGAAGGCGGAATGCCTCAATTCTGTGCTTGTTTCCAAATATTGTATCCCCAACCCCTCGCTCTCTGTATCCAGCCTACCCAGTCATACCCAATGGCTCATGCATCATGTGTCTTTTGTACTTGAGAAGGTGGATAGGTTTCTGGCAAGCCTAGACTCTGATTCAGCAACTGCACCAGACAGCATCGCTCACGTGTCCTAAAAAACCTGCTTTATTGCTGTTGCACGTCCTCTCTCTGCTCTTTTCACCATATCATTTGCCCTAGGTCATCTTCCATTTACTTGAAGATCAGCCAAAATCACCGCATTACATGAAAATGGGCAAAACCCGATCCCCTTAACTACAGACCTATTAGCTTACTTCCAATCATCAGCAATATCGTGGAATCCATCATTGCAGTTGATATGAAATCCTTCCTTTTCTCCAATGACCTCATCTCAGATCACCAATTCAGATCAGACTACATCACTCCACCTGGGACATGCTGCTTCTACTCTCCCAACAATGGATGGAGGCCCTCAATATCAGACATAAAATCAGGACCGTCTCTCTGGACATATCTCGACCTTTCGATACTGTCTGGCACTCCGCATTGCTCTCAAAACTTGCTGCTTATGGCATCCAAGGCCAACTCCATACATGACTTTCTCTACTGTCATAGCCAATGTGTGGCTCTCAAAGGAATCCTTTCATCTCCTTTTCATGTTAAGTCGGTTGGGCAAATGCCTAGAACTGGAGTGCCCTTAGGCAGTGTTCTGGGCCCAGTCCCATTCCTAATCTTCATTAATGATCTCTCTGAATCTCTGGAAAATCCCCTTTATCTATTTTCTGATGACTCCATCCTCTGGCATGACATGTCTCATTCTTCAGAAAGGTATGCAGCAGCCTCTTCCCTCTCTTCAGACTTTGACAAAAAGCACAAGTTGGTCAAACACTTGGAATATTTCTTCAAGATCATTGGAATCTCTTGTGATGAGGCTGAGTTCATGGGCCTATCACTTTCCCAACACAGACAGGTCGGTATTTCTGTCTCTGTTGTCTCTCTCTCTGACTCTCTCTCTGACTCTCTCTCTCTTCTCTCTGACTCTCTCTCTTCTGACTCTCTCTCTGACTCTCTCTCTGACTCTCTCTCTCTCTCTCACTGCCTCCTTTCTGTTGCTGCACCCTCTTCTCTTTTTGTGCTTTATCCCATGGATGATAGTTGGAGTAATACACTGATTGAAACCTTTCCTTTTCAGACATATTGGTCAGACATACCTCTCATGATGTTACTGAGTTTCCATATTGTCTCCATCCAAGTTTGATTCTTCTTTTTCCTGCTTGATATTCATTTTTTTCCCCTTGAGGCTAAAGCTTTGCCCGAGGTGTATTCCTCTACTTCTTTCTTTTCATCTTTTTCTCTTTTCTATTCTTCTTCTGGTTTCAATTTTCTCTTAGCTTTCTTTAACGACAACAATGTCATCTGCAAATCTTAGATGGATGAACTTTCCTCCATTAATGTTGACACCATCATCTTCCCACTGAAGTGATTGAAATATATACTACAGACAGGTAGTGAGTAATTTAGGCGAGATCGTTTCACCTTGTCTTACTTCTTTTTGAGCTGATCTAATTTCTACTTCCTCTGTGCAGCGTCAAAGGAAGTGGTAAGAAGTGGTAACGTCAACAACATATTGAAGTATTTAATAACTCTACGGGGTATCTCTTCCTTTGTTGATCGTTATTGAACGTCGGAATATGTTAAGTGAAATTGTGGTCTTGCAAAGTATCTCTTAAAATATTGAAAAAAGGATAAGAATGAAGTATAAAAGACACCCTCCCCCCTCCCTCCTCCAACCCAAATTCCAGCTAAATAAACTGATGAAAACAACTTTTAGTTTTATGTTACCCTTAATCCATTAATTCAACAATAAAAAATAGGACCACAGGTCATGAAGCTCACCTTGATCAGGAGCCAATGACGTTAGAAAATATCGAAATTTTGTTCACGTGGAGAATCTGGTCACGTGATTGGTAAAATGGAAGCCCTCTAGATGCTGATTACAGCAACACATTTTTACAGGTTACAGGTCATGTTTTTGTGAGGGCACGGCTGTGCTGCTGATGCAATTCCCCCTGCAGATTAGTGTAGGAATTTTTTTTATAGCATTTTAGGCCTGATTTCAAACTGTTAATGAGCGCAGGTTTTGATGCAATCAATATACCTTCGTTAGGTATCAGATATGAAGCTTGTGGCCAAGTTTCATCAAAATCGTGTGTTTCATTCAAGTAATAACGGCTGAAGTGTTTACAGATTCACTGACTGACTGACTGACTTACCTACGGACATTGCTCGATCGCATAAGCTTACCGGACTAAAGTCCAGGTGAGCTAATAATGTTGTGAGAAACAAAAAAAATAATGGGAGGCAAATCACAATAAAAAGTGCACTCTTCAGTTGCTGTATGACCTTGATTACCATTTCATGACATGATCACGACTTGACGTGACCTTTTTTTTTCTCCTTATGCACTTGGCGAACATACATCCACAAACTGCCCCTCTGGGTTATTCGCATTTCTTTCCGGAATTTTGCAGCTGTTATTAACTCTCATGGCTTTCTCATATAATCACATATCATCGTGTTACATCAAATGATCAAGTTTGCATCTTTCATGGTATGATCCATTCTGAGAAATCAATCTAATTCGATAAATTTATGAAGGGTGTTCAGAACCTTTCTGCAAGCATAAAAGAAAAACACCAAAACCAACAGTTAACTTTAAACTTGAAAGCCCTTACTTGTATGTGTTTTAGTCCCCTACCGGTTTCACCAGAGGGGACAATAGGTTTGCTCTCTGTCTGTCTGTCCGTCGGTTCCACCTGTAGTGAACCTTTTTTCCACCTTTTTCCCCATACCCTTTAACATATTCAACTGAAATTTGGTACCCGGCTTTATTATGATAGGTTACAGAACAAGTTCGTGTTTCAGGGTGTTTTATCAATTTTTCACAGATTTATGCCCTTTTTTCAACTTAGAAAATATCACATATCACACATTATACAAGTGTTAGTGTTCAGCAGCCCTGACTCCAACCCACTACTTTACAACCATTGGCTGGACAGCTGGCCTGACTCCACCCCAATAAAATCATGCGCTGCCATTGCATGAAGCAGCACAAAATCGGCAGGCCTCAGACCTTAGGCCTGGGTATTAGTCCATGGCCCAGTGCAATTGGAATGACACCAGGTACATAACCACGATGTATTATATACGCACATAAGCTGTACGCATGTTTTTGCTTGATGTATTATTTTTAATATGAAATATTCAAAGCCTAGAAATGTATGAAACATGGTAGGTTAGAAGGGTTTTTCTTCATTTTGGTTCCGGTGTTGGCTCGAGCGTGCATTAAAGCAAAGTAATTTTTATCTCCGGTTTGTTATCCTTGTTGTCTTTATTGGTTTCTAGTCTACAAAATATATCAGTTGTGGTCAATACCACAGTGTGGTCATTCTTGCTAAACTACTGAGCAGAGCAGCTGCCCATTAAGTACTTGCTTATTAACTGATATTATATTGTGTACTTTCAACAAGAGTATCCCAGCAGGTAGATATCGACATGTGCAGAAGACACAGCCCTGTGACAGAGAACCCCCTGCTGGCACGCAAATGAAACACTAAACTGCAGGGTGACTCCGTGGAGTAAATTTTTTGTTTTTACTTACTTTTGGGGTTTTCGTAATCCTGGCTAATAGTAGAGCTTGAATATATATATATGAATATTATATAATATATATATAAATATAATATATATATATATATAATATTAATGATTATTAATCACTTAAAAATAAATGAGTGACAAACCAATTTTCGGCCATAATTCTCACGATAATTATCCCTTTAGGCCGCAATAGTGCTGGAGGAGGGGCATTCCATAAGTTGTGAAGTTGTTCAAAATATAAGTGTATGTATGACTCGTGAGAAAACATTTCTTTATTCATTACCTGTACTGTTAAAATGAAAGATATATATATATATATATATATACGGTGCCGTTTCTATGAGTACTGTTAGTATCTTGTACCGAGAACGTTTTGAACTCCCCTCATATTTATCCGTTTAGTTCTGGGACTCACCACTCGTGTGGAACCAGTTCCGTACAGTCAGTTGGGGGTTTTCCAGTAGTCGGTGGTGCTGGTGATGGTGCAGTGCTCACAGCTGGCTTGGCTGTAGTCATGCAAGAGGCACTTGACTGGCTGTAACCTGGCAATTTTCATTGCATTCGGCGATTCGACACAGGCATTGACAATGGTCTGTTGTAGATGATATCTCCTAAAAGGAAGATTAATACTGGCATTGAGGTTGTTGCCTTTGGATTAAAGATAATAAAGAGCAATGTTGCCATGGTTATCCAATGAACAAAGTTTTCAACTTATTTTCTTTTCTTACATCACGGACACAAATACATGACGTTTTTGTTTTCCTCAAGGCATTCCAAACGTGATTTGAATGAGACATAATCGTCCAAGGAATGAGAACGTTTAATATTTTAAAATACAAGTATATATAATTAGTATGAAAACGTATTTTCTGACTAACCATACGTACTTATAAATTGAGAAATAAGAAAAACCTTGGTGTTCCTGTACTTGTGAGTATCTCCTTCCGAGAACATTTTCAATGTCACTCATATACAACTTTAGAGTGAAACAAGAAGGGCACTCGGTGGGGCGCATACCTCTGCCACGTAATGCCTGATCCACAAGAACATATCGGGCCCAATACATTTTTGAAATATCATGCTACACAGACAGTACTATATCGTTTTTGGCCCAATCTCTCAATGGTGAAGAATCACCTTAAAAAGTCGAGTAGTCGGATCTGGATCTTCACGAAATTCGAATCAATTCTTCCTTGTCACACAACCAACCTGTCCACCAAGTTTCGTCCGAATTCGTCCACAACTTTTTGACATATCGTGTTATATATCATTTTTAGCCCAATCTTTCAATGGTGAAGAATCACTAAAAAAATTACAGAAGTCAGATTTCAAAATTTCATCTGGATCTGTCCACAATTTTTTTGAGATATCCTGTACACAAACAGACAAACAGACAGAAAGGTTTGAAAACATAACATCCTTCACCTTCGGTGGTGGAGGTAATAAAAGACAACATTCCACCAAAACAGTGAAATAATTTATTTTTAAGAAAACTTTTACACAAGATTCAATATCAAATGTCAAGTCTACTGCTATCAATGAAAAAACTCGTCAATCACAAAATGAATTGTTGGACCTGCAGGAGAATTCCCCTTTTGCAATCTCAATTGTTAAACTGGAAAATAGACATCATGTTATTGACCTTTCGACAGACTTAAACCTGTTTCAGACTCTAGATTTTCGAGTTAATTTAAACGTAATTAATTTCTTTGAATGTGCGTTCGTTTTATAGTTATATTTATTTCTTTTTGAACGAAAAAAAAACTATGTCTTTGAAACAAAATAGAAAAGAAAAGTCAATTCTCGGAATTTCAAGGGTGTCAAGTGTGGGATCGCAGGATACCTTAGAAGCCTGCTCACTAACTTGGAATAGAATCCCAATCCAGCCAAGACACCAATTATTCCCACCTTGCGGGGTTGGCCAAGGGAATTTTTGGCTGGGATTCGGAGGCGAATTTGTTCAAAGTGCTGGCAATAACTAGCCCACACATCGTGAACGACACAGTGGGATATTTAATGTCCACCAACTAATGCCGGCAGATGGGATACCTGGCTTAATGTCCATCTGATGGAAAGCACACCCTGTGGTGCAACGCCTTCTTGCACAACAGACTCGACAGCTTCATGTCGGAATTTGCCCAACCTACCTGTAAGAAAGAAATGGTTATAAAACCACATATTGGGACCAATCAGTAAAACCTGTAGTGCAAGTAGATGAGTGTGGAATATATAATGTAAGAATAAAGTTGTGCAAATCAAGTATGGGTGTGTGGGTTTAATTATTCTCGGACCATTTGCTACTACATTTGGTCTTTTTTCGAACCAAAGGCTGATACCACTGCTATTGTTTATATTTCCTGCTCGAACAAAAGCCTGTCAAAAATGACGGGTTGGAATTATTTTATTTGAAATATTCAAGCAGACGAGAAGATGTGATGTTTCATAGCAAGAAAAAGCATTATTTTAAAACACATGTACAAATGTGACTATTTTGACTATTTTCTTTATCTTCTGGGGCATTTCATTTCGACAGCACAGCCTCGTGAGCATGCCAAAGTCTAAAGCCTTGGCCGAGCGCCAGGTGTGCTTCTATTTTCTTTATTTATTCGACAACCTACTGACGTAAATGAATACAAGTTTTACTCTGCACGCGTTACACGTGTGCAGTGAATGTCACCTTCCTATGCCTTGTATTTCATGTTATGTTTTTTAAAGGTTTATTTTTTTTTCACTGCCCTTGAGGCTCGGTTTGCAAGTCACCATCTACAATTCCAACAGAAGAGACATCATTACTCTTTTAAGAAAAAAGCTTTTCAGTTTTTTCAATCCTGAAACATACACCGTAATGAAGACACAGTCATGCGAAAAGAATGGCCTTTAAAACGCCACCACAATCATCCTTATAAAGGGGCACAGACAAATACAGAAAAACACAATGTGTTTCATACAAGTAGATGTACAGGACAGAAGCACAATTGTCTTCTGACTTTCGAAGAAGGGAAACAATTTGCAGTTCAGAACATCCTCAATTTTTTCACATTGTAATGACAAACAATTAAGATCAAAGCATAATCGTATTTTAGATCGACAATATCATCATTGTTCCTTTTTCATCATTTTAATAAAATGCACAGGACAGCTTGCAAAATTAGATAGATAAATAAAAATCTTTCTCACCTGGACGCAAAATCTCTCCACCCGGGAGTTGACAATAGCAACCAGCTAGAATGGGACAATAGAAGGGAGTAATTCAAAAGAAAATTAGTATTTGAGAGGAAAGATATTTTGATCGCAAATAGAAGCTTTTTTACCAATCAAATTTTATGAGGCAGCAAAACCCACAAGAAAAAAAAACGATCAAAGATAACAAAAGGATATCTCCAAGGAAAAGACAGACAACACATTCAACTCAAACTGCAAACAGTGTTGGCAGAAAACACAAAAGCCAATTTCTTCCTTAAAATAGTTGTCAAAGGACATCAATAGCAAAAACAGGAAAAGCAACGAGAGAGTGAAATTATCATGAAATCAACATGTGTGAACACTCACCTTGCGTAGTTGCAGATGGAACTGTAGTTGGTGGAACAGGTGGTAAAGTTGGAGGCACCCCAGTCGTTGGTGGAGCGACTGTTGGGACTGATGTTGTTGGAACAGGAAGTAAGGTTGTCGGCACAGGAACGGAAGGAACAGGCATTGCTGTCGTTGGTGGCGGTGGAGATGGAACCATAGTTGGTGGAACAGGTGGTAAAGTTGAAAGAGAAGATAGATATACAGGCATGAGCTATGGGTCCTTTTCACAAACATGAAGAGATGTGGGTCCATCGATGATATGATGTTCAATAAGCAGATTCTCCGGTTGTGAAGAAGATATGTCGGGAATATTTTTTTTGCATTTTTTCTTGTTGGAAAATCCAAGATGGTGCAACAATCCTTTCAAGCAATTGGACTGGGATTGGAAGACGGGCATTTTTTCTTGGCTCATTTACGATTTCGTCACAAACCGCTCGCCAATTTCATGTTGACCGGAATTTCATATGCCCTCCAATTTTTCAACAAGAATATGCCTTAATGATGATAATCATCACATCATACATCTTGGTAATGGATTCAAGGCGATTTAGCGCAGATGTGAGTTTTGTAGCGAAGGCCGATAACTTTCCAAGTCGAGCTAAATTACGTCCGATTCGGGAACGGTAACTTTCAACCTTCAGTGACCCTGAAGACTGCTGAGACCGCCCATGATCGGCTGTTTGAGTTTAGGCCCTTTGGAGAACCGCTTCAGATGGTTGAAGATGCAAAAGACAATTTTTTACCCGCTAAGACCACACAAAACCCTCAATTAGACACTATATACAGCCTTTGGACACTGTCCGACCCTTTAGGAGATGAGACCTTCACAAAGTCAGCCCTCAGACCTGGTAAAGCGTCCTACAACTCTTCAGAACGTGCTTCAAAACCTCTTGATTCTTTCGACCCTTTTAAGATCTGTTAATATATGTTTAAGACACCTAAGAATCCCAATGACGCGCTTTTGTTTTGGTCCCGCTTCCAACGTCTGATACCGCCCACAGTAACCTTCGGACACTTTGAGATCCCTTCGCCCTTCAGTTTGATTGGCAGTCGAAAGAAGCACAAAATTTGATGAACCAGTTTGTGAAATTTGGTCACTCTTTTTGTGGTAAGATTGCTGAAAAGTTTTGTTTGAAGACCATTTCCTTTGAGATTGTCATCCAAACATAAGGAAGGTTAAAAGAGTGCCACCAGGTTAGTGGAGCAGGCAAATCAATGAAAATGCTGGCACTATCGTGCGCCTGCACAAAAGGTCCCAGTCAGTCATTCATCATATCATGTTTGGAAAAGTCCCATATTCGGCAAATTAGCCCATCAGTCAGAGCTTTAGGATGTTGCTGCAGAATTTGACATTGGAAGGGGATGTGATGTACAAGTAATGAGCAAAAACAACAAACAAGAAGTAAAGAGAGGGCTTAATTTCTGGTAGAAAGTCTGTTATTCATCACACCAGATATTGTATTTATACTTCTTACCTTTGGAACGGGTGTTGTTGCCCGACGGCAGGTGGTGTTGTGGGTCGGATAGGCTTCTCCTGCCAGTTGTGTCGGTCTGCTGTCATTAATGTTTCTGAAAGGTAGTCGCCAACTTGTTGTTGCATACGCAAGGTGGTAAGGTTGTGGCACAGGAACGGAGGAACAGGCATTGCTGTCGTTGGTGGCGTGAGTTGGAACCTAGTTGGTGGAAGGTGGTAAAGTGGAGGCACTCCAGTCGTTGGTGGCAACTGCTGTTTGTTGGAACAGGAAGTAAGGTTGTGGCACAGGAACGGATGGAACAGGCAGTGTGGTCGTTGGTGGGGTGGAGTGAAACGTTGGTTGGAACGGTGGTAAAGTGGAGGCACTCCAGTCGTGGTGGAGCTACTGTTGGGACTGCCGTTGTTGGAACAGGAAGAAGGTTGGGCACAGGAACGGATGGAACAGGCATTGCTGTCGTTGGTGGGGTGAAGTTGGAACATGTTGGTGGAAACGGTGGTAAGTTGGGCACTCCAGTCGTGGTGGAGGCTACTGTTTGGACTGCGTTGTTGGAACAGGAGTAAGGTGGTGGCACAGGAACGGTTGGAACAGGCATGCTGTCGTGGTGGTGGGGTGGAGTTGGAATGATTGGTGGAACAGGTGTAAAGTGGAGGCACTCCAGTCGTGGTGGTACTGCTGTTGGATTGCTGTTGTTGAACAGGAGGTAAGGTGGTGGCACAGGAACGGTGGAACAGGCACTGTCGTTGGTGGGGAGATGGAACATGTTGTGGAACAGGTGGTAAAGTTGGAGGCACTCCAGTCGGTGGTTGGACTCTGTTGGACTGTTGTTGGAACGGAGGTAAGGTCGGGTGGCACAGGAACGGTATGAAACAGGCAAGCTGTCGTTGGTGGAGGTGAGAGATGGAACCATAGTTGGTGGAACAGGTGGTAAAGTTGGAGGCCTCCAAGTCGGTGGTGGAGCTACTGTTGGTACTGCAGTTGT
>CM068968.1:20036344-20047423 GCA_035128595.1 Eptatretus atami
TGTTTTCTTCCGTATGACGTGATTTGACACTTCTTCAGTCGTATATAATAATTAATATAATTAATAGGCTGACCGGACTCAACGATATAAAATCAATACCGCACTAGAAATCGAAGTTGTCAACATCACCGTCATACCAAGAAAAAAAAACAAAAAAAAAAAAGCCAGGAGTCTGGAACACTACGCTAACCATTCTACCTCAGTGTTTCGACTAGAGTAACTTACAAGTAACGTTGTCAATGATGCGCGTAACGGTGCCTACAACTATGGCCAGCGTATGCGGTAACGTTGTCATACGCTCCGCGTACGTCGAGAACAATTTCATATTTATCAAAATCCACGTAAAGGCATTTGAGCCATCTGAAAAAAGTTTCACAGTATACACACACTCAAAGCATCTGGTCGAATCTAATGTATATCACCAAGTACCCCATGAGAGAAAAACTTATTCCACATTACGGGATTCTATAAAAACATTGAAAGCAACTCTTTTATTTGTTATTGCGGAGATTTTTAATGACCGACGTGCAATTTGTCCTTACACCAATTGATCGTACTACGACATGATGCACAGCAGTGACTCACGAACGGAACCGCTTCTGTCTCACGAAAGGTATTTCGCAGACATGACTACCATCAAAAAATCTTCTTGTTATATCAGTATGATGATTCCAATGTTAAACAACACTACTACATCCTATGTCAGCTTGCTCTCAACTTATCTAGCAGAGTTGCTCAAGATGCTGGTCCTGCAAAGATTCATTACTAGCACAGACTACATATTAAATTAGAGCCATATGCGCTCACATAAATAAGCTTCTTCACATCAGAGATTGTTGCCATGCAAGCCTGATGCACTCTATGTTCATCACGATCGTCGTTTTATATAATCTTCTATGATTTCGTTTCCGAGCCGCAACCTTACGCAAAAACCCAATAGGAAATAGCTCTTTAGCACCCAATAATCAGCTTGTATCGACACCAAACAGCTCGATTCTCAGCTTGACATCTAGCTAAATACAGTTAGGGAAATAGCATCTTGTACTATCCAGAACAGAACTATATATTGGGATGAGAACCACCGAGCAACCCAACGACTGTAGACATATTTCTCAGAGAGAATATATGCAAAATTATCCTAGTATATGGATGGATTCTGAGCAAACGACATAGCTGAATTTACATACTGTTACCTTGTTAAAAAGCGAATAAGCTATTAAACATGATTCCAAACAAGGTTCTTAAATTAAGATCTTTATCTTACGTTAAATAGACATGTACGTCACACACAAATCTATTATAATATACGCACCCACCAAAACTTGTAAAAACACATCTATCTATTATAGGTCAGCAGCCTCTCAGACCACCAGCCATCATTATCTACATTGAGGATTTCTTACATTCCTAAATTTGCTGATTCTCCTACCTATGCGCAATACACCTGGCTGAACAACTGACAAGTGGTGACATGCCCTCTTAAATTCTGTTAGCTACTGAGAAAATGTTCGCGAAATATATAACCTTTAAACAAGAGCAAACGGTGTCATTGACTACTTGACAATTGTATCAAGCAAGATGTATTACACACTTCTGGATACATAGCCAGCATATCTAGCGAGGACTACCAAAGACTGTAAATGAGTCCTATACCTTTAAAAAGAAAATTTGCCAAAGACATAATAGCCAAGTGTAAGCATTTTCTACAGATCAATCTTTCTGGAACAACTCATATTGCCCAACACACCAATTTAATTGACAGTTTATGAAATAAGTATTACTACAATGATGAGGATTAAACTCCTTCCCCTATGCTCCCTGTATAATACATCTTGTTCTGATGTCAAATGGAGCACTGCCACAATACTGGGGCAACTCCTCACTCATGGTGAAGCTAGAACCTCTGCACTATTCTGACAACAATCCAGCAATATACCTCATACTAGATGTTAACTTCTTAGTTATTAAATTCATAATCTTTCTGCACCAGAAATTTGTGAACTCCTCAAACTTACAAGCACTTGTATTAAGACGCAAATACCGCGAATACCTCGTAAAAACTGTTTCACTCTAGATTAACAAGTTAAACATACTTACATTATCATCCTATAGACTGCTATATCATACCTAATTTATGCCGAAGCAGGCTTCACCCCTATGAACGAAAACATGAAGTTCGTGATGTGGCTAAGAGAATAATACTCTGTCCAAAGATAAACCGAGCCCAAGCAAGGGGGATCTTACCATGTACCTCGCCACTACGCAGGCTCTAGTCGGCAAGAAACTACCCCAGTCCACTGCAAGAGCCCACCCGATCGTGGTATACTTCCCAGATGACGCGTGCTGCAGCAGCTACAGCTGGACCAAAGGTACAACAGTCAATGGAGTTTTCATCCAGGTATGGGCAGAAATCCGACAGTGGGTACAACCTGTAAAAACAGCGTGGATTATTTTGCAATTGGTTAAAAGAAATCATTTAAACAATGAGAAATCTGAATGCCCAGTATTACCTTCAAGAAGTGGGCCTCAAACTTTGATTTGTTAAAGGTTATGAGCAGGTTAAAGGCATCTTCCACAGATTGTAGTGCCAGACACAGATGCCTGGTTGTTTGTAATAATCACAAAAAAAACAGCGATGGTGGAAGATAAAAAAGAGAGTAAAAAACGCATGAACACCAAATAATAATGTTTAGTACACAATCAGAAAGGACTTCAATAAGACCAACAACAAGACTTTCATCAAGGAATTAAAGCTTATCACTGATCAATGGTCAGAGGAAAATCCTAAGCATTACCTGAGACATTAGTGCAGTACTGAACAAATGCCTGATGTCGATCTGCTATCTCTGAAATGATGATACTACTCATTGGTTTATTAAGACAAGCAAATTACCACCCCTCGCTCGTAACTGAAACAATAGAGGGTGAACGGCCAATAACTCAACGCGTGACTAGGTCCTCCCGTCCAGGATGAACCGGTTACCTAATAATCATTGATTTAATTACTGAGAACACTTCCTCAGTACGTCTTGTCCAAACCGATCACTTACCGGAACGGATGCACGTCCCACCACTGCCAATACTAACCAGCTAAAGGAACGATTGTTGAGAATAACCCTGGCTAAGCTAGATTCGGACCATTGCTGGAGCTATATGGCACAAGAAATGACAAACCGATGGACTAGGAGTATCAGATCATAGAGTGATTTATTTACATAGAGGAGACAATAGAGGAAAAGTAATGAGCAGACGGTAAGAGAAAGAGGCGGAGGGTTATAAGGTCGGGGGAAAGTGATAATATGTGCAGGTCCGAAAAAAGTGCGAGAAGTCCAATGTCCAAGTGACAAGTACTAACGCACGCATGCCAACACGAGAGCAACAGCGCAGAACTTAAACCAAGCTACCATCATTAATTACACTCTGAAGAGCGTCATCACCTTAATTGTGACAGCGTCACGCATCTCGCGAATGCTGTCGGCATCGTCCCAGCAGATGCCCCTGCCCATCCCATCTGAAATGCTGAATCAACCTGCTGCAACCAGCTCGCAGGCACTATCGTTCGAGCGACCGCCCGTATACATCGCATCCGTAACTGCTAGACAGACAGAGAATCTGCATGCAGGACTGGGCTACGCTGACTGACTACATCTGGATGAGCATATCAGTGTTCACCTAGGTAGCAAAAATAGAAATTGCCTTAATCCACTATTCCAGACAGCCGCAGCTGCCGAGCTCGGAACAACACCGAAGACTCGCAATATGATTGGGGGATATAGCGACTCCAAAATCTCGAGTTGAGTCGCTCTTTCAGCAATCTCTCCTCGTCACGCATACACACAGAAGTACGCCGTCTCTGCTTCATCTGATCAAATCTCAGTGAGTAGCCAAATTCTTCCGAAGAACACTCAAGAATGCACCGACCATCTGCGGAAATGGACTTGAGTTGGGAGGTGGATCCAGCGTACCAAAGGGAATACGATACATACCATCGACTCCAGCAGTATCATCACTAGAGTCAGACCCAACTCCTTAACATAAGCACAGTCAGGGAAGAAGACACGAAATGACCTGACGAGCAAGCAAAAAGGTGCAACCAGCTGACAGACTCAGAAACATGTATCGATCCTCCTTCCACAGACGCAACGGCGATACAAAGTCTAGCGCAGTGCGCGAGCAGCGCACACCTCATAATTGAGCTTAAGATCCGATAGACCCCAGACACAGTGAACTAGACGTCACTGCGCGTCATAGGCTGGCACGAAACCAGCCGAAGACCTCTCGAATCACTGCAACCTCTCATAGTCGCCGCAATGAATCTCTCTGTGAGCCTGCGACACACCCGTATCGCTACTGTCACAAACTTCACACAAGACAAAGATAGCTACTATTGCCCACCGCATCAAGATGTCCCCATTCCGCAGATAGCCCCTAAGAGCCAAGCTCGAGTGCCCGGACCGAACCTCGTCCTTCACATTCCAGCACTCTCTACCTACCCCCCAAAAGATATCCTCATGATGGACGCCTCCAACCAAAAGAGTGTACCTTGCCAATCACTCCTACAACGATCTGAAAAATGAGTGAATAAGGCGTCACCAACACTCGTGATCCGCATCGTGAATTGCTGCCAAAATAACACCATCACCACTAGACCATTGCACCCTCAACGTATTATCTTGCTCCAACATCCTCCGACCAATGCGCAATGCCACGTGGCGATCTGCTATTTCCCGCGAACACCATCTAGCTGCGAGAGTGTCTTCCTGGGTCTGAGTCCGCGGATTTGGGAAATCCTGAAAATTGTAGATGCCTCAAGACCAGTCTCCTTGATGCTTTGCGGGGGATGTCTTCAAAAATCTCATACTCCACATCATGGAGCACAAGAAAATTTTGTCTTCAAGGACACCTACGTCCTGGACCAGCGACAACACGGCCTTTCATCGCAGCGACAGCGCCTAAATGGACTATCGCCTGCCAGGCGTAGTATGCAGAAGAGCAACTGAGCTACTCAGAAACATCACTCACGCTGCGCCTGCACGAGCGTACTGACCGACTATCGTGCGGGATAAAATATTCTTAAGGATAATCCGATTACAGAAGCATCACTCTGTCACAGCGATTATCTCTCGCGTACCCTTCCATTCCCACGTGTCAGCGCGTGCAGACTAGTATCCCACAATTTCTGCCCGTTATATGTTCTCAATGGGGCCAGTACGTCAACTGCTATCTGTTCAGGCATGAGGAACGATCGGATTTGAATACTTACCGTATGGGTTGGAGGAGCAAAAGAAGGGTATAGGCTTGCGGACTCAATTAACAATCACGAAGTACTAGAAATGAAGCCCGCTGGCGCGAAACAACGTAACCCCTGATCCATGCGATCACGTGTAGCTAGTGCTTATGTCCCGATCTATGCACTTGCCTTGATGTGTCACTAAAAAGGCACATGTCCTAGCCATCCCTGTGCTGACCCTCAAGTCAAAGCTCATCTTGTAATCCACCATCTCTCCCGGTTAATCACCTTGTCAGATCAACCTAAGCCATCGCAGTTTATCAACTGGGGAAAGCCCACAGATCTGCATCCATAGTCGCGAGTCATCGCCTGACCGAGCTCCATACTGTATAACTGTCCGACAAAAAATGCGTGCACTCAGTCAGTTACATTTCACGCTTTATGTCAGTACTGTCACTAGCTGCTCGTACAGCTGCTAACATATGCTCGCCACCACTACTGGAAGAGGGCCTTGTGTGTCCCTCTCTGGATAAGCTAAGTGCATCTCTTTCTAATTCACACTTCAATCGCAACAACTACTGAGGCCCGCAGCTGTGCCGCTCTACACTTACTGCTTCTCCCTCCTGAGACCTAAATCAGATTCATCCTCAAAATAAACAAAAGAAATCCATGAATTATTATCAAAACCTACATATAGATCCCTCGCGATGCTCTATCGCCCGTTGTCCGCGTTGAGAATATAAAAGCATTATTCTTGACTGGGGCAGGTCCTTCAGAACTCAATTCATCACGCCACCACCTGCTTTGAAACAGGATTATCCATCCTCCGTCAGCGCGAATTCCACTACAGTCCAACATACCCAAAAAACACATTGAAAAGCGCATCACTAACCATCAATTTCCCACCGATATACACATATCACTACACATCTCCACACATTCACCCCGCAAACGCAGTCTATCGCAAAACCCCCTCTAGTTTGTCGTGAAGGGGGATTGCTCAGCCTTCCCCTCCATTTTTTACCACTCATAATAAGAGGTTGTCTGTATTCCTCAATATTCTCTAAGCGTGTGTCAGGACGCCCTAGCACCTAGCCTGAAGATTCTTGTAGCTTACCTCGAGAGCTCGCATCCAAAAAACTATTCCGCAAAGAATGTCTAGGTCTTCCCAAGTGCGGAATATCTCTACCTCAATCTTCCGTTTCACCACAACATGGCGTTATAAAGCTGTCCGACCACAGATCCGTCTAGCCTTAATCAATAAAGTAATATACTCATTCTTTATCGTACTTTCCATTTATCGACTCGATACTAGCGTATACGCCGTCTACACAACGAAATGGCGCTCGCCCTCCCGACACTGTTCATATCCGTTGGCAATTCCGCTTACCCTGACTGAATCTCTATATCCATTGGACATGCGCTCCATTCTGGAAGATAATCAAGTTCGAGTGCGATGCACGGCACCTATCATGTTTAATTTTCTGATTTTTCTAGTAACGACCGTCATAGCTGTACATTAAATTCTGCTAGTTAATGATCTCCAGTGCAAATCATACAATTACATTTCCACTTCCACGCAACAACATAATATACAATTTGATCAAATCAGTTATTTATCATGTAACACTTAGTACTCTCCAAAGATCACGCGATCCAAAACACTGAGATGTAAACATCCACAAATGATTCCTTCACCTAAACAACTTACATTGCCTATATATATATACGTCTGCGGGAGAGTGTATATCTATATGTGGGAACAAAAAGGAGCATGAACCCTTCAGCTCCCTTGGTGAGAAGGATAAAACCATTAGTTTATAGTCTTACAAAAATATATAAGAATTGTGATATATAAAAAGCAGTGATAATGGGCCTGATAAGCATTCCGGAAAAAGAACTCAAACTGAAATGTTGTCACTGGGTGAAAGAATCACATATCATGGCAAAAAGTGCAGTGCCATCCACAGCCACCTTGAAGCACAGCAAGACACACCCCCCCCCCCACCATCAAACCAGACAAAGCGAAACACAAATTGACAGCCAATTGACTAAGTAAAAAATAAATTTTATAAAGCACCACAACAATTATAATGAGAACATGAATTAATATTTTTTCTTCCACAGTTGCTCCGCAGTCAGTGTTCTAATCTGTCCATTGTACCAAAGTGGTCGTGAATATCCAAATTTAAACAGAAAATATTGGTGGAAGTTTGTATCATGAAGGATTCCGGTTAAGCTTTCCCGAGATCAAAGTACTCCTTTCTCTTCTTTCGGTCGGAACTTGACATACCCCCCCCCCCCCCCTGCATCTTATAACAAGACATGAATTTGAGCTTCTTACAAAAGAAACGCTACCCATTCTAATAACAAAATAGCGTTTGTCAGACGTTAGGCCGGGTTCTCCCTAACTCCACTTTGGCTCCATAGATGATAAAGACTCCGCTACCCTAACCCACTGAGTGATCGATTAGTTCCTAGATACATCAAAAGACTAAGATCACCAGTTGGCGCCTCCCACTCCAACACATTTCCTCACAATATTATAAATTCGCTGACAAAATATGCCTTTCTTGATTCAGAAGCATGACTTGTTCATGCTTATGTGAAGTGTAGACTAACTTCTCTTTTCTTCTACTTGACATCTTTTTTCGCAAAATTATCCTTTTCCTTTAGTTTGCAAATGCTATTTTGGTCGCCTTTCAAACCTATATTGTGAATTGGGTTTCTATCAAATTTTTCTTGGATGGCTATCTTACAAAATATGCAATTCACAAACTAGGTATAAATTTAAATCCGGCAATCGTCACCGATCATGAATCCTCTAGTTTCTAAACTGTTCCAACAGTACTGTCATTAATTGATTCTTTTTGACAATCAAAAATGTTAAACTTTTGAGAAACATCTGCATTCCAAATGTTTATGTATTTGTGAAGAATTCCAAAACTTTTCATGACTTTATAATCTTCTTAAACTGTGATTTTTTCCAGGAATCTTTATTATCGTAATCTCTCTATATAATACCAAGCTTGCCACACTAAAAACTCGGCTCCCTCACACAATCCTATGAAACTGCTGTGCATCGTCGTGGACATGCCGACAACGTTTGATATGATTGTATGCTCTATAGTACCACTTGCTAGATTTTGCACAATGCGGTCAGTTATCATTCCCTGTACGTCTCGTCGCTACCAGCTATTGTACTCTATCCCGTCATGTGCACGAGGTATCGCTATATGTATAATAATACTGGGTGCTCCTGAATTAATAAATAGGTTCAAGTTCAATTCTCTCTCTCACCCACATCTTTTACTTTGACTAGAGACTTCACTCATTATTTATTTTTCTTCTAATAAACTAGATTCATAGAAACACCTACCAATGCAGCATCTGAGAAAAAAAGGACATGAATGGTCGTCTGACCAATAATTTGATTGTCGAATTGACTGTATAATGAACTCGCTGGCTGTGAGTCAGTAGGATATTATATTGGCAAAGACCTTGAACTCAAGAATCCTTTAGGCGCAAGAATGCCAAAAGCGATTTATGTCTTCAGGTAATATTATATTCAATCGAATAAAATTAGATTTAAAGTTGTCAAAAAACAAAATTATGGAATTCACCGCTGTTGATGGATGCACCGTTTTACTCCACCTATTTTCATAAGACAGCAGTACATTAGTCTTCGGTGCATTTTGCTTCACACTTCCTTAAAAACGGATGTTTCCTGTATAAGATTTCAATTTTCTTTACTGCCACACATGGCAGACAGACTCAAAAAAAAACATCACGCTACCATGTCCCGAAGAAGCAGGTGCAGGTTTGCATTTGGATTTCTGTTTCCATTCTGGTTTCTGCCCTTCATTTTTGTATTATTTTTTAACCTATAGAATTAACTTGGTAAATTAAACTGTGTTGTTAGAAAGTTTGTTCATTTTTGATGCGGCGTCAAAGACACAATATACATAAGTAAATGCTTCACCCCTTCAAAAATCTCACATGCCAAAGTATATGTGCAGTAGCAACACGGCCTGCACCCTTTAAAATACACCGGTGCTGACTACGTCCTGGCCACGCCTAATACAAACTAAAGAAGAAGAGACGAAAAAACTAAACAACAAATCAAAACAAACAACATGTGAGTATAGTTGAATCATCTTTACAGATGATAATGGATGAAAGTGACACACCAATTATGAATGCTTCACTGTTTATTATCTCATCCTCCGGAATTCAGTACGCACCTTACTTCAAATTTCAGACCAAAGTACTGCAAAATACGTGCAATACCTGCTGTCAACTATCATCAAAATCACAAAGCAATTTTAATTTTCCTACAATCTTTCATACCAGTGCAACCCACAGACCAGACAAGCTAAAATGACAAATGCCGAAACTTGCTTGTATCCTAAGTCGTTAAGGTAATTTTGTACTCTTTCAGCGATTAGCAGCACTCTCCCACTGGTGCGAATGGCTGACTCTCCGCCCACTGCCCGGGGCCCTCGTCGTATTTAGAGTACAAGCTCAAAGAAGACCGTAAGAGGCCAGGCGGTCTCAAGGCTAAGATGAGCTTAGAAGCTCACCATTGACACCTAAGCTTCTATAACGTCGCACGTGAACATTTTGCACCATCTGACCAGTAGTGTGATATGTGTATCCAACTGTTGAGAACAATGTCGCTTAATTGTTCCTCTTCGCATACCAGTCCTTACCTGTCGTGATATAAAACATCAACAACAATACAGGCAATATCAACTCTCACCTCATCACTCTCTTCTCATTGTATGCCAGCGTACTACGACATATGCCAGCGTACTACGACGTATGCCAGCGTGCTCTTAACATATACAAAACTTACCCATTACGTATTCGACGTGTGCCAGCTTGGTTCGGCAAATTTTTCATACGTTGGCATACGCTGGCTAAAACGTCAAGGTGTGACAGCGCTTCAGACGTTCGATGTCTAGTGCGGTTTATGATATTGAATCGTCGAGCCGCAGCCTATAGAATAGCCTACGCCACGTGATGTCGGCGATACGCTGCAGCGACTAATGATAAAGTTAGACTATCGTTGGGCATAGGTTGATGACGCCGACAACACGCTGAGCATTCGTTGGTATAGTTATCTATAATGTGATTGAAAGCGTTCTGTGTACATTACTAATACGTTATGCATACGTCCAACACTTATTATACGCCCAAAACTTTAAAAAACATCAATAGTTCAGCGTACGCCAGCGTTTTACATACATTCTGATACCTTGCCATACGCTGGCTAAAACGTCAAGGTGTGACAGCCCCTTTAACTGAGAAGATGTTCGAATAATCCTTTAAAAAGATATATTGACCTGGAAAATGTATTGCACTTCGATCATCTCATGTAACATAAACTTTTGTAACTTAAAAATAATTCCAAAGAAAAGCATAAGCTTTCATTCACCACCAACCCCAAATATGAAGTTCGACATATTGATCTAAAGAAGATTACCTCCCTCCCCTTTGTACTCTAATTCAAACAAAAGCCTCAACTCCTCACTTTCTGATCCACAAATGCAATCCAAACAATTTAACTTCTTGGTTTAAATCTTCGACAAATATTTGTGACTCCTCAACTTACAAGCACTTGTTTTATGAACGAATGAGCTCGTAAGTTCCTAAAATGTAACAGTACTACTTTTATGTCATGTCACTATAGAAAGAGCTGATTAAAATAACCCCAAATAAAGGTCAAGAGCGTTACCATTCACTACAGGTTTGTGGGAAAGGAACAAGAGTCCCTGCAAGGATCACGTTGTCTCCAATGTAGCAGCTACAGCTGGACAAAGGTACACAGGTCATGGAGTTTTCAT
>CM068968.1:20075920-20088835 GCA_035128595.1 Eptatretus atami
GGAGATGGGGTGTTTCCAGAGCCGTTGCATAATGACTCTTTTTCGTATGTATTAAAATGAATTATAAAGACTTTTTGAAAGTTCCTGGTTCTGTTCTTGCAATATGCAGCTTGGCAGCCAGGTAGCCATCTCTTCCTTGGAAACACAGCTGTGCGCACTGATGCTATGCCCCTTTACCAGTGCATGGTGCTCATTTCGCCAACCTCAGAGGGATGACTCTGAGTCAACCACCCACTGTGTTAATCGCTTGATAACAGGGCGCTCAAACTCAGGACCCAAAGATCCCAAGATCAGCCACCTAACCTACTACACCGAACCACTAAGCCAACACCAGCTATGTTTCTGGGGAGCTTTCCGATACCTTGAATTGATGTTCAGATTAGAGTTTTTCTCTATTAGCCATGGCTTTGCTGAAGAGATCTCACTCTAAGTTGCTGTATGTTGAACAAAAAAGTTACACCCACCTCATTCTGAGAAGAGAAAGAAGAGGCTGGCAGCAGGAAAATATGTTGTCCATCTCTATATAAAAGCGAAATGTGTTCGTGTGTGTCTCATACTTTGAGCTTTCCCAAGTTAATTCGACGCACGAAACTTTTACTGAATCAGATTTTTTAACGACGTTGCAACCGAAATAGGCGTTTTGAAACAGTCATGAGACAATCATATTCTGGCCATTATTGCCATGTTGCCACTCCAGAGTTAATTTTATTTATAAAACATGAGGCAATTTCTTTACTAACAGCTTTCCCTCCTGTACCACCCTGTTCGTATTGGGCCTGCAACCCATTAGACCGTTTATATACCTCTTACACCCTTTAATACCAATTTAGACCCTAAATAAGACCTTTTAGGCCCTAAAGCACTCCATTTAGACCTTTCGAAATGTACAGACCTTCTTTGACCCTTTCAACACTTTCAAGACCCTTGGAGAATTCAAGACCATTTGAACACTTTCGACCCTTTTTGACTTTGAATAGACCCTTAAGCCACTCTGACCCTCAACATCTCCTTAGAAAGATCGAAAAAAAAATTCCCCAACCAATAGCTTTTGATTACTTTTTCCTGCAGCCATTTGCCGTCGCATTCACAAGTGCAATGACAAATCGAAACTATATCAAAAGTGAACTCATTTTGAGGACCAAAGGTCAAGTGGTCAACTCAAGTTAAACTTCTAAGATTCATCAATTTCAATTTGAAAATAATCAATTTATCAATCTGATTGGACCTGAACTTTGATTAAGATTTGTCCAATTTAATCTTAATGAAATGGAGAATTTGATGGTCCCATGCAACATTTGGAGAGGGGGTGGATTTCGCAGAAGTGTCGTGCTCTGCCAAATGTCCTTTTTCTAATTTGTTTGTTTGTTACCAGAACTTGAGTAATTTTCTCTTGCAACCGTTTGTTTGTTTGGTTTGTTGTTTTAGCCCTTCAGGACTGGTCTTATATCCCCGTAGGGAATTAAGAAATCAGAGGCAACATCACAGCATTTAACATAAAAGAGGAGTGCACAACTAATCCCTAACTACAGCCAATTAGCTTACTGCACTTCCAATCATCAGCAAGGTCATGGAGTTTCATCATCAAAGTTGACAGTAAAATCATTCCTTCTTCTCACAGCCTCGTCTCAGATCATCAAAATTTGCATTCAGATCTGGTCAATCTACTTGGACATGCTGCATTCTACTCCTCCAGCAACATGGAGCCCTCAATATCAGATAGAATCAGCGCCCCATCTCTCTAGACATATCTCAAACTTTTAAATACAGTCCTGAACATCCCGCCTTGCTCTCCAAATTGTCTGCCTATGGAATCCAAGGCCAACCCACCTTTGGATTTCTGACTTCTTCCCTCTCTTGTAGTCAATGTGTAAGCACTTAACGGAACCGTATTCATCTCCTCTCCCTGTCAAGGCTGAACGTACCCAAGCAGTGGTTGTCGGCCCTCTATTCCTAATCTTCAATAATGAATCTCACTGACTCGCTGGAGAATCCTCTTTGCCTGATGACACCACTCTCTGCGTGACATCTCTCATCCTTCTGACATGCAGGCAGCAGCCTCTTCCCTTCCTCAGACCTTGACAAATCACAAACTGGTCAAGCATAATTTGGCTCATTTATCCATATTATCCACCCTTTTTGCATTCCTCCATTACCCTCATGGTTGCCTGCATCCCTTCTTTGTCTGTATCAGTCTACTTTCTCCATCCACTTGCTGTTGGTATTTTCCCCTTTCTATGTTATATATTCTATTATTTAACACTGCCCAGACATTCGCAGACCTCGACTTTCGCGACTTTTCATAACATATCCCCACAATAAATGGGTTCTTAAAGTATTGTTTACTGGTTGTGGGGTAATGGAGGAATTTCATAGGCAAAGTTACGATTGTGTAGAGTGTTGGTCGTGGACGGTGTAGAGAGAACATCTCGATGTAAACAAAGTGAGGAGCTGTGAGCTTAAGGTTACTTGTCACCACATGTGGGTGATACTGTGTTAATTAGTTTGGATAAGGCCAATTTCCCCCAATATGTCATACCCCTGTGATCTTTTCCTTACATTTTGCAGCTTTACAGCCAGCAATAACAAGAATTACGTTTTTATAACAACACCATATATAGCATCCGCACGTCCAAGCAGACGGAGAAGCCCTGCCTTCCAGTTCATGCCAACAAGCCATGCCTGGAGGTGAATGATTGATGGTCGTACATCAGAAGCGAGAGGAAGAGGAGATATTTTGTTGGGTTGAGTTTTGGGTGTGGAGGGATTGCGGTCAAGAGTGTGACGTGAGTGAGGAGATGGTTGAAGAGAGGCATTAGCGGTGCTGTCTCCTCGACAGGATGGAAGAAGGCTGCCTGATTCTCAGTTATTCATCTGCTTATCCGTGTGGAATTGCCCGTGTGCGGAGCAACTGGAGCAAGATACTAACCATTGACTGTTCGGCGTAGCTTGTGAAGTGGTGTATGTTTCTGAGGAGGGAAGGAGAGCGTGTCTCATGGCCTGATCAAGGGGCTCAGAAATCGATCTCATCATTTGGGGCCATCGGTGAAACAGATTGAGTGGCAAAGAGAAGGAACAGTCAAGCATATTCGCTCGTGAAAAGAAGCTGCCTGGAGTGGTTTCTGACCTTGGCATTGAGTATCGCATCCTAAATTACCTCACATGTAAGTTGCCGCCAAGGAGAGCGTCTGCGTGCCATTTTGGGCACATTTTCGCACGCAATGATGAAGTTGTTTGGTGACTTTCAAGATACCGAAACTCACTTCTGGACCCAAAGCTAAGTGCCCGGGAGGAGGAGGATTTTTCTTTTATTATTCGTTTCCCCTTGTCCTTTTTGTGTCTGAGGTGGCAGAGGCGCCTCATAATAGGAAATTAGATATAGTTTACCTCACATTCCATTTTTGTTATTACACCTGAATTGTTACCATTTAAATATTGGATTTTCATTAAAACCCATATTATTTAAGTTGCTTGTATCTGTTGTAGTTCGAGTATAAAACCATTGTGCTACCATCCTGGTGATGCCTCCTGGTACGTCCAACTGATTAAACAGCCTCCGCGCCGCAAATAAGTCTCAGGATCACGTGTTTTGCCTCCATGGAAACCAACTCGGCGATTCGGCTGTCGTGTTAACCGCCCGTCCAGACAGATGGGTTCGGAAGGAATTACACCACCGCCAGGGCCGTGCGTATATTCATGCACTGTATATAAATACACACCTCGAACACCACTTACTTAAATGCGTGACTGAACCCGTGCCATGCAGCACTTGCTACAGGAATTCTGACCAAAAGAGGGTGCTTGCACCACATCACCCTGTTGTACCCATTAGCAGTCAACAAGAACTTTAGCGTTCCAGCCAAGAATGATGTCTATTAACAAAAATGGGCAAACCAGTCAGTTTGCAGTCTGTGAGAAACACAGAACTACCCACATATGCCAACTGTTCAGCTGCCTATATGCAAACCACAATAATCAGTTTAGCCTTCATGGCTTTCGAAGCCTTTTTTGGCAGGTGATCGTTAGCCCATCCCTTGGAGAAAGGAATCATCCAACAGAGCTTTTATGGATCCAGGCTATCATGAGCGTGGTAAAATGTTCTTCTTCAGTTAATTTCTGCAACTGGATTATGAAAGGGAGTAAACCACATTGAATTTGAATGTAATGCCAAATACACGTTAAACAAACTGCTAATGAGAGACATTGGACAAAGGTTCGTGAGGACATATGAAAAATTTATGGAGATATAATAAAGGTGAGACATGGCCAAATTGCAATGAATATTTGTCAAGTGAAATGAAGATGCTGGATACAGATCAATTGGCCTAAATCAGTTTATATCAATTGTTTGCGAAGATGTAAAAATAGATCGTGCAAGTAAAGTTTTCAGGGAATCAAAATTCAAGCTCAACTGATCCTATTGAAGTGCAACATTTTGTTCTTACGCTGGACCATTCTCTGCTTGACTTGATAAAGATGCTTGTGCGTCCATCCCAATAACCGTGATGCCCTCAGCCATCTCAAAAACTCGATACAAACCAACCGACTCACACCAGATTATTGGGCGTCGGGGTTTTTCCTTCAAGTAGGTATAATCTTGTAGTTCCGTCTTTGAGCGAACTTCAATATTGTATTGCTGTAGGAATGACAAAAACATAACAAATGTCTAAAAATATTTCTGAAACTTAACTGTTTAGCCTCTCCTATTTCTCCTTTTGCGTTAGTTTCAAAGCGATTATAATCTTGTTTTCCATGTACCTCAGAAAGATCTTAACATATAGATCTTGACAGGTTGTGCCTGTAGTTCCGCACTCCTCGTTTCATGGATGATCTGGAAGTCCGGTTTTGTACGGGCTCTAGCCACAAGTAGTACCTGTTGAATACATATGGTTGACACCCACAAATGTAGAGATTTCATTAAGAGCTGCAAATTGTAAAACCTCAGTACAACAGGTGACCGTGAAGGTCAGCAATGATCTACTTGGTCGCATAAACTTAGTCCCTGTATGATTGATCAATTTCTCCAGTGATTAATTTGTTGAAGAAATTACCCTTGCTAGCCAGAGGAGAGGCGTAATGCATTTGGGTCTGTTTGCTTGTCTGTTTGTCCCACCACAGAATGTGAGTATGTTTTTCTCTGCAACCACTTGTCACATTGACACAAAATTTTCACCCCCAAAGGAGCGACAATGCTCAATCAATAATGTTTTAGAAATTATGACATCATAGTCATGTGGTGTGGGCACACGTTGGAAAAAAACAAAAACCTGGACCTCTTGCAGTCTGCCTCTTTCTGAAACCACAACATGCGAAAAAATTGAAACTTGGCACATGCGCAATACTCCGCATGGAGAATAAGTGTGAATTTAAAAAATGATGTTCATAGGTGCTTTTGTTATGACGTCATAAATTGCATACGTAGAATGCTGCCATCAATCAGTATAAATTTGCCTGCAAATCTAAAAAAAATCAATGCTGCATTCCAATCAACCAGAAAAATAAAAAAAAGTGATTACATCATTGGTCACATGATTCGACAGCCAATTGTTTTTTTTTTAAAACAAGCATTCATAAATCCTCTTCTCTGAAACGCTGAACAGATCGAGGCGAACTTTAAAGGTTATGACTGTATATCCGACGGAGAAACAAAAATTCCCTACCATGTCCCTCATAAGGTTCACATGTTTGGCAGCGATTATTTTATGAAGAATAAGCATCTTAACAAATTCATTTCTCATAACGGCTTGACAGATCAAGGGGAAATTTCACCACCAACTTGTTCCACCAAGCCCTTGGGAGATACAGTGTCCATGAAGTAATTCATCAACACATGGCTGGCAGTCATATTGGATCGGAACTGAAAATCTTTTGTAAAATTATTTATCTTGAACACTCATCAATCGAGGTGAAACTTCACAAGTGATCTAAGTAGTGATGGCGATATATATATTATATATATATATATTATAATATATATATATATATATTATTAAATTTCAAGCTGATCAGACAAATGGTGTGGTAGCCAGAATTATTAAATTTTTAGCTTAATCTGGAATTGGAATTCCAGATAATGGTGTTTCATCATTGCACTTCCGTCGGCCATCTTTTTCCATTCCGTCCGTCCATCTGTCGTCCCATATTTCGACTTCCAGTCAAACTGCTGGGCCGATCCGGCTGAAACTTGCCAAGCAACATTCCTGCCCTGACTGGTAATGAGTTATGCAATAGCTCATTCCAGTCAAGTGCTTTAAGTAGGTTCAAATGGCCAACTATAGTAAATTTCTTCAAAAATATTCTCAGACCCACCAGTTAGAATGCTACCCAATTTGGTATCGTAACAACATTATGAACAAGTCCCGTGTAAATGTGGAGGCATTGATCGACTCGTCAACTTTGTGAAAAATCACATTAATTCTCTGAAAATCTTCCTTCTCCAGACCCACCAGTCAGACATGCTATAAAAAATTTTGGTACAACATAGGTGATGGCCCAGATAAGCAAGAGGTCCAGTGGTTTCTATTTTTTGAATCTGGCGTTCACTTTATTTTTATTTTTGAAGAAGGCATTAAATCACTTGGCAGCACCTGATGGTTTGAAGTGGAGGAGAGCAGCTGAAACCCCATCAAATCCAGACGTTCTTCCTGATTGACTTCATCTTTGCAATTTTTTTTTGCTACATTAGTTAACACCAAGTACAAAATCCACACAAAATACAACACACAAACTACACAAACACCACATCAAACAAGTCCTGGCAAGGTCTGCAATTTCTGATTGCCTCTTTTTGATTCTCTTATGTAATAATGGACTGCCCTTCCCTCACACGGAATAATCACATTAAATTTAATGGATTTTTGTGGGGTTTTTGGCACAATGAGAAATCTTCTCCACGGAGAAATCCATTGAAATATTGAACAAATTTCATTTGAGGAAGCGGCATTATAGACGGATTCCTCTGTGCGAGAGCATTAGTCCCATGGAATGCACCATAACACACCATGGAACTTTGGGGGACATTTGTCAAGTGTTTTCTCAAAAAAAAAAACATTCCCAAACTCTCTTATTTGCCAACAAAAAAAACAAACACTGGTTACTTGTCCACAAATCGTCAGGCATTCTCTCTGACATGACATCTTGTTGATTTTCTGGATTTGATATTTGGGTTGCATATAATAAGCTCAAAATTGTAGTTTTTAATGTACTGTATGTTCATTCCAAGGCACGAATGAAACCCACTTTCGACGATGTAGCCTACAAATGATGTTCTTTATACAGGATTAATATTTGGAGGGTCTTCAAAGGTTGCTGCATTTAAAACATCAGGGAGATCAGGTAATGCATTTTAGAAACATACCTGCCAACTGTATAGGCGCACTTCCATCAACAGGTAACGATGCCCATCAAATGTCACGTAGTTCCATCACCATACATCTTGCAGACAGCTGGGCATTTTCGTCGTACAGACTCCATGTTTCCCTCATTGAGCACACACTGCAATGAGGTTAAAAACCAGGATCAGCCTATCTCATGCAATGACCCAGTGAGGCAAAAATGGGGAAACACCAATTAAGGTGGGGCAACTTAGCATAACAATTGTGTATTTTGTGTAGGAAGCACAAATTTGGCACACTAGTAGCCTATCATATTATCGAACAGATTTGGTATTGGGCACTCAAATTCGGCGCTGATGGCTGTGGCAGCCATTTCCACTGCCATCAAAAATTTGAGATGGCCGCAATAATCCAAATCTGTTCATAATATGATAGGTACGATAGTGTTGCCAAATTTGGTAGCTTCCTCACAAATAACACAATTGTTAGCTATATTTAAGCTAAGTTGCCCCACTAAAAGGAAACACGCGAAGTTGGGAACTTTCTCAATGTAATGAGCTATCAGCATTTGTTTTCTGCAATATGACCGATACTGAGATGCTTATATGTCTACTGAAATTAAGGAGAGAAAAAGCTTAAACGTTAATGCTTTAGCATTATCAATTTTTATTGAAACTTATTATTTACGGTGCTTTTATCAGTGTGAAAGACAGACGTAGACACGTACCACTGGTTGCAGTCTCCTGATCTTATCTCACCAGCATTAAATATGCCATTACGTTCAACAGGAGCAGTCCATTGACAAAAACGCAAGTTGCCAAGTCATCCAAGAATCATCCCGATGGGCAAAACAACAGCCCCGACACATTCGCTAGCCAGCCTGTCAGACACAATGTAAAAACGGTATGGGAGAAAGGATGGATGGGTTTTTGCATGGTGCCAGCTATAAATAGGTCAGACATGCCCATAAAAAAATGTACACATACTCGAGAGCTTGTGAAGAGTGAGTACCCTGAACTCGCTCTTCCACATACAGGATGCAAAAAGAACAGTAGAAGGAGGGGAGGGAAACACCAACAGCAAGAGTAGAAGTGAAGCCAATAATAGAGGAGAATTGGACAAACCAAAGGGTGTTGCGGGAGGAATGGGGGGGGCAAGGGGAGAGGAAGGCCAGCGGTGGAAAAGATGGATTATAGAAGAAAACTCTGAGGGATAAACTGGAAATTTGAAGGTGAGGGGTTGGATGTGGGGGAGGGCGGATAACAGATAGAAAATATCATAGTTTAGATTGGCGACAATGTGAGATGGTGGGTGAGCAGTTGTCATGAAGCCTGGAGGAAGAATGAGATTGAAGAGAATGTGGAAGTGTGTTCCACAGGTGGAAAATAGAGAAACATGAGTGGAGGTGAAGCAGTGGTCTGGATTAGGTATTTCACATGAAGGGGTTGAAGGTGGTGGAACATGGGCCCTGCAGAAATCTGAGGGTGGGCGAACAAAGCATGCAAAGAGCAGAGATGCAAGACATATAGGAGGTGGGTAAAAGACAGAGAAGACCCACTGACTTTTCTGTGATGGCGAGTAATAGGCCCATAGACTAGGCTTCAATGCGCGGAGATTCTAATGATATAATACCTTTGTGTCCACGGCATCAAGCTGACATGAGGTGAAGCAGGGGAGCCAGCTCAGAGGGGAGAGCTGTACTCCATTCAAGCTGCAAAGATGCAAACCTGAAGGTGGATAATAGTTCAGGTGTGTCCAGAAGGACTTTGTGTGACAGATGATACCTACAGGCAGGCACGCTTGGGAGCCAACTTTGAAAGGTGGTTGTCCAGAAGATCAGGCGTGAAATTGAGACCCAGGAGTTGAATGACTGCACTTCCTCAAGAGGATTGTTGAGAATAAGTATAGGGTTGTTGCCGAGAGTGAGAGAGAGAGAGATGAGAGAGAGAGAACGAGAGAGAGAGAGAGAGAGGGAGAGAGGAGAGAGAGGAGGGAGGAGAGAGGATTTGTCTGATTAAAAACATATTCCAAATGTTGATCTGCTTCTGCTTTTGTCCAAGGTCTGAGGAGAGGAAGAGACTGCAGCCTTCCTGTCTTGAAGGACGGGGTGATGTCAGGACAGAGGGGTGGAGTCGATCAGCCATAGATAAGAGGATTTCAGAGTTGAGAGATATTTATGAAGATCAGGAAAGGACTGGGCCCAGAACACGCTTGGGGCACTGCAATCTTGACAGGGAAAGAGATGAAATATATGCGTGAGAGCCTAGCACGTTGGTACGAGAGTAGAGGAAGTCAAACATAGCCATCGTTTAGAGTGGCCATCGGATGCTCTAGGGCAGAGAGTTTGGAGTAGAAAGGGCAGGATGCTAGACTAGTAATCAAAAGCACGAGATATGTCCAGAAAAACAGCCTTGATCTTATGTATGACGATTGAGGACCTTCATGCCAGTGTTGGGTTAGTAGAAGCCAGCATGTCCAGGTGGAGTTGCATCGAAACCCGATCCTCCTCAACCTGATCTGAAACCCATTGGTGATCTGCAGATGAGAATGTTGGAGAAAAATGAAGGATTTTCATATCAGCTCCGATGGATGGATTGCTGAGTGATTGTAAATAGCTGAATAGGTCTGTAGTTCATGGAATCAGTTTTGTTTTTGTACTTTACATGTAAACAGTGATGTGTCGGATTGCCAAGCAGATGAAAGATTACCTTTGCATAATTATAGCGTGAAAGGGGCAGAGAGCGACTGTGCAAGAGCAGTCATTTAGTCCCGAAGTTTCGGCACTGGACACCATTGAAAATCAACCGTAAGACACAAATTGTGAAAGTTAAGAAAGATGCCCGCCTAAATGTATATAAGTGTTTTATGTGTATTTATATATATATTATAATTATATATATATATATATATATAAATATATATAATATATAATCTAGTGATAATATCTATGCACGCTGAAGAGGCAGGAACTCCAGAAAGTATATCGTGGATTGCCCAATACAGAACCGCCCGATTGCGAAAAAGCACATTGTGACCATCGTAGTATCAGTAGCTTGCATTGGCCTCAGAGCCATTTCTGAACATCGCCTAGCTGACATACCGCTTTTTTAATTTTATTTTTTTGTGTATACCTTGTGAGGCTCGTGTAAAGCTAGCATAAGCAAAATAACGCACAGCAAGGGGGCATCAGACAAGAGGCTGGTGGAGTGAAGGTCCCTTTGTGGGAAGGCAATCAATGTACAGACACATTCATTTGAAAAATTTGAATCCTTACTCAATATATCAAATTATTCAACATTGTTCTCTTATTTCAATGCACATTAATTGTATGAACAAATGTCTGTTCCACAAATATATGAAGCACAAGTCAAAGCATTACAAACAGGGAACTGCATATGTACGAAGGTCCTCTCACAAGTCTCCTAGATCACGAGCTGTATGCCAGCGACATATTCCTTGGGGCTGTGCAGTTTGCTGCTCGGAATATTAGAGAGTATTAATCTTTGCCGATAGTGAGAAACATGTCGAAAAAGTACTTTCATCATTGTCAAGTTGAAGTTTTCCATTCTTACTTTTCCACCTGTAAGAAGTTACTTCATTGTGTGTAAAAGGACCTGTTCAACATCTAAATTAGGGTGCTTCCAACTCCTCATAGACAAAGTTGTTGTACGGCACTGTGTTTATTAAACCCCCCAAGCCCTTTTTTTCCAGCTAAAAGTCAGTTCATTGATAAACAATCAGGAGAGGAGGATTTTGCATGCTGGGGAGAACACTTATTCATCAGAGGATTTAATCAGGTAAGGAGACATTAATTCTCAATAAACTACTGAAAAGCTCTATGGAATTTATGAGAATAGTGTGTTGTCTTGATGTAAAACTATGAAAAGGGAAGATTCCGTACTTACGTCTTTTGTCCTGGTACAAAGTCCGTTTCAACCATCACAGTAACAACTTGGCCGGCTTCAACATATGCATGTAAGGCAGAAACGGGTTTAGATATCTTTGGTGATACACCACTTTGTGCAGTTTTCTGCAATCCTTTATGGTTGTGGTCTATTCATTTGTACGAGCTGACTGGGTCGACTCACCATACCGAGCAGCTTATATGTCATTATTGTTGGATCGACAATAATTTATCTCTTTATATTATCTACATTGAACCTTCTGCTTGATTATTTTTTTTTTCGATTGATCCTTGGGAGCTTGTGAATAAATGGCATGGAGGACAAAGATATTAGCAGACATCAATGCCACTTTTACATGAGTTTTCAAATATATACTGGTCAATGCGGAAAAAATGACAGCGAAGAACAAAGATGAATAAAATGGAATACACTGGAAGGAAGAAGAAGTCTGCACACACAATTGGAAAATTATACGAAGATGTCACAAACATGGAGAAGATTCTAAAATCGGAGGTGTTAAGTGACAATATGTACAGGTGAATGAAAGAAGTCGTGTCAATCGTGTCGGCGGAGAGGTTAGAGGTAGTGAATGAAATCGACAGAACATTGGATCATGAGTATGCCAACTACCATGAGAAGCAAGAAGAAAGCTGATGCTTCCGGCACTAACTTTCGTTGCTCTTTTTGCTCGGATTAAGGGAAACAACCAAGAGTCCGCTTCTCGTTGCTTCCCAAGGCAGTTAGCATACCTCATCAACATCCTGTTTATCATCCATTATATATTGAAGAGATTTCTCCAGACAGATCATGAGCGATTGCCTGAGTGTCATTGGACTTCACACAAAAGTGTCACTCAGGTTTTTGCCTCCAAGCGCGGATTGGCCGATTACTTTGTGCAATTTATCCGTGGCGTATCCTGGTGACATCATTGGTGTCAACTGTGACACACAATTGACGTGTTCGTCGCATGCAATTCGCCACAAAAATTAATTGGGATTCGCATAAAGAAATCGTCGAAGTAAGAAATCACATCGAGCCAATATTAGATTGAAGATGAAGGCGACGATGCATTAAAAAACACACTTTGGATAAGTTAATTATTTTAATCATAAAAACTGAATTATGTTCCATCACTTACCATTCTTCCCTAAGACAGATATGCTGGGAGCTAGGCTACGATGCGGTTGGCCCAGATAGCAGTCTGCAAAGAAAGATTCCTTCACACATTGGTTTTCGCTGTTCAGATAAGTCCATCTGGGCCAGGTGCAGCCTTCTACTGGAATGTCACGTTCAAGCAAAGTCTTTTGTCACCAAGGGAGCGACAAGTCTCCGAACACAGTTGTGCCGTATATGAAAAAATCTGGTTGCTTGGACAACTTGGTTCAGCTGTGGTGGAGGAGTGGGAGACGGGGGTGAGAAAGACTCTTGAGTTTGAAGGTGGTGCATTCTTCATACTTCAATGGTATCATGGAGTAGTTCCACTTTTCTAGATTACAGCGCTCTTCTAATTAACTTCCATTGATGTTTGAGATTAGTTACAGGTTAGCCTAGTGGTTAATTTGTTCACGTGAAGCTTTCAACATAACTTTATCCATCACAGCCAGATCGAAGCAATAAAACATGAACTGTGCTTGGAGTTGAGTAAAGGATGGACGCACCACATACTCCTTGTCTCCATC
>CM068968.1:20120961-20131490 GCA_035128595.1 Eptatretus atami
ATTTTTCAAATGCACATTTATTTGCTTAATACAGGCTGAACAATTTTTTTTACTATATTCTTGTATAGCTGTATTCTTGTACAATCTTTGTTCACAGCTACAGCAATGAATTTCTCAGCTACTCTTCAAAGGTTAAAACACCAAGCAATGGACTAAAAAAACAAAATCTGATTCTTGGACTTAAGGCACAAAGCTTCATGTTGAAAGCTTAACATCAAATGAGGACCTTTGAAGAAACCTCATCATATTCCATATCTATCTGTCTGTCTCTCTCTTTCTCCCTTTCTCTCACCTGTTGTAAACCACAGACCCACGGTCCCTATCCATGCTAACAGCCACATGGTGAAACACACCAGAGGCTTCAGAAACCACTGCTTGAACCTCTCCTTGTCTCATTTATATAGATTCAACCTGAGCTTCTCATCACTTTGGCCCACTCCCAAACAATTAAAATAGTCCAAATTCCCTTTGTATTGCACTTTTTGAGTGATTCGCGGGGGTATGACAAAAGGAGGTAGTAATGCATGCTGAGGTTGTAACACAGCGTCGCTATTCCATGGATGCTCCAAGCTAAGCAAAAGTACGCTTGGAGAACTTGCAAATGTATCCCAAGTCGGCACTAATCTCAAGTGAAGAGATCATGAGTGCAGGTGATACAGGTGAGTTTGTTCCAAAAATAAAAAAAAGGCTTTGGAGACGATGGAGATGAAGAGAAAATTTCAAATACAGAAAAATGTGTCTTTAAAATGGGAGATGAAATGTAATCTTACAAAGCTAACTCTTGGTCGGATGAGGATCATCTGTAAATGAAAGCTTCAGTAATAGCATCAAGTCTGAGACAGCACTATCCCAAAAGTTTTAATGAATGATACGGATATGCTCGCACTCACTGAAGGTGGTATTTGGTTGACCAATGTATTTGCTCATTTTGTGTCATTGAGAAGTATGATATGTTTGGCATTAAAGAAAAACCAAACTCAAATAAAATGCACAAGGAGCTGATACTTTAGGTGTCCCCCCCCCCTCCTTTTTGGGTGGTATGAGGAATAGATATCTGCAATACGAAAGCTAAATCTTGGACGCTATTTGAAATACTGTGAACACAAGCCAAGTTACTGAGATGGTTGCCATGGCAACATAATTCAGCCAGTTACAGCTATGATCTCTTCAGGTTGAGACAATGTCATGAGGATTAGATATCTGCAATATGAAAACTAAATGTTCAACGGTTTTTGAAATATCGCGTTCATAAAAGTACATGGACAGATGATCGGTCGGTCGGTCGGACGGACGGAGCTCATTTTGAAGTCCCCCATCTCTGACCTTGTCGGAGGGGTGGGGAACAAAAGTAAAATTCTAAAAACTAGATCTGACGTTATCACACCTGGTCAAGAAACAAATGAATTTATCATCATGCGATCTGAAGGCAGTCTCTGCTTAATGATTATTGACAAAACACACACCTATTAAAAAATGTCTCTTTAATGATTGTATTCATGTCGCATTTTTTGCCAATGGATACAAGACACTGGTATCGGCTTCACCCAGCCAGTTTACAACGGTTTACAACTGGCCGAGTGAGGCCAATACCAGCACCTTGTACTTTTTGACCCGTGATAGCTTACAACTGGACAAGTGAGGCCAATACTCCTTACAGAGCTCTGGGTCACATCACAAGAAATATATTAGTACCTCTCGGTGTACAAAACCACTAGTCAATAAATAGATCTGGGATAGAACCAATCTTTGACAGGTTGTCACTCAGACGCAGGTTACTTGACTGAAGGTACAGGCATTTGTGATGTGTTCAGGATGCCGGCGATAATTCTCCTGCTCTCTGCGAAAGACACCATTGGATCTTTGTGGTTGGAGAAGTGGACCTCCTTTTTAAGTAGTTTTATAACCAATCTGTTTGAATGTGGCCATTAATAAGAATTGTAGTCTCAGTTAATTACTGCACCTGTTTCCAATTACTAAATATTAATTGATTCATCTCGATGTAACTCATTTTATTGGAACTTATAATCAAATGTATCCTCTCTTGCTTAAAGGTCTTATTTTGTACTGGAGCCTTAGTGCCAAAATATATTTCTTCCAGTCAAAATACAATCTATTTAACATTTGGATTCAATAGCATGTTCCCTATTTATAGACGCTTAGCACTTGAAAACCTTTTTCCTACTTTTATGAGACGGCCATTTTGTTTTTCGACGTGGGTAACGTAACTTTTCTGAGAGAATGGGCCTGGAGACGATGTATACAAATTTGGAGCTTGTACCTATCACTGAAAGACTTGTGGGATAACTGACTTAATCTGCCCCCACTACAAGGCATTAGTCTGAAGTCTTACATCATCGAATTCCAAGGTCGAGTCAGAGGGCTTGGTTAAAGAGGAACTGTTCGGGATAGTCCTATGTTTTTCTGCTGGAATAAAGGTTTAGCCATTGAAAAGAAAACACATTCTTATGTTTTATATTTTGTTCACCAGTTTGTGGTTGGCAGGATATCTTGGGCCTTGTGCTTATACACACTTGCCTCTGAGCTGTCTTGCCTTGGGTTTGAATATATTAATGCAGCTTTAAACTGTCGTGCTTGTGTGTCGCATGCATGGCATGGCATCCATTTGTGCGTCATCCTTTCAGAAGGACGTTAAGCCGGAGGACCCATCTGCGTCTCAGAGCACTTTTTGTTGGCTGGACCATGTTGTTTACTCCATTACAACTTCAATTGTCCACTCGAGGAAAGTTACAATCAAACAGGCAGAATTTTTTATTACGTAATTACGGAGAAAGGACCATTTATAATACTTGTCATACAAGGGAAGGTGGGGGGGAGTTTATAGGGGGGCGAGGAGAGAGCAGAAACAGACCGGATGGGAGTCGCGGTCATAATGACCAATCTGACCTTCTCTGCCAGTTTTTTAGTAATATGGAGACCGGAGAGAAAAACTCAGAGTGTTCTTATCACCTTGGTCAGAAACAACAAATGCCGCAGAAGGCGAGAAAGGTCGAATAGTGTCCAACTGCGAACAAAGCGCAATTCTGGACAGATTATGTATCAGGCTGTCAGAATACATAATTTCCTTACAAGGCTTGTCAGTACAGGATGGCAAGCACATCTATCTATAATTCCACAGTGTGTGTTGTGTGTGTCTGTCTGTCTGTCTGCGACCCGCCGTTTCTCGACAACCGCCGGTCCGATCTGATTGAAAACTTGCCAAGGGCAATATTGCGGGGACCCGCGGATGTCCTTTTTCAAGGTTTGTATTAATCGGACGAGCGGTTCCCAAGTTCGGCCATTCTTATTGCTTTTTTTTCAGTTGTGAAAGGTGATATATCGCCAGCTGAAGTGTCGTTCCACCTTATCATGCCATTTTTTTTCCCAAAGATTATCTCAGAATAATGATAACAGCATATTAAATAATAATAATAATAATAGCACAATAATTGGCAGTATAAAAAAAATTAATGTGATACAATGACCAATGTCTGTTCAACAATAACGAACCTACGCCAGTAGAGTTACGTGGTTTAATCCGTCGTGCGAGCGTGGTGCAACGGGCGTTACCGTGCAGGGGTGCTGTATTCGATGGAAGGTTTGGCCTAGCCGGGCACGTTGTATGTGTGTGTTATTAAAGTTGCATTTCAACCTCACCAAGACTGGTTGTTTTGGCCTCGTTGCTCCGTTGGGGATTCCCTTTAACCCCTGTGGCGTGGTGCATCGTCGACGATACGATTCCACGCACTCTTCACCCCAGCAGACGGCGATCGGCCAGGAACGTCACTGCTACGAGAGCCATTTCTCTCGAACCCCAATTCGCACCTCACAAGAAGGGTGAGCGGCCAACCAGCTCACTCTGTAACTGTGTCATAAACTCAGTCTGTACAACGTGGGCCCATCGTCAAAATGGCCACCACACACCAGTGCACCGAAGCAAGTGCGTCACTTAGACAAGAGTGGAAACGTTCAAACTCGTTTGAAAAATAGGAGAACACAATTTTCTATTATATTTTTATACTACTGATCGCCAACTTTGCTGCCCTTCCCTCGCTGAGGGCGTCCCTGGAGAAAAGAGCAGAGCGTTCACCTCCTTCGTGGACTTGTGGATGATGGTGAGGATTCCCCGTTTGTGCAGCGTCACACTGCCCAAACAGGAAGTCACCGTACTGGAACTTAATGCTGGGTCAGATTGCAAACCTATACTGCCCTGTGATATCCCCGCAACACCATAGTCCGAAACTCCACCTCTGTAGTCACCATATGAGGCAACGATTCGACAACATTTTGGATTCCCAGTCGACAGAGGCGCACACTTCATTGACTTTGCAAGCGATTACGACCATAACCCCGAAGAGCGCCATTGAGACTTATCAACAAACGGCCTGATGGCGTTTGTGGAGGGAAACTTGCTTCGACAAGATGGCAGCATTCTTACCACCATAACCAGAGCGATCACGGAAGATGAGGAAATTAAATCCTCCCTCGTATGGAGAACTTTATTGTGCTCACAGGCTTCGCCTATTTTTCCACAGTGGACTCCGGACTCGTCAAACAACGTCTATGGAACTGACTCAGGTGCCAAGCACTTTAGCCTCCATCAAAAACGCGGAGATATCCCAGGCGCTTGACTCACTATTAGATGAGCTCCATGCTGCTGAAGATACAACGTCCTTGCGGCACTTCAACGATCTCAGAGCCACAGTCCCCGCGCCGGCAATCGTTCCCATCGTCACTGTCAAACCATCGTTCCAAGTCTTTTCGGGGACATCGTTCCAACAACCTTTACGAAGTCGCTGTCCCTCTGCAAAACAATTACCGCCGACACTGAATTACAGTCATTCCTCCAGTGGAATGTCCTTTCCTACCCGAACGAGATCGTCGGTAACACATCCAGAGCAACGCCATGTGGCTGGACAAACTTGAAGAGTCCAGACGACGAGTCTGGAGACATAACATAAATGCCACAGATGGACAAGGTAGTTAATAACATAACTATACAGAACCGTCCCACAACAGATCATCGCGTAGTCCAGACTCGCCAGTCTCCATATCTAGACACCTTCCAACGGCCACCACACAACCCAGAGTTACCAATCGACAGTGGGCCACGGGTAACATGATTCGTGAGACAACTGTAAGGAGGTTTGGAGCCAAGATTCGGAAGAGGTCACAGTTCCGCTCGTCAGGATGATGGGTCTTACCCTCTTCAAGTGGTTTGGTTGAGCCAGAACTGACACTGACTCGGCGACCGGAGAGGGAATTTCAGTTTGAGGCCTGGGTTGTACGAAAATCTTGACGTAAAGAGTCAGGCAGGAACACCTTTACATGGAGTCTAATGAACATCTCCAATATCCGCCTGCGAATGCATCAGTTATCCTGGGGATGGACGGGCACCACATAACGTTTATGGTTCTCAGGAAGTTGAGCCTTAATGCCATGCTAGTACGCCGAGTCATGTTGTACGTTGCCCCACCCACCACAACTACTCTGTGGCCGCGGTGAGTTCTCGAAATTGGGTCCTTCCTGTGACAATGTCGAGTATCGACTTCAGCGGTTCGCCAAACTCAAACCTCGCCACAGGCATGCCCCAGTGCGCGAAGGTCAGCTGCGACCCATTGAGTAACTAGCCCCCCAACCGAGTGTCATCCCTAGCATGCAGCGAGGAAGTTTCGGATCCCACAAATTTAACTAACGAACCACGAATTTCTCAAAACGACATGAGCAATTTTGCAAATCCAACCCTGTGTGATCCATACCCGAAGAACACCCAATGACCTATACCGAGACCAGCCCCCCCCAAATTAAACAAAAACGCATCTCACTTCACTCTCAGGACACTCTTCGACTGTCACCCTTGACCCTGACAACATGTTCGCTCCTGACACACGATCAAAGTTTTGTGCCCTTCTTGAAGAGTATGATGAAGTGGTTTGAACCCAGTGTTCCAAGGCTACAATGGTGCTGCAAGGCCCCTTTTGAGGCTGTTGTTAACATGGGCCCCGTTCAGCTCCACAACGCAAAGGCGTCTACCAAACATATGCGCAAGATAAACTGTTGCGAACTACAACGCAAATTGATGAACTAGAAAAGCTTGGTTGGAGTCTTTGCTCGCCCTGAGGACATGGGATTACTTAGAATACCTGAATCCTTCATTCTTGATCAAGAAGCCCAGTGGCGGTTCCGCTTTGTCACAGCCTTTGCTGATGGTGGGCCGATACAGCAAGCCCCAACCCTCTCTCATGCCAAACGTAGATTCCATCCTCCGCAAAAATTGCTTCAGTGGAAGTATTCTAATTACTACCGACCTTATAGGAGTGCCTTCTACCAAATCCCATTATCTCGCCAGTCCATGAAGTACTGGCGGTGTAGCCACACCCCTTCCGGGGAATACGTGGTGTATACCAGATCGCTATGGGTATGCCTGGATCAGGAGACGGCACTCGAAGAACTCATGTGTCGCGTCCTTTGGTGATCTCTTAGAGAAGGGGACCGTCGCCAAACTCGCTGACACCTCTATTGCGGTGGTGACACATTGGATGAACTTCTCCAAACTGGAGAATGGTGTTGCAGGCTCTGCGTAAATGTCGACTTCGCCTCTCTGCTACGAAGACAGTTGTATGTCCAAAGGGCACCACCATCTAGGATGGATCTGGTCTAATGGTACTATCCAGGCCAGCCCACACCGTGTGGCTACACTCTACTTGTTCGGCTCCTGAGAGGTCAGGGTAATGAGATCCTTTATCGGGGCATATAAGGTTCTCGCTCGTGTTATCCCCAACTGCCGCTCTCTTATCCCCCTTGGATGATGTTGTGGCTGGATGCCAATCACTGGACAGAGTTGTGGTGGACTGATGAGTACATTTCTGCCTTTCCACAGAGCCCAAGCTGCTCATTTCGTCAGCTCGTACAATTACTCTTCCTGTCCAAGTGATCAGCTATGGATCGTGACGGATGGTTCTGTCAAAAAAACACAGCATTGGATCAACTCTGTACATCACGCGCAATGGAAGACCTCCCTTGCGGTTTTTTTAGCGCAAAGTTACGTGGACGCCAACCTACCTGGTTGCCATGTGAAGTGGAGGCCCTTTCCATTGCTGTAGCAGTAAAACACTTCAGTCCTTCATATCCTATCTAAACATCATGCATCCATTCCTCACCGATAGCAAGCCTGCGACAAGCGTATGAGAAGCTCTGTCGTGGCGAGTTTTCAGCGAGCCTCGTTCTATCCACTTTCCTGTCCACCGTCAGCCGTTAATCAAAGCGACCGTACGACACCTCGCAGGATCCGCCAATGCCCCCATCTGATTTTTTGCCAGCTGCAATGCACCAGACTGTACCAACCCTCCTGTCAAATTTGTTGCATTCATAAGACATGAGGAGGAGGCCGCAGTTCCTGCAGGTTTCAGCCCAAGACATTATTTCCGTCCGAACCAAACTGCCTTCACCAACAGAACTGCCTGGATAGCAGTTCAGGGCAGAGTGCGCAGACTTAAGGCGGACTCATGCCCACCTGATTCAGGGCACCCGCCCATCGAAAAAACAACCAACATCAAGGATGTCAAACGTTACCTCAGGTTGCGTCACTTTCCAAAGATGGCCTAGTTATAAGTCCGTCAGGACAAGCCCCTTGTCCTCGGCATGTGAGTGCATTATTGTCCACGTCAGGTAGTCAATGGCTTACTAACAGCATTACACATTCACTGGATCACCCGAGTCGTCGTCAATCAGTTCTGTGATTCACCGCTAGTTTTATGCTTCTGACTTGGACAGAGCAATCGATCAGGTAACCTCGAGGTGTCACCAGTGTGCTGCATTGCGCAACATTCCTCATACCATTATCAAGCAGTCCACTGGAGAACCCCCTGGTGCTGTTGGTGTATCCTTCGCAGCGGATATCATCAAACGGCAATCACCAGCTAGTTCTTATATTGCGAGAATGTTCCACTTCCTACACTACATCGTTGCATTGGTGGAGAATGAACAACACATCACTCTCCGAAGACAACTTGATCCGCTTATGCATAGAGCTCCGGCCATTTGATGGACCACTTGCTGTCATCCGCACCGATCCGGCTCCCGGCTTCACACGTCTGGTCCACGATGAGCTTCTTAAACATCACCGGATGTGCCGAGATTGGTCGAACATAAAAATCCCAACAAGAACTCCCATCGCCGAGAAGGCAGTTCGTGAATGTGAAGGACGAACTTCTACAACAGGAGCCGATGGGAGGACCAGTAACTCCATAACCCTCGCACTGGCCACCACCAGTATGAACTCACGAGTTCGTGCACGGGACTCTCAGCCCGAGAGATGTGGTGCCAGGGGATCAGTTCACCAATCACAAATCCCTTCTCGGACTTACAAATGATACAAGCCCAACACCATCTTCGTTCCATTAACCACCCCCATAGTGAGAAGTCGAAGCACCCATGGGGTCCGTCAAGCCCAATGTGTCAGTGGAAGTCGTTGATTTGATCTATTTGTAACTCGTGATCGTAACAAGTCATGCGCAAGAAACTGCTACCTCGTCTCTGCCACCGATTGACCCTGGTGCAACATCCGTAAATTTGGGGGGTCCCAATTGAGGAGTGCAGCTTATCGGGTGAAAAAGTCTGAATGCTACAAAGTTCCCAGACTACTGGAAGGATACGCTCCCACTCCCTCGCAATCGGGGATATGGTGTTGCACAACAAACCGAGGACGTATGCCTCCAACAGCCAACAAACCACCAGACCCCCCATTCATCCCCTATGAGCTGTCTTCACCTGCCGACAGTGCTGAATCCTTCCCAATCCCTAGTAGCCACGACCAGATCTTAGGTTCTGATGCATCCCCGAGGCTTGACACCTGTAGACCTGGTTACTCCAAAGCCATCGGCGACAACCTGTGAGGAACATCCAACGTGTCCCCAACCGTCTGGACACCAAGACGCTCCAACCGTGTACGTTACCAGCCCAAACACTTCAAGGATTTTATGTGATGCTTAGAGTCATATTGTGGTCCACAATGCTTGCAGAAACTGTCATGGGGCAGAATAATCCCCGAGACCGGAGGGCAGTCTACCCGGTGATTGGTCTCAGTATATCTGACTGACTTGCTACATGATTTATGTGACCTCCTCCAGGTTAAGTGACCATTATCCTTGTTTAACTTTGTGTTTACTCTGCCTCAGTATTTGAAGCCATGTACTGTCACCTACTTTCTTTCATTTAATAACACCAAGCATGATAGTAGATAAATGACCTCATAAAAAAAAAGTAGAAGAAAAAAAACGCTGGTTACGCCAGTCGAGTATGTGGTTAATCCGTCGTGCCGAGCGTGTGCACGGGTTACCGTGCAGGGTGCTGTATCGTGGGAAGTTTTGGCCTAGCCGGGCACTGTTATCGTGTGTGTTATTAAAGTTGATTTCAACCTCACCCAGACTGGTGTTTGGCCTCAGTGCTCCGTTGGGGATTCCCTTTAACCATTGTGGCGCTATTATATTGTCTGTCAAACGCAATACATGACCAATATCGCTAGTCGCTGCAGACACGGTGCTAATCGGCACTGGTGCCTACTTGACCTATCGATCTACTCACAATTAATGTTTCACATTCTTTTAATCTTTTTTCTTTAATTGCACGATGTGATCAATTCTCCTTCCGTTATCAATTGGTCCTTTGCAGAGGGCTATGCAACTCAAGGTTCGATATCTCTTCTCATCCGATTTAAACAGCTGTTTCCACACAGTCGTTGCGCTGACCAATGCGGTTGGTAAGCTGTTTTGTTCCAAGGTTAATTAATGTTAAATGTATTACATGTCTCACAAGGCTTTAAATACGTTCAGCTGTTTCCCATGCAAATCTTCTCGGAGGTTAGAGCTGTGTTATTACCAAGATATGGTGTGAACTGGTAAATTTTCCGGGAAGATTTTCCCAAGGTTTTGAAAGCTGTTTGATTATCCCAGGTAATTGATTAATTGTTGTGCTTGGTAGACATTGTGAAGACATTTACAGAGAGAGGGCGAGAGAGGAGGGGGAGAGGAGGAGGGAAAGAGGGGGGGGGGAGAGAGAGGGGGGGGCAAGAGAGGGGCGAGAGAGGGGAGGGAGAAGGTGGTGAGAAGAGGGGGCGTCACAATTCGAGAGGAGGGGGCAGAGAGAGGGCGTCACAATTCTTCTTCTTCTTCGTTGATATGACGTCACAATTGACGCTGGGGACTGACTATGTTTCCCAGGTGTTTCCAAAGTTATGGCCATTTATGATACGGTTGGTCCGATCTAATTGAAAAAATGCCCCAATCCAGTCGTCGTTTACGAGAGCGAAGGAACGAAGCTGCACATACTGGCACGCACCTACGGGCACGCATCTACGGCCGCACCTTACGGGCCCACCTACGCCGCACTAGGCCGCACTACGGTCCGCACTAGTTAATTAGAAATCTAAGAACAGAGAGAGAAAGAGAGGAAAAGAAGGAGAGGGCATTGAGTACATCCAGGAAACAATGAAGAATACATCAGGAAGCTATGGAGCCAATTGCTTTAGGCCTTTT
>CM068968.1:20155916-20186761 GCA_035128595.1 Eptatretus atami
TCCTGTATACCTACGTCTACCTTGGAAAAGCAAAGTGTCTCAACGGTTTGAAAACCAGATCAAACAGACAGTGTCCCATTCTTACTATGCTGCTCAACAATGAGTGATTTTCACCACCTGCCGGTTGCTTTCATCAGTCCAAAAAGATGTTCTGCCTGCCTCTCATATAAATAAGATAATTTACGAATTCCAGTGCCAGTGTGATGCTAGTTATGTGGGCCGCACATGTTTGAGAATGACGGATTGCATTGAACAACACGTCACTTTGGGGATCAGATGGGGCCAGTCAACCAAACAGAGACAACCAACTCAGGCTCGTAAGAATGTCCATAGTATGACAATTATTCCCTGTGCCTCTGCAATTGGTTACCATTTACTGAATAATCCTCAGTGTGCAGAGCAAAATTCCCGTATCGGCTGGTTTAAAATCGAGAGTGAGAACTCAGTCAGTTTTGCTCACGTCCGTGCAATGGAGGCCACATTCATCAGGTCAACCACCCTATTCTTTGTGTGATAGAAGGAATTGGTTGAGACTAGATATCTATTTTGACAATGATCGCTTGACTGGGTGACAACTGACCACAGTCAACGTTGAGTCATCATGAAAACAACTCACCCCCCCCCCAACTAGCCCTCAGTTCATTAGCATTACGTTTCCCCGGTGTTTGGTGATTCATTTCTCGCCTATTCATTATTTCATGATGGTTCATTTCAGTTTCATTTCCACCGACTCATTATTCATGATGCTCCATGGGTTCCACCAGTCAGGGTATTGCTGCTTCTTCTTCATTCTGGCTTGCATTTTCTCTCTGAGGAGTGGGAAGTAAAAAGCTTTGATGTCTATTTGATTGAAATGCATATTTAATTTTGTTGTTGTGCTATTCGATGTATTTAATAACTGTGATAGTACAATAATATATATATATATATATATATATATCCAACCATGTATAAGTTATAACACATATCTACATATATACTCTACTCACATTATATTATTATTATATATATTGTTACTGCCACGGGTACCGTGTATTATGAGGGGGTTTAATCTCCATTTGTCCTCGGAAGAGCCGGACCTGGGGCCACCGTTCACAATTAACTTTGTGGTACGGTGAGTTGCTTTAGAACCACAAATGCCAATCAGTTAACCACGAGTTTTGTCCACCACCTAATTTTGCCGTTTAACTATAGGACATGTGGTTTCCTAAATGGGGAGCGTGCCCTCGGAAAAGTGTGAAGCGCTCATAAAATGTGAAGCGAAAACGTGAAGCGCTCATAAAACGACAACAATTCTCACCTCAATGTTCAGCCCGATACGAAAAAGAGCCAGTTAGCGTCCATAGAGCTGCTGAACGGGGTGTCAAACGTTGATGGAAAAAGGCGGGTGGCGAGCCTCTATTGGGCTAACCTAACGGCTATCTCACGTGCATGAATGTGTCTGTCGTAAAGAGAAAAAGGAGCTTTCCAAAAGAGAGGGAACCTATTCTTTACCCTTCTCAATGCATCACAGTTAGAATCCCACCAGACATGGGGATAGGTCTATCCTGGACATGCATTAAGGGAAATAACTGTCTGAAGACCTAGATGTTTGTATGCATTCGTCGGATCAGATTCTGAAATCCGTAACAATATATATGTGTATATATGAATATGTATATATATACACAAGTGTATGTGTCTTGAGAATCCCCTATTTGGAGAATCTCCTAAAGCCAGTCATGCAAGGCAAAGTCAAAAGCTGTCACCAAGCAGATTAAAAGTCGATCAGTGGAGCATCAACTGCCAGTATATAAGTCGAAAGGGCTTCAAAAGTCACCAGGTGGACGAAACAGTGATATGTTGCCCTGATGAGCCCAAATAAGGGCGAAGCCAGGTAGGTAGCTGCTGTGTCATAAAATACTCCAAGAATGAGGAATTCAATATTCTCAAACGGTTTTATTCAACAGAACATCGGAACATAACAAGCTTTGCACTGCACACCTCCTGACCTCTCACCCTGAACCCCATCTTCCTCATCGCATCCTCTGGCATCCAGTCTTTGCAAAACACCACAGTCGCTTCGCTTTTCATCTGTTTAGTGACAGCTTTTGACTTTTCCTTACATGAACTTCTCAATGCCCTTCGGGGTTGGCAGGCATGACGCCGTTATGATGAGGTCATCACGTCGGTGATCCAAGTCAGGAGAACTTCATCCTTATATTTTATTATTTTATATTATATTTATATTTCTATATATATTATTTACTACTATATTATATATTGTTGCGGCAGGGGGACCTGGGTGAGAAGGCGAGTGGCGACAGGATTCAGTGGGTGGTGATGTCCAGCGGGAGGCAGATGCAGGGTGGCGGTAGCCAGCAGAGGCGGGTTTGGATGGGAAGAGCGTTAAGCGAGAGAAAGGCGGGGACGAGCTGACGACAGGGACGGAGGGAGACAGCAACAAGTGGGTGGGTTGAGGTAGCAGGAGCGATGGAAGAGAGGCAGAGTCAGCATAGGCGAGTGCGTGAGACGGTGGAGTCGAGAGGAGGCGGGACACGTTGGGAACGTTCGGCGGAGTAGGCAGGGTATGCCAACGGAGGCGACGGCCCCAACGACCATTCTTTTATGCCTGTGGTGGGGGAAGGGCCGACGACCCGAAGCGATGTGTCGTACCTGGAGGGTGCTTGATTGGGCTGGCCAGACATGGCCAGACGCTGATGCCGGAACGGCCTTACTTTACTCGGAACCTGCTGAGTCGGATGTTCGTCCGAACACCATTGATATGAATCCGCCCTGCACAACTCCGGGCATTCCGGAGACGGCCGGTCATGTGGCTCGAATGCCACCGGGCACCCCCGGGACCCCAGTTATTCGCTCGTCTATGTTTGCCTTTCCGTACGCATTCGGCCCGAGCGATCCGGGCGCTCGCATGCCTCTGCTTGGTAGCAGCTGTATCGAGGCGGAGGTGTGGGAGGATGTCTGCCATCCGCGGGAGACATTTGTGGCCGTTGTGGTGAGTGAAGACCGACGGTAAGATGTTATTGTAAATCCATGCACAGTCCCGAATGAAGAGATGCACTATGCATGCCCCGTACAGTGCGCACGGATCCGCCACCCTACATGCGGTTATTTATCATAGGCGGTGTGTGTGCACGGTGCCAACCCCGATCCGCGCCATGAATTGAAGGAAAAGATTGGATTAGATGTAGATTTGGATTGAAAAGAGAATATATATAATTATCAGACTCAGAAATGGGTTGAAAAGAATGCACCGCGTGCATCCAGTGTGGCGGGGGTGAGGTTGTTTGGTTCTACTATTGGCTTCCAACACTGAATCTTCGCAGCGGCGCCGTCGTGTTGTTGATGCTTTCCTATCCCCCCGGGCACGGCACGTGCTGTCGATGCTTGTGCTGACTTTTGCGAAGATGCATTATTACAGTGCAGGGCATGGCCGCGGCTTTTACAGGCGGCCGTTGCTTGGATTTTTCTGAGGAATAGAGAAAGAGTAGAATGAATTAGACAAATATATATATATATAATATAAATATATAATATATAAATAAAATAATACATTGAGACTAACTGAGATCCACACAACACTTGTCCCGTTCGACCCATTAGACATGAGGAAGGTCTATTCGTACTATATTAATGAAATAACTGTCTGGGACCACGGTATGAGGATGCCATTGCCTGGATGGATGCGGTCCAGAACCGCAACAATATACATACACCGTGAGCCAAAACATTATGACCACCTGCCTAATTGCTGTTGTCCTCCGTGTGCCCCAAAACAGCGCCGACCCGCCGAGGCCGACTCTACAAGACCCTGAAGGTGTCCGGGTATCTGCACCAAAAACATAGCAGCATATCCTTCAACTCCTGTAAGTTGCGAGGTGAGCCACCGTGGATCAGACTTGTCGTCCAACACATCCAACACATGCTCAATCAGATTAGATCTGGAGAATTTGGGAGCCAGGGCAACACCGTGAACACTCTCATTTCCTCAAACCATCCAAATGTTGCAGTGTGCAGGCGCATTATCCGCTGAAAGAGCCACTGCCATCAGAAATCCATCCATGAAGGGCATACCTGTCGAAGACACGGTATTCGAGTCCACACATGAATGCCGAACCCAAGTTCCAGCAGAACATGCCCAGCATCACCTCCTCCACCAGCTTGTCCTTCCACATTGCATCTGGTGCCATCACTTCCCAGGTAAACGCGCACACATACACGCCATCCACGTGATATAAAGAAAACAGGACTCAACGGACCAGGCGACCCTTCACTCTCCAAATCCATTCCGATCCCCATTTAGTGCGACGTGGCAGGACACCTCTGACCGGCTACGCGCCCTACCTACAACTGTAGTTGTGACATCATATGAATTTTCTGTGCTGTGCCCAGTACACTTCAAAGGGATACATGCCAGTCGCTATTGAGCCTTGGGCGCCCAACACCTGTCGCCGGTTTGTGGTTGTACCCTCCTAACACGACACCACTGCTGACCGGGAGCACCCCACAAGCCTTGCCGTTTCAAAGATGCTCTGACCCAGTCATCTGGCCATAACAATTTGGCCCTTATCAAAGTTTCTCAGGTCTTTACTCCTGCCCATTTCTCCTGCATCCAACACATCAACTTCAAGAACTTGGACTGTTCACTTTGCTGCCTAATATATCCTTCCCCTTGACAGGTGCCATTGTAACAAGATAATCAATGTTATTCACTTCACCTGTCAGTGGTCACAATGTTTTGGCCCATCAGTGTATATATATATATATATATATATATATATATATATAGTATATATTATATATCAGAGAGTATGCTAGTACTCTCAATGTAGGGATGACGTGGAAAAAAATGTCGGTCCCATCTACAACGTACAAAACCAAAGTCAGAGTATCTTCTTTAAAAAGTCGCTTCGGCTGCATATGAGACCCTACCTGGTCTGTTCAGCTGATTGTCGAGGCAGGGGCTTTTCAATTCTCCATACCATGGAAAAAGCAAAAAAACGAGATCGCTCAAACCCTGGAATTCATCTTGTCGTTCATAATAATAATCTTCTTCAGACGGCATATTTCCGAGCTGCCTCTATCAATGGCAGTGATTCTGCTACCATACGATAGAGTTTTACTTCCTGCACCATCCTTTGGTATTGTAATTTCGATAGCTTGAAAGGATTCCACGAAAAGTACGCAAACCTATGTTCCTTTGTAAAAGAATAGGGCCGGGGTCGGCGTGGCTATGACGGTCAATCAGCTCGACAATCAGTCAATCAACCTTGTTGTACGCATGCTCAGTTAAGAAAGCGTGTCACATTGTCCAGTGTGTTTCACCAACGTCGTTCTGATGATTTCTAGTGACTATTTTTGTCTGGCAAGAATCCTGACCGAGGCCTTTTGATGTCTCAGAACCAGGATTTGGATACTTCGGAGAAGTACTTATGTCTTGTCTTGATAAAGTTCTTCATTGAAGTTAATTTTACAAAACTATTCCCAGAGTTCGCTGGCACTCTCGACTCACGTCGGGATAACGCGGATAAAAAAAAAATGTCGGTCTCACCTACTGATACAAAACGAAAGCTGCAGTCTCTTTTCGTACTGTCGTCGTAGTTTATCGAGGACACTTGCAGTTCGAATGTATAATAAGTTTTGTTAACACTTCAAGTAAGCAAAACAGTGAAAACCATGAGAGTGTCTTTCACGTCCGGTCCGGCCGTGGCGAACGGATGTTATGCGGTCTCTCAAAGGGAAAGAACCGCCACAGCAGTTACTTCCAATATGCCTTCTACTCAGCAAAAGAAAATAGCTCAAAATAGAAAATATTACGGAAATAACAAGCAGATATGAGCCTGGTGTGGCTCAGTGGTTAAGGCGGTGGCTTTGGATCCTTGGGGTCCTGAGTTCGAGCCCCGCTGGCCGCTGAGTTAGCATCAGGGGGATTGACTCAGCCTGTCCTCCTTCCGAAGGTCCGCGAAATGAGCACCAGTATACTGGTAATTATCTCTGCAGGGTCGGAGGCGACTAAAGGGTTGGCGTCAGGAAGGGCATCCAGCCATAAAAAACATTGCCACAAGAAAGGGTACCATGATTGGAGGCCCCCAAAAAGCTGACCCCCTGCTCAGGGAAAAAGGCTTTCAAATGGTGTGATGATGATGGAAATAACAAGCAGATGATTTTATCACGGACACGTGAAAAGTTCCTCAATGAAAGTGAAGAGGGAAAAGGCTGCCTCCTAAAGCTAGCTATTCGGCGAGTTCTCTAAAGCTCAAAGCTGCTTGTAGTGAGTACTAACGTGCTCACAGAGACGAGCTCAAAGGTGCTTTTGAAAGACAATGCATTGCTTATAGCAATAGAACAAAAGCTGCTTGTCATGTGTACTACAGTTACTACTCCCAGACATAAAGAAATTGCTGCTCATCGTTCACGCCATCAAAAGAAGACCAAGTCTATTCTAAAGTGTGCTCAGGCATGTCACACGGAGAACAAAGCCCATCATTGTGCAGACATGAGGCGGAGGTATGAACGAGCTGAACCTAAGCCTTATGCAAAGCATCAGTATGTTCTTGAGGTGAGCAAGAAACTACTCTGCAATGCTGAAGCTTTAGTCAAAGCTTTCAAAAAGAAGCACCCAAATATATCCAAAACAATGACTAGTTACTCGTGTAAGCGAGCTGTGTCATCTCTAGCAGCTAAGAGATTGGTAAACAAGGCCATTCAGATGCGTAAGCAGTATGCTGGGGTCTTGCTTAAGGCCATCAGGTCAATATGTAGCCTTGAGATAAAAGAAAGGGGAGACTTTGGTGAGGGTTTGCATTGTGCTCACAACGAGCCATTCTTTTATGAGGCAGCCTACCTGTTTAATATGGAAGGTAACACTGTTGATGAGAACAATATTGATCAGAATGGCTTGTGGAGGCCAGCATATGAGTCTGCAGATGGCACAAAGGAAAAAGGCGATTGTATTTGGAAGTGCTCGAGCAAGTGCAACTGCTTACTGAGTCAGAAGTTTCCAGAATATTAGAGTTCAAGTCTGACTTTGAAAAACCCAAGCATGAGTTACGAAAATTTTACACACTTGTGATGATAACTGCCCTAATAATCATGACACTAAAGTTGTCCTTGAGTCAGGCGAGAACTTTCAAATGGTGCATCATAAGTCTGTTGAACTTAAGGGGTACAGCTTGCTTTGTTACGCTGGTAGGGAGTGCAAAATTAGGCTTCGATTCCTGAGATCAGCATCAACCCATTTTCCCATCTTGCGTTCTCTCTTGAGTGCTGTCTATGCTGCAATTAGAAGCCACAAATGCACTGCCAGCCTTGATGAAGCACTCAACGGTGGAGACTTCAATCATGTAATGAAAGCATGTCAGGTAGACAGTTACGATGCGAGATTGAGCAACGAGCTACAGTCAACACATGAGTTCTCCACCAACAAAGTAGTTAAACTAAAGAGGCCAGATTTAGAATTTCAGCTTCAGCTTACTTATGCTATGCTAATATCACAGTATGAAAGGGCTATACAAGACTTTCCCCAGAATCCCTGCTGTAGCTGCCAGCGGTTGCATCAGCGAAAGAGTGTTTCTCAGGTCCAGCTTTCAGATTTCAGCACTGAAATATGGAAAGAATTAAAGAAATGTATTTCAAAAAACTGATAAAGAAACTGAAGGTAAAACATTCTTTCAATGCAACTTTTGCAAATCGGCCATAAAGAGAAACAAAATGCCACCGTGCTGTGTGATCAATGGCTTGGGCCTCGTTCCGATGCCCACAGAGCTGACTAAGCTGGACTGCTTGAGCAGACATTTCATTCAGCGTGCTCAGGCATACCAAACTGTTGTTAGGTTACGTAGTACACAAAAAAAGTACTGACCTACAACTCACTAAAGGCATGTAAAGGCACCATGTTCTTTCTTCCACTGCCTTTAAACAAAACTCTTCAGACACTGGATGAGGTGGGTGAGCCGACAATCCAGGCAATCATCCAGGCAATCCAGAAGTGTACATCATTGTCAACAGAAGCCAACAAAGAACAAAGTCGTTTGTCATAGCTTGGTACAAGTCAATGACATCAAAGCAGCCGTGAAAAAACTCAAGGAAATAAACTGGCTGTATAAATAAGTTGACGACGAGTCTGTTGACGTGGAAACCAAAGAAGTGGTTGAAGTAATCAGTAAGGCTTCAAGCACCGTGCTCATGAAAGCCACCGAGAATGAAGTTTCTGGATTTTAATTATATACCATCAGAAATCTGGATAACAAGCTCTTGACAGAATCTGACATAGAGCAGTACAAGTTGATGAACGTATATGAGGATCCACTGGACAATCGTCAAAAGTGCCTGGATGTCATGTGCTTTCCGGTACTGTTTCCTGATGGTAACTTTGGAAAGTATCAACCACGCGAGGAGAAACTCTTTCACTCTGAGAATGAAAAGTCTCACCTCCTGAACAAGGACTCACGTTTCAGGAAGGATCCACAGTATGTCTTCTTTCTACTCTGGCAGAAAGAAATGAGAGAGATTGCGTCAGGTGTGTACAACGTGATGAAGTCCACCAAGACCATACATATGTCTGTCAGCAACATCTTGCACAAGATAGATACCAGTGATCAACAGTTCAAAACCAATCTCGCTACGATGCTTCAGTCCGTGCGTGGCCCAAAACAGTACTTGTCTGTGAGAAAGGGTGAGCTTAAATGCATGGTACGTGAGGTGGGTACTCCAACCCTGTTCCTCACCTTCGGCTGTGCAGAGTACAAATCACCAGACATTTTCAATTATCTCAAAAGTGTGACGATGTCCCTGACAATTACGGCATAGGGAAGCTATGGGGTGACCCCATATCGGTGTCTTGACAGTTCTCTCTCAAGTTTCACACTTTCTTTCAGACGATAATTGTCAAAGGTGAAGTTCTAGGTATCGTAGACCATTTCTACTAGAAGAAAGAATGTCAGACATGTGGAGCTCCTCACGATCACATCCTCTTGTGGATACATAATGCATCCTTCATCGGTGTGGATGATCCTAGCAAAGCGCTGGACTGGATCCAGCAAAGGACTACCTGCCAAATTCCAGACCAGGAAAACAATCCTGATCTCCATGCACCGGTCACTGCTTACCAGCTACTCAAGTGTAGTACCTACTGCAAAGTTCGGCACAAGCGTGGAAACACTTTCATTACCAATTGCAAATTTGGGTTTCCACGTGAAGCGTGTGCAACTGCAAAGTTGCACTGTGTGGAGGAAAAGCTGAAAAAACACCAAAACTATACCAGCTTGCACGTGCAGAGTCAGAGATAAGGGTCAACGACTCCAATCCTCTGCTACTCTATCTGTGGAAAGCCAACATGGACATACAATTTGTGTCTGAAACCTCCTTGACACTTGCACGCTATGTGACTGGTTATGTCACAAAAGCTGAAAGGAGCAAACATGGAAGACATCTGGTAGGAAGTCACTGAATCCAAGAGCGCCTATAGTCGGCTGTGGAGCTTTGGTGTGAGAGTTTTGCGCTCAAGAAAGTGTGGTTGTACGAAGCCTCTGATATCTTGCTTGGAGAACATCTCTGTGAAAAATTTGATTCTGTAAAGTGGATATCTGTTTTGATGCCTCACAAGAGGAGTTGCAGGTTGAAAAACCACAAGGTGCTCAAACAACTTCGTGAGAATGACCCAGACGGAGAAGAAATTTTTGAGTAAAATCTTCACAGTAACTACTATCCCAGCAGACCAGATGACCTGGAGGATGTGTATCTGCATTACTTTGTGGCCAACTATGACTGGTACAGCAAAGATATATATATACACACACACACACACATACCGGGCGTAGTGGCGTGCGCCTGCAATCCGGCTACTCGGAGGCTTGGGTTGGAGGATCGCTTGAGAACGGGTGCTCTGCTCTGCGCTGGGCTGCACTATGAGAGGGTGTAGTGCAGCCCGGAATCATGGCGAAACCCAATTCTTATCCCTGGGTTGTAAGAGGCGACCAGGGTTGCGTCAGGAAGGGCATCCGGCGTAAAACCTATGCCAAATCAGATGCGGATCATAACGGATGATCCGCTGTGGCGACCCCGAACGGTAGCAGCCGAAAGAAGAAGAGAAGATATATATATATATATATATATGAGGTGCAGCGAGGTGGAGTGATGTAAGAGACACATCGGCCATTTTGGAGTTAATGCCATATAGCACTATTTTAACCCTTACCCTATCATCCGAGCCTATCATCATCATATCATTAAAAATGTCGCTTACATCACTCCTCCTCGCGGGCCTCATATATATATATATATATATATATATATATATATTATATATATATATATATATTTAAAAATTTTACATACATATGTATATATTGGATAATATTGGGGCGGTTGAGATTACACATTTTTAAGAAGCTGAAGACTCTTCCAACCAAAAGTAAAAAACTAGACCGACTATGCTAATTTGAGCAAAAATGCAAGAGCAGAATCAAAATAAAGACCAATTAATTACTGCACCGTAGTCCCAATAATAAAGCCAGGCAACAATACACACACACACACACACACACACACATCACACACACACACACATCGTATAAACATCACACACACACACATAAACACCCCACACATACATACATACATACATACATACATGCACATATACAAAGAAATGCCACCACACACAGACGTAGATACAGACAAGGGGAAAACAAAATGAAACAAAATCCTCCCTTTATTCTGGCACTTAGCTTGATCCAGAGATGGTCTTTGTGGAACTTGGAATTGAGGTGCTTCATCCTGTCCGTGTAGACGTGCCCAAAAATGGCGCAAAGCTGCTCTCTTGCAGTGGGAAAAAGTATGTCGGGCAATTTGTGAGTGGTATTCAACACCAAGGCTCAGAGACCCCATACAGCTGCTTCATGTGTCGATCATCCTCACCAACCTGCTGTTTGACATACACGAGGCTCTGGGGTCTGTCTCTCATGACCCAACCAAGAGCCAATGGCCAACATCTTGCTCAGTGTGTGAGCCAATTCGCATCAGTATAAGTACAGGAATCATGCCGTCTTCTTCAGGCGTCGAAGGAAAGCCAGCTGTAAAACCCTGTACTTACAGGCCATCTCCTTGCTCCGTTCTCTCTCTTGACTGCGTGCATCCCTCACACCAAACTGAACAAACCAAACCAACAACCTCCTCGCTTTTCTATCTCTCTTGAATTCACACTGAACAACTGTTCCACCTCCGGGGCATGGCTTGCTCGCACGAAACCTGGGAAAGTGGGGCCTCTGCCTGCTCAGCACACCTGGCTCGCTTGTAAATGCAAAAACGTAGGACTAGGTCACAGGGGCCAATCACATACTGGGGGAACTTATCCTTAATCCTGATCTAATTAACACCGCACCACCCCCATGTGGTGACATGTTACACTTAAGCTCACAGTCTCCCTATTTAGTTACATTGAGATGTCTCCTACACATCCACGGACCAAACAGCTCTATTCAATTCTAACTTTCCTATTAAATTCCTCCATCTACCCCCACACCCATAACAATATATACGAGGTCCGTCTAAAAAGTAACGGGACTGAGCCTGCTGTGTGCTCCACTTACACAACTTTGTATATGTATACGATTCCAGCGATGTATATGATTGGTATATGTATATATATATATGTATATATATACATATATATATATTATATATACATATATATACATATATATTGTTGCGGGCCGGGGGTCGGTGGCGAGAATGACCACTAGGTGGGGGAGGTTACGTCGTCTCCACCAGACTCGCCGGAATTGTAGGCCGTCGCTCTCGGATAACTCCTTAAGCCGGCGGGTCGCTGAATCGACCGTGGACGCCAATATCTCAACAGCATAGCGTAGGGGCTTTTTGTCTCGAACCAATTTACCTAATTAACGACGCGATTTTGACTACTGGGGATCCACGCCCTCGGCACGTCTTGCTCGAACCGGGTCACTCTACCGACTGCGGTAGAGTTCCAACTACCGACTACCAACTCCGGTTCAGGTGCAGTCGAGCGGAACTGCCAAAGCCGTGCTGGCTCGGATGAACCGATTATCGGGTATAAAAACCCGGCTAAAACTCAGATCCAAACCATGCTGGACCAATGAAGGAAAAGACAAAAACGAACTGGGAACATTTCTAATAATAATAATTTAGTTACAATAAAGAAGACACAGAGCAGACTTACGTGGGAATAAACAGGCAATAATTTACAATGATGGAAAACACGTAACAGTTTTACTTATAAGACGGGCCCACACACTCAGACGCAGACTCAGATGGTTTATTAAAAGACCCCCGCAGCCAGACAGGGAGAGACAAGCTGGGGGTCGCAGTTCTCGGTACCTGAGAGTCTTTGTGGAAAGGAGTGCTCTGTGGTGCGGCACCTATTAATGGTCGTGTGGCTCGGTCCACGGCCGCACGCGTGGAGACCGTGTCTGCGAAGGAGCCCGGGTCGAGTAGAGTGGAGTCCGAGGCGGGGATCAGGGCCCAACGCTCTCCGCTCTCAGGGTTGCTTCACGAACTCCAAGCCTTTCACTGCAAACACTGTACGAACTCCACGACTCTCTCACAGCAACGCTCATCGCAACCAGCACTCCTCGCAACCCTCCGAACTCCATCGCAACTCAACAACCACGACGATGAACGACCCCCCAACAACTCTCGTCCACAAAACTCCTCTCCACCGAACTCTCCGCTGAGGATGGCGTCGGTGATTTTATGGACCTCCCTCAGTGGGGAGGGGCCTTGGTGAGACTGACGTCACTGTTCGCCCCGATTGGACGGGGCTTCCATGGGTCCGCCCTTTCTGGGTCGTATTTTCGGCCATGGCGGGAAAACCCCACCCCCACTCCACGCGTGCCCATACTCGTCAAAAAGAAGTTACAAAGTTTGTGGAAGCCGAGAAGGAACTGCCAGAGATCTGCCTGGACAGCGAGTCGCCGGTTAGTGAGTGAAGCGCTTGTTCAGTGGTGTTGTCGGTTTGTTTGTTGGATGGTCTTTGATGGTTTGTTGGATGATCGTTGGAGGGTTCGTTGGATGGTCGTTAGATTGTGTTGTTTGTTGATGGCCGTTAGATGTAATAACCTACCTAAAAGGACATCGCAACACACACCTTTGATTCTCCCACCAGACAAAAGAAAGGGACCTGTCTCACATGTACTTAATGGAATAACTGACTCTTGGGACATCTGTATGTTTGAATGCATATGGCTCCAGATCCGTAACAATATATACATATACATATATATACATAAAAAAAAATATATAAATATACAAACATACAATAATTATTATATATATAATATAATAATATTATATATACATACATATACATATATATAATATATACATACAATACATATATAACACACATAATATATACATACACACACACACATATATATATATATATATATATATATATATATATATATTATGTACTCGAAATGTGTGGAGCATGACGAGCACTCCCCGATCTCCAATGATTTCACCGTGAGACATAATCCGAAGTTTATTATAATAAACCAAAACAGGCCCTTCTGACCAAATAAATGCAACACAACATCAAACGCTGTGTGTGTATCCAGAGCCCTTTGCCTCCGACTCAGGTGTCTTCAGCAGAGCATACTCAAGTGCATTTTAAAGGCTGAGGATGTAACACACACACACACACACACACACACCACACACAACACACAACACCCTCTCTCTCTTACAATTTACTGTGAGTGAAAACTTACATACAATTCACAACTCAACAAAAAAGCTTTAGCCTCTCCTCTCAACTCTGTCTCATCTTTGCTCTCACCACTTCCCCCCCCCCCACCCAACCCCAAGTCCTCACCATTCCCTCCAAATCCTAAATACATCAATCCCTCCCCACATTCAAGCCTTCAACCCCCCCCCCCCCAAAGCCTCAACCTCCCCCTTCTCAAGCTGTTCCATCTTTACCTTGACCCTCTTCCTGCTCATAAAAGCAAACTGGCATTCCCACGTCTAAACAGCGGAATATTTAACATTTTCTGCTCCCTATCATGTTATCACTGACTTCACAGAACCCCATTACAGTCGCCTGTTAGCTAACAATTTGAATAGAAAATAGTCGGAAATAATAGCAAGGACCTGTGTAACCTCCGCACTCCACAGGAAAAGCGCTCCTTGAGAGAAAGGGTTCTCAAATGTAAATGTGAAAAGGTTCTAAAGAGTAAATTCAAAGTTCTGAAGGGTAATTCTAGAGTGTTCTAAAGGGTAATTTGAAAGGGAAATTCTAAAGATCTAAAGGTAATTATGAAGGGTTCTAAAGGGTAAATTCTAAGTTTTAAAAAAGGTAATTCTGAAGGGTAAATACTAAAGATCTAAAAGGGTAATTAGAAGGGTTCTAAAGGGTAAATTCAAAAGTTTTTAAAAGGTAATTCTGAAGGGTAAATACTAAATATCGAAAGGGTAATTATGAAGGGTTCTAAAGGGTAAATTCTAAAGTTTTAAAAGGTAATTCTGAAGGGTAAATACTAAAGTTTTTAAAAAGGTAATTCTGAAGGGTAAATACTAAGATATAAAGGGTAATATGGAGGGTTCTTAGGCGTAAATTCAAAAGGCGAAAATGTAATTCTGAAAGGTTCCAAAGGGTTCCTAAATTGGTGCGCATAGTATAGCAAACTGTTTAACCAATGGGTGGAACTCGCACGCACAGTTCCTTTTATAAATTAATTCCAACTGCCCAAATATATAATGTATATGTATATAAATATATATATAATATAATATATAATATATATATATATAATATATATAGTTACGGCTGTGGAAATTCGCATTACACCATAAAGGGCCCGCAGGTGAATATCTCTAAGTAACATGTGTAGTTAGCCCAAACCCGTTGTATAGAGGGAATTTATGTGATTCATCGGGCTGCGACGCTTGAGTTAGCCATTTTTCTGTTCTATCTTTTTTGAACCAACCACGAGTCAACCGCCATCACACAACAACCACCTTAACCACCAACGCCAGCCATCGTCACCAACTACAACCACGCTCCAACCCTCAGACAACAAACAACAACGCAACAGCCACGACCTTACCTTCACAACTCAATCCCGCAAAACATCGATCCGCCATTCCCAAACGCCACCATAACCATCAACCCTCACCACCGAAAACCCTCCACCACCTTCACCTCTCTCCTTCTACGGCCATCCCGACCACCTGTGAACACTGAACGTCGGGCTGTCTCGGGTCCGTTCAACGATTGGTGCCGAACGCACCGAGCCGCAAGCGCAAATGGCGGTCTTTCCGAGGGAAAACTCGGAACAGAAACGCTTCACGCCCACTTCTCCTCCGTCCAATTAGCGAGCGCGGGGCGGCTTGCCCCACCTCCAAGCGTGATGTGAAGTCCATAATAGCAAATTTTAGGATCAGAGAGAGTTCACGCCCATTTTGCCCGACCAATGGCTGACCGGGGGGGGGGGCGGCGTGGCCCCGCCCCCCAGTCGCGTTCTGATCCTAAAATTTGCATTATTGGCTTCTCCCGCCCTATAAAAAGGCGAGCGCAAGGCGAATCGAGAGAGTCGGGTCAGAGAGTGCGGAACTGAGAAGAGTTGTGAGAGAGTTGGGTTTTGGAGTTGCTTGAGAAGTGTCGTCGAGAGGTTGCTCTTGGGACAAGGAGCGTTGCGTTGGCGGAGTTGAGGGGAGTGAGCGCGGTGGAACTGCAAGCAAGGGAGCTCGGGTCCGAGGCAAGAAGGACGGCGGTCGGCGACGAGGTTGCGGTGTGGGATCGCTCGTCTCGTCGCGGGACCCAAGCCAGCCAGCCATTCCCCTCCCCCAGGGCATCAACAATTCCCCCTTCCCCCGCGCTGAGATATGTGCAAAAGGGGCCCCGTTCCCACCCCACTCCAAACGTGGTGCCAACGAAACCCGCCAAGGGCACGGAGTCGGGGCACAGCAGCGCGGCCACATTTCGGCTTGCCCGCCAATGCGTCACGAGGACGCGGGTAAGACCCCCCGGTCTCGCGGACCTGGCCGCTCCTCCAGGTCACGCGCACATTTGGCCTACGGGCCCGTCTGCCCCTTGTCTGTGAGGGTGGCTTCTTTCCTTTGCTTTTTGTAAATGTGTGTGGCGCCGTCTGTGAAGTAGAACTGTATAAGTGTTGCCGTGTGTACGCGTTAGTCGGTTGTATCACATTTGCTTTATGTGCATTTCGATTCTGTAGGCTTGTAATACGTGCTTTCCGTGTGTCGCGTAATAAAATGCTTGCTTGTTGAACTGTGCCCTTTCGCTTCGTCTCCTTCCTTTTTATTGACTCTCCATCCTGCTTCACGTAAGGGGTTCGTAGTGGGTGTAAGTTCCGTAATTAATGGAACCGTCGAGGCCGACGATAACACCGCTCGTTATCACTGTAGCACGAAACGGACCGCTAAGCGGTTCGTGTCCGGAGTCGGCCTGTGGCGTGTACGATCGCCCGGTCGACCATTCGCGCAGGTACTTAGGATAGTCGAATTTGCGAGCAACCCAATCCTGCGCGGGTGGGCAATTGGCACGATCGTGGTGAGATTAAACCCCCACCCGTGACTAGCTCCCGCGTTGTTCCGAGAGGGTCATGACTGAATGTCCTTCCGGTGGGCGACGTGCCGCGATTCGAGTTACGTGGCCGTCCGCACGCCGGCGGGCGCGAATTCGCAACAAATACAATATATGTATATATATGTATAAATATAGTGTAATATATAAATATTGCAGTATATACACAACATAATCATCGAGTCGGGTAGGACTCCATGTAGAGGAATGATATGGGAAAAAATGGCCACCCATTCGAATGTGTGCACAATGATACGCTTATACACTACAACAGAGTGAAGTTATACTGTAAGCATTTCAAAGCCACACCATTTATTTTTCTGAACTACCATGAATTAAAAAGACACCGAAATACATCATTAGATTACCACAACGAGAAATTGCTGAAACACAAATTTGTACTTCTTCTGATTCTTCCTCGCTAAAAACAATGTAAAACTATAGCCCAATCTTCCTCAATAACTGCTGAAGCCATGATGGTGATTCCAGCGTGAAGAAGTTATTTTCTCTCTGGGCTAGTGCACACAACCTAAAATTTAAAAACATTGTTGCGAGCCGGGGGTCTGATGAGAAGACCACTAGGTGGGGGATGCTATCTCGGTTCCCACCAGACTCCCCGAAATTGTAGGCCGTCACGCACGGATAATTCAGTGACGCGGAGGGTGGCTTAACCGACCGTGGACGCCAATAACTCAACCGCATGACCTAGGGTCCTCCCGTCTATGGGTGAATCGGGTTACCTAATTAATCACGTGGTTTAATTACCGGGGAACACGCCCTCGGTACGCCTTGTCCGAACCGGACACTCTACTGGACCGGATCACTTTTCCGGATCGGATACAGCCGAGCGACACTGCCAAGGACGTACCGGCTAAAAGGAACGGATCGTTGGGAATAAAGTCCCGGCTAAACTAGGATTCGGACCATGCTGGATCAATGAAACAAACCACAAAGACGAGCTGGGTACATTCATAATGATAACTTTTAACAGGCAACTTACAAAAGTGGACACAGAGCAGACTTAATGCGAAATTAATAACAATAAGAATGATAACAATCTTCTGCAGTCTTACTTAAGCAGACAGGTGCCAGCACACACACACACGCACGCACGCACGCACGCACGCACGCACACACCACACCCACACACATCACCAAAAACCCGATGAAGGGGAGTATTGCAACGAGAAGGGAAAGGAGTTGAGGCAGATTTTTCTGTACCTTTTGTACTTGCATAACACGATCGCGCCACCATATATGTTTCTGGGGATGGGGGGTGCTCTCTGGTGCGGCACCCGATAGTGGGCACGTCGTTCCTGCTTCAGCCGCATGTGTGGAGGACTGTGTTTCAGAAAGGAGTAGGCTTGAGTGGAGATAGGGGCGGAGTCCAGAGTGCGAGGGTGAAGTGAGTTTGGCGGGACCAGGTAGGCGGGTGGGGTCGACGGCGTGTGGGCCAGAGATGAGGAGGCGGAGTTCCAGAGCATGGAGGCGGATCGTGGCGGGTCGACGAGGTGAGGCGAGAGTGGGAGAGAAGCGGAGAAAGAGAAAGAGGCAAGAGAAAAGGCAAGAGCAAGAGAGACTGCCCCGACCTTTATAGGACCCGCAGCTCGGGGGGAGGGGCCATGCCGAATCTAAACGTCATCACCTGAATCGGGCGCTCTGATTGGCACTGACTCCTTGCGTGGCCCGCCAACTTTGCTCGGAAACTGCCTCACTTCGTTTCCGGCAAGGCCATCCCAAACAGCGGGAATATTCCGCTCCGACCCCACGAGATGACATGAATCGCCCACACCTAAATTAGCACGTGAATCGTCCTGCAAAAACCCCCAGGCCGAGCCCGGGCGACCGGTCGAGGATCCCGCATGCCCGCTCGGGCGTTCGACCAGCGTTGATCAATGCGCTCGCTCCACGCGTGCCAACGTGGCCCGCACTGTACATTCCCCGGCTCGATCGCAGCTTCGCTGGCCATAGAGACGAGAAGACGTTCACCATCCATGGAGATCCACTGCTGCCAGCGAGGGCCGAAGGTACATCGCCATGGATATATCCATGCACGTTTCACGAGCGGCGTACGTGTCTGCTTTCGAGCACATTCCATACAGTGCGTGCGGTTCGGCCATTACGCACATGGCCAGTGCTCGCGTTCACACGACTCCGCTAGCATGTGCGCGGGGCGAACACCAATATGTGTCGGATATTGAGGTTGAAAAGGAAGGGGACTATCGACACGTATAATAATGGAATAACTGTCTCGGGACACCTATCTGTTGTATGCATGCGGTTCCGAGAACCAGACTATACGAAATACACTATAACTCTGACGAACCCCCAGCGTCGACCCCGTTATTTAAACACCCCCATTTCCCTCCATTGTCTACTTAATTAGATCAACAGTCCATTGACAATAACTCCAGAACGAAAAATGTTTACAATAGTGACATGCAGTAAATAGAACTGCCAGAGGATAAAAAGAAGTCTAGCATTACCCAAAACTGAAAAAACATAATGTACCCATCGAATTGCTTAACAAGGCCCTCTTCACCCGGAACAAAGTACATGCTTCGACAACTGACAAACTGTGTCTGCAGCAATGGAAAGTAAATTAAAGCCATTCCGGAAAGAAGTCTGCACTGCCAAAATTACCTATCCCCATTACAAATCCCAACTTTGCTTGCCTTAACCCCCAATGACCAAACCCCTTAAAACGACAAAAATTACAAAACCCTCATCCTCGGTATAAAAGCAGTCGTCCTATGGAACAGACATCTGTTGCTGACCTCTGCACCATTAGTTGGACATCATTGCCACCTGCAAGATAGTTAGAAATATACTACTCAAAGCGAGAAAAAGACAATTAACAAATGAATACAGATCATGACCATTAATAAACCCTCTGTAAAAGTGTATTGTTGAAGTACTTTTCCTCCTAGAGAATACATGCTCTAGACAGCCAGTATTTTGATAATGTCAGACTAGTATGTTTTCTCTTATATGTTAAAGCCTACCCCAAAAGCCCAACTTGGCTGGAGAAAAAAGTGGACACGAATCTGTCTGGCAACCTCAATAGCTAGAAACACAATCAAGACACAGGTTTCAGAGAGTTCAACAGCTTGACCTCTGACTAGTGGCTTCTCAATCGAGAACAGCAGCTTCAACACATCTTACACACTGCGGCAGAATAATGAAGTCTCGTTAACTGTAAAGTACACCGACTCCGATTTTACCCCCACAAACAACAGTCACACTACACAAAATTTTGCCAGCGAAATAGACCACTTTAGATGTAGATATGCAATTCTAGAGAATGACCCAAAAACTAAAACCCAAGAGTGCTTCATCACCACATGAATGAACCACTTAAATCAACCACAAGTAGACTAACCTAAACTGGTCAGATCAAAGACTTAACAGAATCGGTCCCCATCACAATTCCACAATGATAGAAAATAATCTCTCTTTGTATGGTGCACGCACATATAGGATTTCTTATAGCGTAGACAACCCTGCTACATAACAATAAGTCAACGAAAGTAGTATCTAGTTTACCCTTTCGCAAAATGCCTCCAACACCCAAACCCTATATCAAATGGAAGCCAATTGATTAGCGTTATCAATATCCATGGAGCATCGATATCTCTCGATCTCTATCTCTCTACTGCCAATCGCGAGTGACTGCACACCTAAGAAACACCAATAGGCAGCTACCACAGCATTTCACAGCCATGATCCTACTCTTGTCCAGATCCCTAAGATGTTCAGGTTCATCCACACAATATCAATACCACCAAAACATACACTCCAGAGCGTCATCAAGTCCACCCCCTGTCAAGAAAATAACAACGTAGGCTCAACATATATGTAATGCCAGCACAGTCTCTCGAGACTTAAAATCCCATCAACTGGTTGGAGTGACTGACAAAGTAGAAAGCAAAACAACCTACAAGTGCCAACACATTGTAAACTTCTGCAACACTTTGGAACTTCGAACAATATTTGATTCCATTGTCGAAAGAATGCCCACGCTATAGTCGCTCATTAATCTGAAAATGTGCGACTTTATAAGTCAAAAAAGATTATAAATTTGATCAACAAAACAAACCATGATTTTTAATTATTCTCGCAATTCTCTCATATCTATTAATTTTCTAGTCTCTTAAATTCCTCAACATTACATCTAACTCCACATAAACTGCTAAATATCATACAAAAACTGAAAACTGGCGGAATTCTCAAAACTTACTGGACCCATCGTTGAACCTAAATAACACCGCAGCAAATCAAGCTAAAAACTTTAATCAACCCACATAGGATAGTTTAACAATCGTATAGGCTAGTCGGAACCCCAAATCCTCACCCACACTCAACATCAATACGTTCGATACACACCCAATATGTCACAATACTCTTCTGAACCTCCTGCACTTTCTTGAGAATTGTGCTTAATATCAGCCTTCGTCCTATGTCTCAACGCTACGGATCTCTTAAAAACATCAATCCGGCTGCCGGATCATTCACCATAAATCTTTAAAGCCATTCGCCTGTCAAACACCAAATGAATCCACCAAGTAATTCATCCGAATCCCTCACACCAACTTTTGAGATCATTCCATATAATAATTTGGCCCTATCTCTCGAAATGAGTACGTGTTAAGCCATCTCATCACATCTTATAAACATTTCATATCAATCCGGATCCAATCTTCACCAATAATCTAAATTTTTCTTATTTTGTGTTCGACAAATTTCTTTAACTCTTTATCGATGGTGGGATATTTCATATTACCCCCTCACTATATATTTTTACGATAAATTTCCTCTACACATTAATACACAAATTCTAACTTAAACAGTGGACGTTTTCTCACCCCCCCCCCAAAAAATATGCCGAGACATAAATATATACCATTTATCTCTCATCACACTCTCAAAAACAAAACCTGAGATTATTCCATATATTCAATGTTGGTACTATAGTAGCCAACCCCCCCCCCTCCCCTGATTAAAATAATGAATATAGCACTAAAAGCTAACTTCCTCCAATTAGTCAATCAACTATGATTAGTACAAATCAAAACTTTAAATATAACAAGTTCACAGGCCTATCGCAAATATCTGGAAGTTTTCCACCCCGACCCCCCTACATCTCGCCCCACCGCTAAAACGTTGCTGACACCCACCAATGAAACATCTGTGCGATGCCGATTCAGATGTGCATTTCTGGATTTGTATTGAATATCGCTACGCACCATTGTAGCACGTATTGCTTAATAAACTTTAACCTGGTTTATTCCAAGTACCTTACCATATTGACTCTGAGTCATCACACCAATAAAAAAAACCCGACACCATTCTATGCCGACGCCACATTTCTGTGGCTACCGGCTAAGTTCCTAACACAATTGACCACGTCCGTACCATTGGTCATGATACGCTTAACGTTGGCTGTACCAGTTAAACAACACACAAACGTAGTGGAGCACTCGGTTAGAGTGCAAAACCTCCGGCCCAATTACAGCGGGTCACTCAGTGAACCTTATATCTTATTCATTAAATATAGACGTCAACAGTGCTGACATCATAGTTCTTTTCTCCAACATTTTTTTTTTTGGGGGGGGGGTTGGAAATCACTTAACATGTAGAAGCAAAAAAAAGAAATCAAATTTTGTTGGAAAAAAAAGTTGCAAAAAATTTTTTCTCTAACAATTTTTTTTGGGGGGGTGGGAAATCACTTAAAACATGTAGAATCAAAAAAAAAAAAAATTCTCTAACAATTTTTTGGGGGAGGGTGGAAATCACTCCAAAACATGTAGAATGCAAAAAAAAAAAATTTCCAACAATTTTTTTTGGGGGGGGACCAAGTCCAAAATTAATGGCATGACCTTGGACCATACTAACCCCCACAAGTTCGTCGAAATCCGTCAACGATTTTTCCGTTAAACTTTCACAAACAAACAAAACAAACAAATAAACCAATGTCACCCGTAGGTGATCCGTATCTTTGCCCAAAGGTGACCACGTGTACTTCTTTAAGGTCACACTGAGTGAACAGAGCTGCTATCCACCAGGAGCGACTCCTTGAGGAATATCTGCCTACGAGAGATCCGTGAGAATCGTTCTACAGTAACCTATGAAAATAGCGTTTGCCTCATAACGTCACCAAATCACGTCATAATGCTCAAGCTTGATATATCTAGAAAGCACTCATCAGTTTCAATTTGAGGACTACACACTATGGTTCCTAAAACTTGAAAATTGACCTTGGGTCAAAATATGTTACCTTAAGGCGTTAACCATAAGTCAAGCCAATCGCCACCAAAAATAATCAGCTGAGCCCAGACCATAACTATATTCCCATAAGTTTGAAACGATCCGATCAAAATTACTCAAAAAAAAATAAGGGTTTTTCATCTCCCCTATTGCGACAATGACCTTGACCTTTGACCTGACCTTCAAAATTTTATGGCCTGAAAGGGACCTCCATAGGCCTCTGATATGCGAAGTTACAAAAATTTCCAATGAAAACTTGGTCTGGCAGAATTTTTTTTCGTGATTACAGACAAACAACAAACAAACAAGCAGTCATAGACTGGTACTTACGAAACTGTCACTGACTCTGACTTGTCTAATAAAAGCTGTCTCTAGAGAAGGCGACACAAACCAAGAATTTCTACGATGATTCTGTACAAACCATCAAAATCGAATGTTTAACCTCACGGACCTTGACCGTTGATGACTTTTGACCAAAATCTAATCACACTAGCCATCACCTTCCTGAATCACGTGGTTAATTTGACATTGGTAGCTTCTCCGTTCTCGAGTATCTGTACCAAACCATCAAAAATCGAATATTGACCTACTGTGACTTGACCTTGACCATTATTGACCAAAATCTAATCAGCACTAGCCCATCACCCTCCTGAATCACGTGTGTAAATTGACATTGGTAGTTTCTCTTTCTCGAGTTATCTGCCTACAAACAAAAACATACAAACAAACAACAAACAGAAACGGAAGTCATCATATACTTACGAAATCTTTAGATTTCTAAGTAACAAACAGAAAGGTGTAAAACCAGTAACCTCCGATCTTCGATGTGCGGAGGTTAACAAACAGACAGACAGACAACAGAATAACGCACACAACCGACCAACATAATTGCCGAAATCCGAAGGATTCCGGCAATTAACAAACAAACAGGAAGGGTGAAAACATAACCTCCTTCACCTTCAGTGCTGGAGGTAAAAATAATCTAAAAAAATGTAAAACATAGAGCGATGAACTCTCAAAAAAACACCCCAAACAAGGTATGAATGACACCACATTACGATTCCACAAGTCTGGAGACGGCGATGGTTCACGGCAATGTACACAGTTCGCCTTTTTTTATTTTTTGACCTTCGAGACGCCACGGGCAAACTGCGGGAATCGGGAAAAACGTAAATGATGAAATTGTAGGACTCGAAGAGCACTACTTGATATCAACTTTCATTTAAACAATTGAAACCCTAGGACCGATGCCAATTTATTGATTTTTTGACATTTTCTAAGTTTGACCTTGTACCTTGACCTTGGACGAAAACGAAGAACAGCTCCGTGGGCTATGCAGGTGCCATTTGGCTAACCAAATACCGAAACCCCTGCCAGATCGACAACCCTTCGAGAAAGTTAACTTGAAACCGGCTACCCCCTAAAAACACATTTTTTGGGCGTGGCTCCACCCATAATGGCGCAGCACGCCCATTCTCAGGAAAACACAATATATCATGATACAAACTCCCACCCAAATTTATCAAGATCGGATCAAACCCACAGAGCTATGCTCGGACAGATAGACAGACAGACAGACACACACCCATAAGAAATAGTGGTCACTTACTGACTCGTGAACCAAAAACGAATATAGTGTCACTTACTGATCTGAACCAAAAACCAGGACTATGCTCGACAAACAGACAGACAGACACACACCATAACGAATATAGTGGTCACTTACTGACTCGGAACCAAAACGAATATATGGTCACTTACTGCCTCGTGAACCAACATATGACACCACATCCTCTTGTATTACTATTATGACTCTTTTGACATTGCCCATTACAACCCCACAAAGTAAAAATATCAAATATTCATAATGCATCCATAAGATTGGTGTTGTACTGTGCATTGTAATGGGTGTTATCCATATCTTGTTTGCTGTGTTTTTTGAGATTTCATCCCTCTGTTTTACATTATTTATAAAATTTTTTTTTTGTATATACAGAGCATATACAAAGTCTACAACCCCTTTCAAATTTTTCCCTTTTGCTGCTTATAGCCTGAATTAAATTACATTAATCAGACATTTTCCATCTTTATTTACACATCGCAAACCCACAACTTCAAGTGAAAAACAAATTCTACAATTTCAGAAAATTAATTTAAATACAAAACTAGATATATTGGTTGGATACGTGTGCACCCCCCCCCCCCCCCCTGAGTTAATATGGTGGAAGCACCTTTGACAGAAAATTTACAACTGTGAGTTCTTGGATAGGTCTCCACCAACATTTGCACACCTTGATTTTGCAATATTTGCCATTATTCTGTATAAAACTGTTAAAGCTCAGTCAAATTGTAAGCCTGTGTTGCTTAGTGTATATAGTATAGCTCTGGGGGTTGTGTACATGACTCTTTTAGAGCTCACCTAGTTTTTTTTTTTTCTTATATGCCAAGACCTTCAATAAAAGTTTGGGTAACCACCTCCAGATCAAGTAATTTTCTCTGTAGGTCCACTTGGATTCGCATTTGGCTACCAGCAAACTATAATCGAACCAAAATGCCCATATTTGTTTAGATGATGAATCATTAGAATACATCCATAAATTATCAATTTTATACTTCAATTACTTATGCATACTTAACACATTTAGCATGATAACACTTAACAATCTTAACAATTACTTAACACTTAACACATTATACAATTACTTATCATGCACTCATTGTGATAATACAGATCTGCTCCAAACACAGAATGTGAATCTTGAAGATCACAAGTCGGTCTGCAAGACGGCATCTTGAAGAATTAGTTGCAGCAGAAAAGACATAGCACGGTTGGATCACTTTTACGTATTTGTGTACAGTTGTTTGTAGGATTGTTATCAACATAATGCAGTTCACAACTCGCAATCCTGTTGCTGTTATCTTGCATTAGGTCGTGGCGAACTGCCTGGGCAAGAGCTTCTACTTCATTTGTTCTGCTGAGAAAAAGATGAGTCTTGGCCCTTAACTAGTTCTTCTTATTATTCTGTCAAAACTGTCTTCATAGTTACTTCTTGTAACATTCATTAGTCACATGATTACAAAACCCATCTCCTTCAACAAGCTTCAGTCTTTGGAACATGGTCATTGTATGCCTGGCTTCCCGCACCTTTTACACCATTCCTTGTGCTCTGTCTTATCATCGCCTACTTTTTGGCAGATAATACATTTTTTGCATCATAACAGAGGTCTTGAATGACTTTACAAGAGTTACAGCTCCATCATTGGCACTTTACCTCAACTCTCACAACCCTGAAAAAATAGGATATTATTAGTAACATGTGTACATACTAGGAATGGAGCACAACCACACACTTAAAGTAAATTAGACAACTACCTATTGGAATCAATGCTATTTTTAATTGGCAATTGTATTATGAGCCTGTCTCCTCAGGGACATAACAGGTAAATACATGTAAACTATCTTGCAATTCTGGATGAGCAAAACCACATACCAGTGTGTGGCTGTGTCCCAGCCTGTGGCAAAATCGCACATGTATGTGGTTGTGCCCATCCATTACATGTATGGTTGTTGCCCATTTACATGTGTTCAGTTAATGGGTCTTTTTTGTTTTATTGTTTAGGCAGAAAACATGTGATGATAGTTTCATTCCATCTTCCTAAATTCTGATAATGTATAATATCATCGTCTTCATATCATATTATCCTAGAAATGATATTACAAGCGATACATTTAATATGTGCATAATAATAGTTGACCTTGAAAACATAGGCCAAGTCGAAGGTATTGGAAACCAAATCCATTCAATTCCTTACCCTAAAAATTATATGATTTGACATTAATTCATATTTCTACGTTTCTTGATCAGTTTTATTATATTTTACAAATCCTAGTTAATATTGCAATACTAATAGTTGACCCTGAAAGCATAAGTCAAGGCTTTGAAACCAAATCCATTCAATTCCTTACCCTTAAAAATGTATGATTGCATTTAATTTATATTCTATGTGTTCTGGATCAAATTTATAGACATTAAAAATTTGTCTATTTATAGATAGAATTGGATTCCCTCATTTTGGGGATCAGATAGAATGGGGGATTCCCCCATATGGGATCCCCTTGTTTTTGAAATTTAAATATTTTGATCTAGATTTCACAATATTCATTAAAATATTTCATTAAGAGATACAATTATTCTTTGATATTCACTTACAACTTTGACCATTATATTTACTAAAACAAAGGTATCCATTAAAATCTTACCTTTTGTTGCAGCATTGTTTTCTCTTCTTTTCTTGAAATACAGTTGCCAAGAAAGTGACATCATAGTTAACCTCACGTGACATCATAGTTTACCTCACATAGTGTCCCCAAAAATACATCATAGACTTTCATATCCCTGTAAATTTACTAAAAATGTCTGAGGCTTAGGTATGTATTATAACACTAATAGAAATCACATATGGAATCATTTGGTCACCTATATTTGACCTTGAGTTGAAGGATTCAAGGTCAAATAGACCCCAACAGTGTTCCTTTGTAAAAAAAAAATATCCTTATCTTTCTAAAAAAATGGTCGATGGCTCAGTTACATATAGTGTTATGAATAAATGGGAAATAACATATGGAATCTCTTGTTACATGGTGGTTGGCCTCGAACAATGGGGTCAAGTCACATGGACCACACAGCATTGTCATCACAGTAATTACCTTTATCGAGGAAAAGCCCATATCATTCTAAACATGTTGATGCTTAAAATAAAATTAAATCTTTTGGTACTGACTTGCCCCGGTATTTGTTTGTGCCCCACATTCCCCTACATCTAATTAAGATGAGTGTCTCAATATAGTCTCTGAAGATTGAAGCATATCACATCACTGTTTTAGACCATTAATAAAGCTTCAATGTTAATCATGTCTACTTTTCATTATTTTGGCAGTCATTTTTGAGGAAATCTGATTATGCTTAAGTAATCAGCTAAAAAAATACAAAAAGTACCAATGAATCCTTGGGTCAATAACCTATATTAGTATTTAAAAAATCAACTTTCCAAGACATTTAATTAAGGAATATCATCATTTGATGAAATACCGCAAAAGTGCCATTTGGGTAGGGTGACTTTGTTTACAATGAGCTCTGTGTCATCACACATAGCCCCAGTTTGAGAATATGAAATTGAATGCTCACGAAAACTTAATAATGAAACTTTGGCAAATTTTATTGCTCGACTTTACAATATTAAGTATCTACAGAGACCATCAAACTTGAGCTACTTTCAAGTTGAAAGTATTTGACATTTTGACTAAAATTACGTAAAATATGGTCATTTCTACTGTGAACCAAGTTTTAGAAGAATAAATCATGCTAAAATGTGTTAAGCAATGCATAAGTATTAAGTAAATCAAAATATAATTTATGGATCTAATAATGATATTCCATCTAAACCCAATATGCATTTTGGTTCAATTAGGTTTGCTGGTAGCCAACTGCGAATCCAAATGGACCCTACAGAAAGAAAACGTACTTGATCTGAGGTGTTACCCAACTTTTTGAAGTCTGCATAAGAACAAAAAAAATTAGGGTAACGCTCTAAAAAGTCATGTAACAAACACCCCCCCCCCCCCCCCCCCCCCCAGGACCAGGCATAGAAGTGCTGGCTTGTGATCTCAGTCGAGTTTGAGCCTGTTTCTGTTGAATTAACACCAGGTGGGGTTGACTCAACCTGTCATCCTTCTGAGGTCAGCAAAATGAGTACCAGTATAGTGGGATAGGGGCACAGCATCAGTGGCATAGCTGAACCCCAACAAAATGATAGCTACCTGGCAGCCAAGCTGCCGTCTGCAAGAAGAAGAAGTCAAGTTGTGTGGGGAGTGTTGATAGACAGCAATCTTCAAGTCATGCCACAGATTTTTGATTGGATTTAGGTTGGGGTTCTGACTGGAACACTAAAGCACATTTCTCTTTTTGTTCCTTAGGCACTCCAGTATAGCTTTGGTTGGGTTCTTCAGGTCGTTGTCATGCTGAAAGGTGAACTTCCATCCCAATTTCAGCTTTCTTTCAGAGGACAGCAAGGTTTCCTCGAGGATTTTTCTGTATTTTGCTCCATCCATTTTACCTTCTCTCCTGACAAGTGCCCCAGTCCCTGCTAATGAGAAACAACCCCATAGCATGATACTGTTCCCACCATGCTTCACAGTCGGGACAGTGTTCTTCGGGTGATGTGCTGTATTGATTTTGTGCGAAACGTAATGCTTTGCATTTCGGGACAAAATGTTCCATCTTGGTTTCATCAGACTACAAAACTTTTTACCACATGGCTTCAGAATCTCTGGAGTGGTTTTTTGCATACCTCAAATGGGTGGGCTTTTTTGAGCAATGGCTTCCTTCTTGACACCCTACTGTATAGACTAAACTTGTGGAGTGCTTGGGATATTTTTGTCACATGTACACAGTGACCAGTCTTTGCCATAAAGGCATGAAGCTCTTTTAAAGTTGTCATTGGCATCTTGGTGACCTCTCTGATCAGTCTCCTCCTTGCTTGGTCGTCCAGCTTGGAGGGACGTCCTGATCTAGGCAGAGTCTTGGCGGTACCATCCATCTTCCACTTCTTAATGATTGTCTTGACTGTGCTCCAAGAGATATTCAAGGTCTTTCAAATATTTTTATACCCATCTCCTGATCTGTGCCTTTCCACAAATTTATCATGGAGGTCTTTTGAAAGCTCATTGGTGCTCATGGTTGAGTCTTTGCTGTGAAATGCACTATGCGTGTAAATCAAGTGCAAAAAGTTTGATTTAATGCAATTTAATTCCAGGCTACAAGGCAACAAAAGGTGAAAACTTTCAAAGCTGATGTAAACTTCCTATAGTTGCCACTGTATATATATATAGGTTTGCGTTTTTTGATTGTTGTCACTGTCGTGATCTGAAAATGTTTTGAATGCTCCACACAGTTACCTGTTTCAATAAGGTAATTTCATGCTGGTTACTCAGGATTTTCTTGTGGTTTCTAAAGCGCTCAAGTAAGTAAATGTGAGGCACGGACGCTCAGCTGGCAGAGTGATCTCATATCCAAAGCCTTTTTCCCCTGACTTGCCAGTTTGAGCAGAATCCTTAAATTACCATTTACCTTTACAGAAATTAAACTATTTTTCATGGTAGTTTTTTTTAACAGTGGAGTGAGAGTGGTTATCTATTCCTTTTGACGATCAAGGGACATAAACTACATCTTTCACCTTTATCGATAGGTTTGGATATTATTTCCGATAACATTTGGTTGGCTCATATCGATAATGCAGTCATAAAAAATCCCACAGTGCCTTAAGCCAGAGGAATGCCTTTTTAGCCGGTAGCAGAACTACGTCGACTCCACCAGTATATGAAATGGGAAGTGCATGTGATAAAGATGTATTTTAACAAGGCTGCATATTGGAATCCAAGCAAAAATGTACTGCAGATTGTGTTACATAATCATGTAAATTTTGTCCATGGACATATTGAGTACTAGCAAATACAACCCGTCACTTCGCTGACGGGAATATTAAGGGGGAGTGTTTTCCTTGCCTCCCTCATGACTGGCTTTCCATTGCTCGACATCATTGCTGCCTTCCTTTGCCCTTCCTCACACTGTCTTCCCTTGCCCTCTCAATGCTGCCTTCCTTGCCTCCTCACATTGCCTTCCTTGCCTCCTCACACTGCCTTCCTTGTCCTCCTCATGCTGCCCCACCCCTCCTCGCTTCCCCTCCTTGATCCCTCCCCCACCGCTCCTCGTCCCCCTCCTTCATCACTGCCTTCTCCTTTCCCTCCTCATGGTATTCCCTTGCCCTTCATGAGCCATTGCTCTCACTCTCGCTCTTTTCATTGCTCCCCCAACCCTCCTGGTCTCCTCCCTCCTTGCTCACAATCCCACCACTTGCCACCCTCACCATACCCTCCCTCCTCTTTCTGCCTCTATCCCTCCATTTCTCTCCCACCTTCTTACTCCCCCCCCCCCCC
>CM068968.1:20225315-20243062 GCA_035128595.1 Eptatretus atami
ACTTCTTACTTAGATGTATTATAAACACAAGGCTCAAAGAAATAATAGAAGTAGACATTCTGTCATACATGTACAGGCCCAAAATATTTTCTGTGGAAACAATGTGGCATACTGGGCATGTCTGTGAAAGGGGGGAGGGGAGGGGGGGCAACAAAAGTGAGTACACCCTATGTACTTTCTCACATTGAAGCGTTATTGTTTTCAGTTTTTTGTATGTCCACCATTGTTTTTGAGCACAGCAGCTATTCTATTCGGTATTGAGTTGACCAGTCAGTGTTCCACATGTCTTTGCTGGGATCCTGTTCCACTCCTCTGCAATGACTTCTCGAAATTGCGTGATGTTGGACACCTTTCGTCCTCAACCTTACATTTCAGGATGCCCACAGGTGTTCCATTGGGTTTAGATCAGGTGACATGCTTGGCCACTCCAACACATTGACCTTCGACTTCTTCAGAAAGGCATGGTCTGCTCTTGGAACGATTCTTCCGATCGTTTTCGTGCTGAAATACAGCTCCTCTACCAAGTTTTCGCAGGGAGGTAACATCTTCTCCTTCAGGATGTCACAGTACATCATAGAATCCATGTTTCCCTCGATGAACTTGAGCTCTCCAGTACCGGCAGCACTCATGCATCCCAACCATGACACTACCACCACCATGCTTGACAGTAGGGATAACGCACTTGTCTTGGTACTGTTCCCTAGGTCCCGCCAGACAAGCTGCACTCCATCAGATCCAAACAAATTGATCTTTCGTTTCATCAGACCAGAGGACATGTTGCCAGTAGTCCAGGGGCTTGGATTGATGTGCTTCAGCAAACTGTTTGCGAGTTTTCTTGTGGCTCTGCTTCAGGAGAGGCTTACGCCTTGGACGCCGCCCATGCAACCCGATACGATTGAGTGTGCGACGTATGGTTTGTGCACTAACAGACTGGCCAGAAGCTATAGAAATCTCTTCAGCAATCTTTGCAGCAATTTGTCGTCTGTCTTGGAGGACTAGATTCTGAACTTGGCGAACAGTACGTGCAGTCATCTTTGCTGGTCTGCCCTGGCGAGCGCAACTCATTGTTGTACGCTTCTTGGAGAACCTCTGGATGACCTTGGCCATGGTGTTGGCGCTTAATTTCAAAGAAGCACTGATCTTCTTGTATCCTTGGCCATCTTTATGTAGGGCAACGATTCGATCTTTGACATCTTTCGAGAGCTCTTTACATGAGGAGCCATGCGCTTTCTCAATGACGATTGGTACAGTATTTCCTATGCAATTATTTCTTCAGAAAGCAGATAAACAATACTGCATTGAGTACACTTCTTCACTTTTAACATACCAGGGAGGTTGCAGCTCTATGGACATTATGTGTATTGTTGGTGCATATTTGTACCTTTAACACTCTTTGACTTGTATATGCAGAAAATGATGAAAATGGAAGCTGTTTTACCATGCTTGACTTATTTCTTGTGCAGACAATAGCAGCGGTGTACTCACTTTGTTGCCTCCTCTTTCAGAAATATTCGTAATATGCCACATTGTTTTTACGGAATGGCATTTTGTGCCTGCAAACATATAGCAGAATGTCTACTCTGTCATCAACTCTAAGCTTTTGCTTCTAGCACAGCGGCTTAAAAAGTTACACTGAATTATTTACATATTTTTGAGGGGTGTACTCACTTTTGTGAGATACTGTATTATATATTATATATATATATATTATAATATATATATATATATATATATATATATATATGCGGCATATATTTTTATTTCATATTTTTCATTTTTTTTCTCATGGTAGATATATATATATATATATATATATATATATATATATATATATATATATATACATACATACATACCCATACATAATATGACTAACAACTAACTTTTAAAACCTAACTTGCACAAGTTTAACATGCGCACATTACACTTCAAGTAAAGTGGGATCTTTGAGTTATTTAACAGTCGGGTCTTTGTGGTTGATGTTTATGAGAATGAGAGATCAAACTCTTGCTTAAAGGGCATGCACATATGCTCATCTATTATCATGGCATTTATTTATTGCATCTTATGGAGGACATATGTAAAGTTCTTGAAACCAGATAGGATAGGCCAAGATGCGCCGACATTTTCAAAATTGATTTTATCGTTTCTCCCGGCTTCAAAGTTTGTCTTTCAAACTGTCTATGCCAGGGAATGCTGCATCTGATGGGTTATAAAACTGAGAATTTGCTTTTTTGATCAAGTTTTGTCCAATGTCATAAAATGTATTTCGTCATTATCCAAGGATTCATTTTCTTTGTTGAGATTTGACATTGATTACACAGATTTCTACTGAATCCCACACCAGTACTTTGCTTGCGTACATATTTACAAAGCATATAAAGTCTGATAATCATGCAAAAAGCAATAAAAAACGCTCTCTATGACAGTTCAGGTACACTAATGCTTGTTTTATGATGTGTTTCTCAGAGTGTTACAGCAGTGATGGAACACCGAAAGTGGTACGTTTAATGTGTAACCTTCACTTTCTGTAAATTCAATCGAATTATTGATTCAGATGCTATTCGTTGTCTCAGACTCTAACTCCTGACCAAACTATATATATTGACCAGGATTTTCACTCCTCAAACACACTCTACTTCCTGACACATTCTAAAATCTGACAGGCACTCTCTTCATACACACGATTTCCTGAGATGCACTCTACTTCCTGAGACACACTCTATTTCCTGGCATGCATTCTACCTCCTGGCACACGCTCTACCTCCTGACCCACGCTTTACCTCCTGACATAGATTCTGTGTAATGACAGCTTTTAATGCCTGACCAAAATTTAACTCTGTAATGCTGATTTACTTTTTCAAATAGGATTCTGTTCTTGTCTTTTTTGAAGTTTGACCTAACTTAACTCTATATATTGATGATTCCTTATGTTTTTAGGCTGATGAAAGATGGACAGAGGATTGTTCCATCTGCACCTGTAACCCTGGGCAGAAGACGACATGTGGAAATAGCACCATGCCCTATCCATCGTTGAACTGTCCTTTCGACCTACCACCTGTGGTTACTCCACCACAGCAAGGAGAATGCTGTCCGGACTACAAATGTCGTATGTTTTGCCGAGCTCAACCACACTCATTGCACTGTAAATAACTCCCACAATATGAGTTGAACTACATTTGGGAAATGCAGGATCTTGGACAATGATTTTCAAGCTGCTGTACCAAAATGGATCTCCCTGGTAAAGAAATCAAATATTAAATGCCTCCATTAGACCTGTCAAAAATGATTCCCCCTCCCCTCCTCCAAATACCACACATAAGCTGCCAAAGAGGCTTAACTTACTGAAGAATACTAACTTGTTCTAACACATCCAAGTTGACGGAGTTCAGCTAGAAAACGAAGTTCGGCTTTTGAAAGATACCACTTCCCAAATGGGGCTGGCAGGATTGCTCACAAGTAGCAAACTCACCTTTGAGTCCTTTTTAGTACAAAAGTCAAGGCTCATGGAAGAGCTAGAACACAGAATGGATCAGGACACAGCAGAACAAAAGGAAGAGCAGAAAGAGAGAGGGAATCACTAACAGTAGGGTGGAGGGACAAAATGGATGGAGATGGACAAACAAGGGATACGAGTAAGAATTATGAGAAGGGGAGGACACACGGAGTGGACAAGATGGATGCAGAAGCAAACTCTCAGGAAGGAAAACTGGAAATTTGGAAGGCGGTGGCTTGTGGGGAAGGTGATAATGGGGGTATAAAATATTGTTGTTTTGGATGGGGATAATTTGAAATTGTGCTGAACAGCTGTCTTGAAGGCCTGGAGGGAAGAATGAGATAAAAGAGAATGTGGAAGTTTGTTCCACAGGTGGGAAGAAAAAAGAACAAATGAGTGGAGGTGAGCAGAAATTCTTTATTTTGAGTTTCACCAGAAAGGGTTGCTGGTCGACCACATGTGCCCTGTAGAAACTTGCGGGTGGGGACAAAGCATGGAAAGTGCAGAGGGTGCAAGACCAGAAAGGAGGCGATAGAAAATAGACCACCAACTTGTTTATGATGACAAAGTGATAAGCTATAGACTCAGCTTCATCGCAGGAGAGTCCAATGGTCTAGAAGACCTTGGTTTCCATGGCAGTAAGCTGAGTAAGGTGTGAGGCAGTGCACAAGCCCAGAAGGGAGAACAGTACTCCATCGAGCTGCAGCTGAAGGCCTTTTAGGTAGATAAGTATTCAGGTGTGCAAGGAGGCAATTTGCATTGTGGAAGACGCCCAGTCGGCGAATGGCTTTGGGGGCCGACTTTGAAACGTGGTTTGCCCAAGAAATATCGAGATTGAGCCCAAGAAATGTGATTTGCCCAATAAATATACTTTTTAATCATCTCGTCTGAGTTCAATTCCTGAACCCATTTATAAGCTGTTATCCTGGTGCTTCACAGACAGCGAGTTGTATCATTGAGTGGGCCATCCTTCAGATGGAATGATTAAGTCAGGTGTCACAGATAATAAGCATTCATTTATACTAAGCCGTCACTCTGAGCAAAATTCCTTATTCCTGCCATAAAACCAACAGCACCCTGTGACAGAGTTGTGACCTGTCTGTGGATGGTTTTTTCAGCAGAATGTTTGTACTCTTAGGCATCCTCGTGCTCGGTGAAGAGTATGAGCAGACTTTGAACATGACCTTAATTTATTTCAGTCAATGGTGAATCAAATCCCCCCCCCCTCTTTTCCCTCCAAGCGATGCACATGAGTGAGACCAACATACTTGATAGCTACCAAATCTAGCATTAGCACTCTTAACTCTCTGTGTGTATGTCAGATACCGAAGGCTACTATAGATAAGAAAAAACTCCAAACAAAACAATCACAGTAATCTTGTTTTCAATCGACCTTCCCCTCTGATGTTTGCAGCCACGTGCACTCACGAAGGAGTAACATACCAGGTATGTACAAACCACAAATATTCTGCTTGCACAACCACTTGTAATATAAAAATTATAACACGTTAGTAATGTGCTTCAACTTCTTCTGCTTGCACTTAATAAAAGAGGTCGAACACTGTTTGCTCGGTTCAAACACCTAATTAAGACCAAGTTCCAAGAATCCTGAAGGATGAAAACAGGCGGCAAACAATATATTATACAATCCAGAAGCAATATATTATACAATGTTGGGATAAGTATTTTTTTTTTTTGAAAAGAAGGAATTTCTTGAATCCTCTGAGATGGTCAAAATTCATTTGAATTGTTTTTGGAGTTGATGAAATGCATAAATCACATTGATACTGCCCAAAGTAATTTATGTTTGTTTCATTTGAACTGTTTCCTTGTGTTCAGCCTGGAGACAGATGGACAGACCCATCTTCAAATTGCACACCTACTATTGTAACCCCTTTAGTACGGTGGTTAGCATCTCGGAATCCTCAACCGTTTGTGGCCCTGTGGATATATTGAACTGTACAGTACGTATACCAACATCTTCTCATTGAATACAAGACCTGTACTCCAATTTACAGAAATAAAATCTGCAATGTTGAATGACCCAAATGAATGAGATTCTATCCGTTGTTCCAGGGCCCGATTATGTACGATTCAAGCGGTTGCTGTCCCATCTCATGTGAGTACCTTACTGAGCATTTTACACGGTTATTCCCAAAGACTTAGGATTCAAATCTGCAATTTCCCAAGTTGGCCATCTGCATCACAGAAATGCCAGCTACTAATACAATCCAATGCAATTCATAATGTGGTGTCGATTTACATATTACGTATGTGAAGTGGCAAACTTTTGACCCCTCCTTCCCTGAAGAAAAGAAACTTTTGATGCATCGTTAAGTATGGAATATGTAGGTTACTCTTATGTCAAGATATGAGGAAGTCTAGAAAGTAATGGTGATTTCAGTAAATGTTTTTGGTACATTTATTGAGCCCCCCAAAAAGACAATTAATTGTGGGGTGATAATAACCAGCTCATATCCCAAACAGGCCTGTCAATCTCTGAGAAGTGCCAACCGATGCAGATACAGAAAGTGTTGCAAGATGGCCTGTGCACGAGCTTTCCAGTTACACTGCAAGAGTGCAATGGATTCTGTAGCTCTACCTCCAGGTTTGTACATCTGTATTACTAATTTATTCCTCCTTTTCATTTTCATAATAATTTCCCTCATCATCATTGCCATCAACATCAACCTTTCAAAACTAGATGGTATTCATAGATACATACCCTGCCTATGCCTGGTGTTGGCTTCATGCTTAGGGTGGTGAGCTTGGGATCCTAGGATCCTGAGTTAAAATCCCCCTTGGCTGTTGAATTAATACCAGGTGGGGTTGACTCTGCCTCCCATTCTTCCGAGGTTGGCAAAATGAGTACCAGCTTCTGTGGTATCCTGTGTCTGAGTGGTGACCCATCCAGGATTGTACCCAATAGCCAAGGAGACTGCTAAGGCAGCACCAACGCTCTGCACAGAGCATGGTCCCAATGGATGATGGACACCCTGCGTGGTGGGCTTGGAATCCTAGGATCCTAGTTCAAATCCCCTCGGCTGTTGAATTAATACCAGGTGGGGTTGACTCTGCCTGTATCCTTCGAGGTTGGCAAAATGAGTGCCAGCATGATGGTATACTGTGTCGAGTAGCGACTCATCCAGGATTGTGCCCAATAGCCAAGGAGACCGCTTAGGCAGCACCAACACTCTGCACAGAGTTTAGTCCCAATAGATGGATGGATACCATGTGCAGTCTTGAGAAGGACTTGTTGCGAGCCAACTTTTTTTTTTCAAGGTTTTTTTTTTCTTTGATCAAATATGGCTGCCAGACCACCGTGAGCGATGACGTCATCTTTATTAAACCATATTTTCCCATCGGTAGTTGATGATTTAGTTAAACTTTGCATTGATCGGTTAAGCGCGTTCTCCAACGAAGATTTTAAAATATTTTCCTTAGATCCAATGTGGGTACGATACCATGTGATACATGATGGCCATTTTAATGAAAATCCTGTTCAAATTTCAAGTCAATCGAATGAAAATTGAGGATTTCAGAAATTTGGCCTTGTTGACCTTTTGGCTTATTTTGACCTCAAAAATAATTGGTTGTTGAATTCAATCACCAAATATACAAATCCTCTTTCAAATTACAAGTCAATCGGATGAAAATTGACGATTTTAGAAACTGGTCTACATTCACCTTTTGGCCTATGTTGACCTCAAAATAGTTGGTGGTGTTGAATTAGTGACCTGATATGCAAATCCTGTTCAAATTTCAAGTCAATCAGAGAAAATTTACAATTTTAGAAATTTGTCCAATGTTGACCTCAAAATAATGGTTGAATCCAGTGAGATATGAAATCCTGTTCAAATTTCAAGTTCAGTCGATGAAAATGAGGATTTCAAAATTTTGGCCGATGTTGACCTAAAAATAATTGGTGGTTGAATTCAGTGACCTGATACTGCAAATCCTGTTCAAATTTCAAGTCAATCGGATGAAAATTGACAATTTTAGAAATTCGGCCGATGTTGACCTTTTGGCTTATGTTGACCTCAAAAATAGTTGGTGGTTGAATTCAGTGACTTGATCTGCAAATCCTCTTCAAATTTCTTGTCATCGGGATGAAAATTGAAGTATTTCAGAAATTTGGCCTATGTTGACCTCAAAAGAGTGACCACTATATCACATAGTCATGTAACATGTGGTAAAGTTTCAATTTCCTCTGCTGAATGGTTTTCGATGTGTGCTCTTAACAAAATGCAGACGACGTGATGAACGACGTACACCATTCACATGTATACCACAGATCACTTAACACTGCTTTTCACTTCGCGAGCGCAGGGTAATAACTTAGCCTGAGAGGTAGTGCACTTTGTTCTTAAGCTGTCCTGCTGGATTCATTCTCGACCAGACTATAGCTGAGACCCTGGAGTTGTGCAAACAGGTGTTGTATCCATGAGTGATTCAACTCATGCTAAGCCGGAGAACCAGTCGTTAGCATTACTTGGTGGATGTTAAAAATCCCACAGTGTCTTCATAAAGAGGAGTAGGTGAGTTATCGCCGGCACCCTGAAAAGTTCCGAATTTCCAGCATAATGTGCATGGGCATTCTATCATGGCACAATGATGGCCTCGTATGGTGCAATCCATCCAAGCAAAACCAAAATTTGTAATTGAATCCCAGTCAAAAATACGCATTCACTCATGGCGACGGAGATGAACGGTTGACCACACTTTTATTTTGTCCTAAACTCAATGTAAAATTAAAAGCCATGATATTCAGTAACCATTGTATTCTTGCCTCTTGTCTGTAGCTTTGACGTAACCATTGGGAGCATATCACACAAGTGTCACTGCTGCAAGGAAAGTGACTTCGAAGAGCGTTCGGCCAAGCTGACATGCCTGATGGCACAGTGATGACCAAGTCTTAATCTACATCAAATCTTGTGCTTGTAGTCCGTTTGAGGCCCTCTTGACAAGCATTCTGGCATAAACCCCTGGGTGTCAGATCCTGGCTCCTGGTGCTGACAAGCATGTAATAAAACTTCCCTTCCTTTAAAACTTCACTGAAGCTTTGCCCATGTTGTCAGTTGTTTTTTCAAAGTAATGATGATATTCATTTTTCATTCAGTTTTGCCGACGCATTCCTTGTTTTTTCTTGAATTTCTTGTTTTCGTTTTCTCCCTTCTTCGACATAGTTTTCTGTCATCCACGAGCTGTTATTGGAAATGCTTTTTTTTAGACTGCCTCGTGTGAAGCTTTCAATAAAGAATGAGTGAAATCCCCACCTCTTGCTCGTTTTATTTTCACCTTTTCAGGTTACGATCTGAAAAGTTCGCAACAACTTCCCAATCGTCCATAACGAGACACACGCACAAAAGCTGATACACACTCACAAAAAAGTATATTGAGACGTATATGTAAATAATAAACTGACAATTGAGTAACAGACGAGATTGATTCAAGCATAAATCTTCAGTGCCATCAACATTTTGTCAAAAGCAAAGCAGATGAGGGAAAGCAAAGATCTTCCTGGACAGGGTGGTGTGATAAAACCGTGAGGCTGTGAAGCCCATGTGAGGAGGTTAAATAGCTCATGCTCTATTCTACTTTTGCTCAACCACATTCACATTGAACATAATCCAGGGTCTGAAATTGAGAGATGTAGCCGAACATCAAAGGTTTAATGACTTCAAGGTAAGACTGTAAGCTATATTTATACCATCATTAGCCAAGCAACTCCTGCCTTGAAATGGCATTTCATACATCTTTATTATTGTTAATTTGGAGACAATTTAATTTGAAATGTGACGCATGAGCAACAACAGGACAACCAGGAAGAACAACTAGGAGAAAACAAGCTGGATATTAAAATACCATAGGTATGTTCAAATTCTCCCCAACAGCCACCCATGCCTCGCGAGTTCAAACAAACCTGACTGCTTTTATGCCCAGTGGGTGATTCCAATTGTCACAACAAAGGTGTAAATTTGTTTGTTGCTGTTTTTGAAATCAGATTTGATAGAGAGATAGAGTTGTATGACAAAAACTAATGTGAACTGGTTAACTAATGGTTTACAAATTCCTGTCTTGACTCATGTGTCGGAAGTGGCGACCCGTCCAGGTTAGAAACACAAGCAAGAAAACTGCGTCGGTAGAAACCGACACCACATCTTCTCTCTGGTACAACAAAATATGTACATTTTTGTAAAGGGTGTACTCACTTTTGTGAGATACTGTATATATATATATATGAAAAATGCCACGAATGTTGAATCCACGAAAGTCGAGGCATTGTTTCAATGGAAAAAGGGGGGATCGGTTCCCAGCGGTTCATGATTTATGAGGGAAAATAAAAAATCCCATGAAAAACCGTGAATACTCCTGCAAAAAAAATGGCGAATACGCCTGCGAAAAACCATGAAAAAAAATGCGATAGGTGAAGCAGGTCACAATTTGTAAACATAGTGGGTGGGGTTTGACAGACCCCACTAAGCAAACAGCAAATAAGCGGGGTCTGACAGCATTGTACATTGACGAGCAAGTTGACCGTGCATGGGATTCTAAACGGAGTTGGGATGGAGGTGCCAAAAATACAAACGATATCTTCTGTCATTGAGCTGGCAAGCTGAGAGCGACAATTCCCATTTATTTCCACATATGATGCAATTTAAAGACTCTAATGGCGACGAGGTGCTCCATTTGAAACTGTTCAATATATGTAGCCTTTTGATGCCTAAGATCCGTAATAAAAATTATATCGGTGTCGAAACCAGTGACCAATTGCAAATTAATATTACTTCAATGGAGATTTTGACAGCCTTGACGGACCAAATTCCCTTCATCTCTTTTATTAAATTTAATTATAATTTTGATTTTGTCTAAGATCGAGACCCATGGAAGAGTGAGGTGAGTAAGGGGAAAAAGGCAACGAGCTGACAGTAGGGCAGTGGGGCAACAATTAAATAAATGGACGTAGCAAGGGAATGAATGAACAGGGAGGAAAAGAGGAGAGAGGAGGGCAGGAAACTCAACTTACAAGTAAGAGGGTTGAGTGAGAAAGAGGGTATTGACTCTTTAATTGGGTCTTACCAGGACATTCATCAACACAGATATCAGAGGTGGTATTTAACTGCTTCTTGTCCCCAGCGCAGAAGCAACCTTCTGGGACAACTTCATTTGTGGGTACCCTGCAGAAATATACATAAATTACCAAATTCAGATGCAAATGTGCAGAAAGTCTGGAATAATCGATATTTTCACAACAAACAGATTCAACCTCTCACCATTTTTATTTTATTATTGGTATAATTAGTTGTTATTGATGGACCATGATGGACCAGTACTTACGTCGAAGTTCCGCAGATGTTCACAGGCATCGTGCGACACGGACGGTGTACCATATCGGGCGGACACTCATACGCTGTGAAGACATGTCGCATGGACACAATCTATACATGCCATAAATTGCATACCAACAACAGGATCTCGATGGGAGTAAGGTCCAACAGGGTATTGAGAGTGATGTATCGCAGTCGCACGATTCGGAGCAAGTATCATTAATGCCGTGTGTTGATGAGAGGAATCAATACAATAAATAGCTGGGATGGCACATTCTTTAGGACAAAAGTAGAAGAAATTTTATGGGTGTATACCACAGAAGTCTGCCATGGAAAGCCAGTCCACACAGATGCCCTCTGCACCGCAGGCAAAGGCAGCAGTCTTGAGCAGATCACACAGCCGCTCAGTTTCATCCACACAAGGGTTCATCAGGCACCCTTGAAGGTAGAAATACGAACATTGATCTTCCCATGCATTCACTGAAAACTCTGTGATATTAGGTCGGGTCAAGGAAGAAAAAAAAAGAAGGCAAATGAGTTTCATAATTTAGATTAAAATTACGGCAATAATTTTTTTAATTCATGCATGAGTAAAGTGAAATATATGTCCAAGTTAAACACTTTGGGCAATGTAGTATCTTTTCCAAAAAAAAAAATAGAAACATAATATTATATAATATATATATATATATATATATATGATTTTTATGTTTTTCTGTGTTAAAGAATATGTTAAAGAAATAAATTACGAAGTAGTAAACATTTAAAACTCGTAAAACATGATGGTGTAAAATCCCAGAACTTTAGTTTTAATTCTCTTCAATCTCATTCTTTCCTTCCAGGGCTTCAAAAAAAAGCTGTTCACCACCATCTCAGATCATCCCCCATCCAAAACTTTGATAATTATATCCCCTTTAACCCACCCAAAGCTTTTCTTTTCCAAATTTCCAGTTTCTCGTTTCTGAGAGTTTGCTTGCCTTCTGTATCCTCCTTGTCCACCCAATGCATCCTCTCCTACCCCTCATTCTTCCCCTCATCCCTTATTTGTCCAAGTCTCCCTCTATTTTGTACCTTAACCCTACTATTGGTGTGTTTCCCTATTCTCGTTCTACTGTTCCTTTTGTTCTGTTACGTTCTGATTCGTTCTATGTTCTAGCTCCTCCACGAGCCTCGACTTTGCGTACAAAAAGAAAACTCCCCTCTTCCTATTGCACATAGAATGAAGTCATCACGCAAGAATGGACTTTATAGTACCATTTCTCATCAACGGGGTGATAGATTTATCTCATAGTATTTATAGAACTACCTTATTCATATTAAATAAGCTCAAATGACGGGAAAAAAAACAACTAGGCCCATGACCCTCCAAGGTATGCTTGCCGAAGGTGAATTCTGTGCACAGGGCTGAAGTGTTGTTAAGGAATGGTTGTCCTGACTTGCGCGGTATGTATGAAGTGATGATTTTTGTTAATCATCGTTTTTTTTCAATTTCCTATACAGGCAGGTGTGTTATGAATATTTTACTCCTTTGTAAAAACTCCCAAGCATGCTAAAGGTGTAAATATATTCGAGGGGCATTCTGAATTTCCTTGGATAAAAATGCTCATGACAGTCAGAGACACAGGAGATGACATTTTCTTTTTTGCATTCTGTCAATGTGTAAGTATATGTAATTAGTTAGGAAAACTTTCCTTATTAATCACGTGTACTTACTCCCATGGTAATTTTTGTGTGCATTTCCAAATTAAGAGCCAGGGTTCAAATGGGAACATTAAACAGGCCAACCTATCTGGTAACACACAGCAACAAGCAATGGCAATTCTTTTGCATTTATTACGAACACAAGTTTAGGGACATCAGTGATGCACCCTTCATTCAGCAGATTTTATCCCCTGTTGTTTGTCCTTTCTCTTCCATTTGTCGGGCTGTTTGATAGTAGTGTACAGCTCACAGGATTTATAGTGTTTTTGTGGATTCCAGGACTTCTCTCATTTCTACAGAGCAGAAATTATTGCATTGTGCTATTTGCAATTTAAATTTCTAAAAAAACAGCGAAGGTTGCAATTTTGGCCACAAATAGGCCTTCATCAGAACTATGTAAGGCATGTGGACCAAAGGATGTTATGCACTTCTAGAGTGCTGGGGCAATTATGCACTTACTCTTCGGACCTATGTGGTAACAATGGGTAAGGTCACCCTGGGCCCGTGGGATTGAGGGGCATTTAATGCTATTTCCAAAATTAAATTTGTAATAATTATATTCTATCATTTGATTATAAATAAAATGAGGACAGGGTCTCGATTAATTATAAAAATAAATGGTTAATCGGTTGTGCCCTGTTACGCCAAGTAGAACATGAAAGTTCTATAATACTTTTTTATGAAGATTTTGTGAGGGCGTTTGAGACCAACGGACAAAATCCCAGGCCAAGGATAAGGATAAAATCAATAATAAACAAGAAAAAGAGCAATCAGAGATTGCAAACCCTCGCTAGGACTTCTTTTGAATGGTGTATTTTATTGGTTTTCAGGTAAATCCAATATGGCTGCCAAACCATTTGACCTATGACATCATACGTGTGACTCTTTTGTTCCTCATAGATAGGCGGTCATATGTGTAAAGTTTCGCCTCGATCTTTTCAGCCATTTCGGAGAAGAAGATTTGAGAAGGTTAAAAAAACAAAAAACGATATGGCTGCCGAATCATGTGACTGATAACGTCATCAAAAAAAATTTGTGGACCATTTTATCCCTATCTGACCCACAATTTTTTATACTGATCGGATGTAGCGTTCGACATATGCAAGCACCTATGATGTCATAAAAATACCACACTCATTCTCCATGAGGAGTGCTTGCTATGTGCCACTTGTACACCCATAGCTTGGGGAACACTTGTGTGAAGTTTCCCCTCGATTTGTCCAGCCGTTCTGGAGAAGATTTTTTTATAGGTTTTAGGGTAAATCCAATATGGCTGCCAAACCATGTGACCAATGACATCATATGTGTGAACTTTTTGTTCCTCATGGACAGGCGGTCATATGGGTAAAGTTTCGCCTACTTCAGATTCAGCTACTTCAGATAAAAAGATTTTTGAAGGTATTTTTTTAGACAATATGGCTGCCGAATCACATGACCCATGACGTCATAATTATCAATGCAACATTTACATGAGTAGTCGCACCAATGCTGAAAATTTTGTCTCAATCCGAAAAGCGGTTGCGGAGAAAAACAAAAAAGTTATATGCGGACAAACAAACAAACAAACAAATGGACCCAAATGCAATTCCCTCTCCGAATCCTTTGGCGAGGGTAATAAACTGTAAATGTTGGAAAATGGCCAGAGAAGAAAAGATCTAATGGTTGCATAAAATTAATCTGGATAAATGTACATGCCTGGTGTTGGCTTAATGGCTTGAGTGGTGGGCTTGGGATCCTGCTTGGCTGTTGAATTAATACCAGGTGGGGTTGACTCAGCCTGTCATCCTTCCGAGGTCGGCAAAATGAGTACCAGCTTTCTGGTATACTGTGTTGGAGTGGCGATCTGTCCAGGATTGTGCCCAATAGCCCAGGAGAAGGCTTAGGCAGCACCAACGCTCGGCACAGTGTATGGTCTCGATGGATAGATAGATGGATAAATGTAGTGTTTAAGGGATTTTAAAAATGGAGGGACTCACTCATTCCTGATCAATTCGCAATATTGTCCTTCTGGCTGGGTGCACGATGGAGGCGGTGTGGGAGGAGGCACACAGAAACGGGACTCCTCGGGGAGTGCCAGCAAGCATCCAGCTTTGGTGGCGTCTGGGATCAGCCAATCCATTGCTGTATTAGCACAGCAATCGTCGTTCTCCACAGAGCCATCACGCCAGATACAGTCTTCCGCAGTGGAGTTGGTACAGGTTCCTGTGGGATTGGAGAAGCAAGGACGTCACGAGGTGATCACGATTCTTCACTGTGAAAAGGATATATTGATGGTGTATCTATGGCAACGTAACATTAAAAGCGACCGTGTGATGAACCCAAAAATATGTTGTGGATTGCTAGGTCAAAATATTATTGCCAAGAGAAGATTTCCATCACTGTGCGATTAGCTTCACAGATTGAGAATTAATTGGTTTGAGTAAACAGATTAAAACAAGTTTTCTTTAAGATCATAAAACGACACCAATAGAATCAGTGAAATACAATACGAATATAAAATGATTATTCATGAGATATTTATTTTAAAAATACATTATACATGTATTTTTTTTTTTAAAACCCATTTCAGTGGTTGATAGGAGACAAGGAAGCATGCAAAGAAAAACCGTTTATAAATAACCGTTTGAATATTTGAATAACAATTTGATCGAGAGGTGAGTTGGGTGGTCATGCTGGTTGGTGGATGCATTATATTTAAGGTGTTACGTGGCATGATTTAATCTATTATAATGTAATAGAATGTGTGATGGGAGATGTAACTATGTGATTAAACATTAAATCCTCTAGTGAATAGAGTCTGATTAGTGATGTGACATTGATGGGTTCACTGACTGCCTGGACACAATTGAGGTTGTGGATCTACTGATGTGGATCTGTGACCAAGGTTGTGGATCCACCGTTTTAGAGGTTCTGCGCTAAAAGGATAAAAAACCTCAAGGAAGAACGATGCCCAGCTGCTGATGATCCGTGCGGTCAGGAAACCATTCAATTGCTTACAGGTTAAGGTTCTCATTTCAGGTAAGGGAGCTATGTTTTGAGGTTTATAATTTAAATGAAGTTGAGCATAGGATGTTGTCAAATGAACATCATTTACACAGCAATTCTTGAAATTATATTCTATTTTAGGATGCATTTCAATAAAATAGACATTATCAAAAGCTTTTCGACTTGCACTCCTCAGGATAAAACAGCAAGCAGATGAAGAGGAAGCACCAAGCTCTCATTTATAAAGTTACAATGTTATGTCCTCAACGTTGATTGCTTGAGAGAAAGAAACGACGGGATTACTTGATTGGTGAAACCACAGGGCATCAGAAATAATGAGTGGGCGGAAATGAACCATCATGAATAATGATTGGGCGGAGATGAATCACCAAAGTACCAGCGGAAACATAATGCTAATTAGTTGAGGGCTAGTTGGGGAGAGTTGGGGGGGGGGGTGGTTTTCATGATGACTCAACTGACTGGTAGAGTTGTCACACAATCAAGCCATTATAGTCAGAATAGACATAAAGGTCAGCCAAATTCTTTCTGTGCACAAAGAATAGGGTTGGCTGACCTGATGAATGTGGCCTCCATTGCACGAAGGTGGGCGAAACCGAGTCCTCCACTCTCGATTTTATACCAGCCGATACGATTTTGCTCTGCACACTGAGGATTACTCAGTAAATGGTGTCCAATTGCAGAGGCACGGGGAATAGTTGTCGTACTGTGTACATTCTTTCAAGCCCGAGTTGTAAGAATGTACACAGTATTAGCTATTTTAGAAATATCTAATACTGTACAGTTAATGGTGTTTGTGTCTAATAAAATTGTTAGAAACAAAAAATGAAAAAAACTAGATGTGTGTTGTCATGAAGCATAACATATCATTCTCTTTGCTAACCCCACCTCCTCCCCTTACCTTTCTCTGTTTTTTTTCCTCCCCAACCATCACTTTCTCTGTCTGTTCCCCCCATCTCTCCCTCCCCCCCCAATAAAGTGCAGCATCCTCCTCCAACACCTCTCTCTCTCACCTCCTCCTCGCTCCCCCTCCCTCCCGCAGTGTATACTGACGTGTGGTGAGGCGTCACTGTCCCCCCTACCCCCCTCCCATTCCTCTCTTTCCCCTCATGCCTAGCTTCTCTCCCTGTTACCCCTCCTCCTCCTCCTCTCTCTCTCTCTCTCTCTCTCTCTCTCTCTCTCTCTCTCTCTCTCTCTCTCTCTCTCTCTCTCTCCTGTTCCTCTACCCCTCCCTTCCTCTCCCAGCCCTCTCCCTGCCTCCTCACTCTCCCCCCACTCCTCCTTCCCCCAGCCTCTTTGTTTTGCAGATAGATGGCTCAACATAAACAATGTACAAGAAGCAAGTTGACAAAAAATTACTTGCAAAATCTGCATCCAGAGCAGCCTTAACTCCTCAACAGTAAGAAGCAAAGGAGAGGAAAACATTGCAACAAAGCTGCATTGAGAGCAACATTAACTCCTCAAGAGTGAGAAACAAGATCTTCTTCTGTGTATGGCTGCCTGGCTGCCGGGTAGCTATCATTTTGTTGCGGCACAACCATGCCGCTGATGCTCTGCACCTATACCAGTACACTGATACTCATTTCACCGACCTCGGAAGGATGACAGGCTTTGTCGCCCCTGTGTGAATGGTGCCATCGCCATAAAATACAAAGCACCCAGGAAACGGTGCTCTGTGTTGAGGCACGTGATGATGGCCCCATGTTTAACCCTCGACCAATCAAAGATCCCGTGGATCTTGGGGGGGGATTAAATATAATGGCAAGGAAAGCTTTGGTCTTATTTGCTCTCTCCCACCTGCCTCTCTCGTTATCTTTCTTCCTGTTGTCTGTCTCTCTCTTCTCTTCTCTCTCTCTCTGCTCCCCTCCACCCCCCTCTCTCCCCTCCCCCCATCTTAGTATTCCCATCAGCAAAGTTATGGGTGGCATTTGCTAATCACAAATTCTTGATTCACTTGAGATGTTTAGCCATTTACAGAACGCAAGCACAATCGGCTTTTAACAGAGAAAATCAGATGATTCTCAGTTGCATAAGTGTTCAACCACTTTGCCTAATTATCCCGAAATCACTTCAGGAGCAAATTATTTGTCTGGAAGGCTACAAAATAAGTGGAATGGGTTTCATCTGAATGTAATCAGTGGTTTAACTTAAAAATGAAGCTCCCCCACTTATTTGAGTTTAAAGGTGCAACTCACTTGGTCAACCAACAAGGCAAACAT
>CM068968.1:20253082-20263531 GCA_035128595.1 Eptatretus atami
TGCAGGGTGACTCCGTGGAGTAATTTTTGTTTTTACTTCTTTTTTTGGTTGTCGTGATCTCTGGCTAATAGTGGAGCTTGAATATACATAATATTAATGATTATTAATCATTTCAAAATAAATGAGTGATAAAACAATTTTCGGCCATAATTCTCACTATAATTATCCCATTTAGGCCACAACAGTGCCAGACGAGGGGCATTCCCATAAGTTCTTGGAATGAGATACGAACAATCGGATTGAGATACCCACAATAGGTTATGGAATTGTTTAAATATATAAGTGTATGTATGACTCGTGAGAAAACATTTCTTTATTCATTACCTGTACCATTAAAATGAAAGATATATATAACGGGTGCCATTTCTAATGAGTACTGTAGTATCTTGTACCGAGAACGTTTTGAACTCCCCTCATATTTATACGTTAGTTCTGGGACTCACCACTCGTGTTGGAACCAGTTCCGTACAGTCAGTTGGTGGTTTTCCAGTAGTCGGTGGTGCTGGTGATGGTGCAGTGCTCACAGCTGGCTTGGCTGTAGTCATGCAAGGCACTTGACTGGCTGTAACCTGGCAATTTTCATTGCATTTGGCGATTCGACACAGGCCAATTGGACAATGGTGCTGTTGTAGATGATATCTCCTAAAAGGAAGATTAATACTGGCATTGAGGTTGTTGCCTTTGGATCAACGACGATAAAGAGCACCACGCGGTTATCCAATGAACAAAGTTTTCAATTAAATTAATTTTCTTACGTCACAGACACAAATACATGACGTTTTAGTTTTCCTCAAAGACATTCCAAACGTGATTTGAATGAGACATAATCGTCCAAGGAATGAGAACGTTTAATATTTTTTGGCAGGTATTAGGAGGCTCATGTGTTCAAAGTGCTGGTGATCAGCAGTTCACAATTAGCAGTTCAAAAACTTCTCATTTTTTTACACATTCTAACGACCAATATTGAAGATCAAAGGATAATTGTATTTTAGGTCGATAAGATTATCACTGTTTCTTGTTGTTTTTTTTTCATCATTTTAAAAAACGCACAAGGCAGCATGCAAAATTAGTTCAATAAAAAAAGAGGAAATCTGGCTCACCCGGTCGTAAAATCTCTCCACCCGGGAGTTGACAATTGCATTGAGCTAAAATGGGACAAGAAAAGGTAGTATTTCATTTGAAAAGAAGTATTTTAGAAGAAAGATATTTTACAACAGAAAACTGAATGATATAGCAAAAGCATGAGACAAAACTATCAAAGGTAAAAATAAATTAAAAAAATTAATTTTTTTAACCAAGTCGAGGCTCGTGTAAGAGATAATACACAGAAACATACAACAAGGGAGGAGACGAGAGGGGTGGAAGAGGGAAGCATAAAGTAGTGGGGAACAAAGATAACAGGATATCTATGGAAGGGAGAGGGTTGGGGCAGGATACATGGGGTAAACAAGATGGTATTACAGAGACTATGAAAGAGGTGGGTTTGTGGTGGATTAACGGGGAGTAAAGATCTCCAACTCTCTGGAAAATCCTCTTTATCTCTTTGCTGATGACTCCACCCTCTGCCGTACCATCTGTCATCTCAGACGCGACACAGCACAGCTTTTTTTCGCTCATTGCAGATCTGGGTAAAATCACAACAGGTCCAACACGTGGCATGTCTTCAATCCGGACAAAGCTCACACTCTCACTATGTCTCTCCAGGACCGTTTGGACCACCACCCCCCCCCCCCCATCCACTTCTCAACAATCCTCTGGAAGAAGTCCTTTCTTTCAAGCTTCTGGGTCTCACTATCTGTCATGATCTTTCCTGGGAAAGCCACATTTTCAACTGGCTCAAAGCCAGTCGCCGACTGGGAATCCTCCGTCGTGCAAAGTCCTTTCTTGGCCCACCTGAGCTCCTGACCAAATACAAAGCTTTAGTCTGCAGCCTGATGGAGTACTGCTCTCCACTCTGGGTTGGTGCTCCTGCCTCCCACCTCTCTCAGCTTCACGCTGTGGAAACCAAGGCATTTCAGATCATGAGCATCTCGCGCGATGAGGCTGAGTCTTTGGGCCTCTCACTCTCTCACTGCAGGCAGGTTGGTGGTCTTTCTGTCTTCTTACCGTCTCCGTCCGGTCTCCCCCCCTTCTCTCTCTGTGATTTGTCCCCACCATATTTCCGCAGGGTGCTCAAGATCCGCACAGCAACCCCTTCAAGTAAAACTACCAAAATCATGAATCACTGCTCACCTTCACTCTTTCATTCCTCTTTTTTCCCGCCTTTGGAATAAACTCCCTCACTCTGTTCAATCCCATTCTTCCCTCCAGGCCTTCAAAACAGCCGTTCACCACCACCTCTTATCGTCCCCCATCCAAAACCTCGATCTTTTCTACCCCGTTAATCCACCTCAAACCCACCTCCTTCAAATCCCTGCTTTCCTCCTGAAAGTCCCTGCAATATCCATCTTGTATATCCGTGCACCCCGCCTCATCCCTCTCCCTTCCACAGATCTCCTAGTGTCTCTGTTCCCATTGTTTGTCCTTCCCTCTCCTGCCACCCCCCCCCCCCCCACCCACCCCTGCTGTTTTGTGTGTTAGCTCTCATACGAGCCTCGATAAGGTATCACAAAAAAACAAAAATTGGTGAACAACTGTTTTGAAGACCTGGAAGGAGGAGTGGGATTGAAAAGAATGTGGGAGTTTGTTCCAGAGGTGGGGAAAAAGAGGAACGAAAACGTGAAGGTGAGCAGTCATTCCTGATTTTGGCAATTTTACCAGAAGGGAATTTTGTTGGACCTTGAACGCCCTGAGAAAATATAGCGGGGACAGATCACATACAGAGGAGGGGGGAAGGCCGGAGAGAAGACGGTACAAGACAGAAAGAACACCGACCTGCCTCTAGTGTGAGAGGGAGAGAGGCATTCAAAACGTTATCATCATCCAAGGAATGAGAATGTTTTATTTTTTTGCCTGGGATTTCAATTTCAAATTAATAAGTTGTTGTGTGTCTTTTATTCAGAGATATCTGGGATTAGATATGTCCAGGAAAAACACACATAACATATTAATTTGTTAATGCAAATAGTGTTTGCACAAAACATAAAAGCCAATTTCTTCCTTCAATATTGCACAAAGTACGTCAATAGTAATCGCAGCAAAAGCAAGGAGAGAGTAAAATTACCATTAAATCTACATGCATGAACACTCACCTTGTGTAGTTGCAGGTGGAAATGTAGTTTGTGGAACAGGTGGTAAAGTTGGAGGCACTCCAGTCGGTGGTGGCACTGCTGTTGGTATTGCTGTTGTTGGAACAGGAGGTAAGGTCGGGGTCCAGTCTCAAATGTGAAAATCAAAGGTGTCTCATGGTTCCTTTTTTGAACTCAACTTGTTCTTATTTGGAAGCCTCGATAGTTACAAGTAATCTCATTATTATTGTTGTCGCAATAATTATTGTGATATCTTTTGCAGTCTGCACCGGAGAGTGGACAGAGTGGTTTGATGTCAGCAAGCCAGATGCAAATGGAGAGGAATATGAGACATTTAAAGCAATTGAAGCCACAGGAGCGCATTTGTGTGCACCGGACCAGGAGATCAATAATATTGAATGCCATGCTAAATTATTCCAAATATTCCATTCAACAAAATGGTGAAGAATGGCACTTGCGATGTGAACGTTGGTCTTGTTTGCATCGAAAATGCAGTTGGGCTGGGTCCCTGTTTCAACCATGAAATCAGGGTTTGTTGTGGCATGGCTCCAACAACAGTCCTTCCACCACCAACAACAGCAATTCTGCCGACAGTGGTCCTGTCCCCACAACTTTACCACCTGTTCCACCAATCGTTCCAACTGCACCTCCACCGACGACAGCTGTGCCTGTTCCAACCGTTCCTGTGCCCCGACTTACCTCCTGTTCCAACAACAGTGGTACCAACAGCAGTGCACACCACGACTGGAGTGCCTCCTATTTTCCCACCTGTTCCACCAATCATTCCAACTGCACCCACCGACGACAGTTGTTCCTGTTCCAACCTTCCTGTGCCCCCGACCTTACCTCCTGTTCCAAACAGCAATACCAACAGCAGTGCCACCACCAACTGGAGTTCCTCGACTTTTACCACCTGTTCTACAACCAGTTCCAACTGCACCTCCACCGACGACAGCTGTGCCTGTTCCAACCGTTCCTGTGCCCCCGACCTTACCTCCTGTTCCAACAACAGCAATACCAACAGCAGTGCCACCACCTGCGCCACCCCTGACTGGAGTAGCCTCCGACTACTGGATCCTCACTTACCACCTGTTCCACCAATCATTCAACTGCACCTCCACCGACGACAGCTGTGCCTGTTCCAACCATTCCTGTGCCCCCGACCTTACCTCCTGTTCCAACAACAGCAATACCAACAGCAGTGCCACACCAACTGGAGTGCCTCCGACTTTACCACCTGTTCCACCACATCATTCCAACTGCACCTCCACCGACGACAGCTGTGCCTGTTCCAACCTTTTCCTGTGCCCCCGACCTTACCTCCTGTTCCAACACAGTGGTACCAACAGCAGTGCCACCACCGACTGGAGTGCCTCCTATTTTCCCACCTGTTCCACCAATCATTCCAACTGCACCTCCACCGACGACAGTTGTTCCTGTTCCAACCGTTCCTGTGCCCCCGACCTTACCTCCTGTTCCAACAACAGTAGTACCAACAGCAGTGCCACCACGACTGGAGTGCCTCCTATTTCCCACCTGTTCCACCAACGTTCCAACTGCACCTCCACCGACGACAGTTGTTCCTGTTCCAACCGTTCCTGTGCCCCGACCTTACCTCCTGTTCCAACAACAGCAATACCAACAGCAGTGCCACTACCGCTGGAGTGCCTCCGACTTTACCACCTGTTCCACCAATCATTCCAACTGCACCTCCACTGACGACAGCTGTGCCTGTTCCAACCATTCCTGTGCCCCGACCTTACCTCCTGTTCCAACAACAGCAATACCAACAGCAGTGCACCACCGACTGGAGTGCCTCCGACTTTACCACCTGTTCACCAATCATTCCAATTGCACCTCCACCGACGACAGCTGTGCTGTTCCAACCATTCCTGTGCCCCCGACCTTACCTCTGTTCCAACACAGTAGTACCAACAGCAGTGCCACACACGACTGGAGTGCCTCCTATTTTCCCTGTTCCACCAACCGTTCCAACTGCACCTCACCGACGACAGTTGTTCCTGTTCCAACCGTTCCTGTGCCCCGACCTTACCTCCTGTTCCAACAACAGCAATACCAAAAGCAGTGCCACAACCAACTGGAGTGCCTCCGACTTTACCACCTGTTCCCCAATCATTCCAACTGCACCTCCACCGACGACAGTTGTGCCTGTTCCAACCGTTCCTGTGCCCCCGACCTTACCTCCTGTTCAACAACAGCAATACCAACAGCAGTGCCACCACCGACTGGAGTGCCTCCGACTTTACCACCTGTTCCACCAATCATTCCAACTGCACCTCCACCGACGACAGCTGTGCTGTTCCAACCATTCCTGTGCCCCCGACCTTACCTCCTGTTCCAACAACAGTAGTACCAACAGCAGTGCCACCACCGACTGGAGTGCCCTCTATTTCCCACCTGTTCCACCAACTTTCAACTGCACCTCACACGACGACAGTTGTCCTGTTCCAACCGTTCCTGTGCCCCCGACCTTACCTCCTGTTCCAACAACAGCAATACCAACAGCAGTGCCACCAACACTGGAGTGCCTCCGACTTTACCACCTTTCCACCAATCATTCCAACTGCACCTCCACCAACGACAGTTGTGCCTGTTCCAACCGTTCCTGTGCCCCCGACCTTACCTCCTGTTCCAACAACAGTAGTACCAACAGCAGTGCCACCACCGACTGGAGTGCCTCCTATTTTCCCACCTGTTCCCAACCGTTCCAACTGCACCTCCACCGACGACAGTTGTTCCTGTTCCAACCGTTCCTGTGCCCCAACCTTACCTCCTGTTCCAACAACAGCAATACCAACAGCAGTGCCACACCAACTGGAGTGCCTCCGACTTTCCACCTGTTCCACCAATCATTCCAACTGCACCTCCACCGACGACAGCTGTGCCTGTTCCAACCATTCCTGTGCCCCGCCTTACCTCCTGTTCCAACAACAGTGGTACCAACAGCAGTGCCACCACCAACTGGAGTGCCTCCGACTTTCCACCTGTTCCACCAATCATTCCAACTGCCACCTCCACCGACGACAGTTGTTCCTGTTCCAACCGTTCCTGTGCCCCGACCTTACCTCCTGTTCCAACAACAGTGGTACCAACAGCAGTGCCACCACCGACTGGAGTGCCTCCTATTTTCCCACCTGTTCACCAACCGTTCCAACTGCACCTCCACCGACGACAGCTGTGCCTGTTCCAACCGTTCCTGTGCCCCCGACCTTACCTCCTGTTCCAACAACAGCAATACACACAGCAGTGCCACCACCAACTGGAGTGCCTCCGACTTTACCACCTGTTCCACCAATCATTCCAACTGCACCTCCACGACGACAGCTGTGCCTGTTCCAACCATTCCTGTGCCCCCGACCTTACCTCCTGTTCCAACAACAGCAATACCAACAGCAGTGCCACACCAACTGGAGTGCCTCCGACTTTACCACCTGTTCCACCAATCATTCCAACTGCACCTCCCACGACGACAGCTGTGCCTGTTCCAACCTTCCTGTGCCCCCGACCTTACCTCCTGTTCCAACAACAGTGGTACCAACAGCAGTGCCACCACCAACTGGAGTGCCTCCGACTTTACCACCTGTTCCCACAATCATTCCAACTGCACTCCACCGACGACAGTTGTTCCTGTTCCAACCGTTCCTGTGCCCCGACCTTACCTCCTGTTCAACAACAGTAGTACCAACAGCAGTGCCCCACCGACTGGAGTGCCTCCTATTTCCCACCTGTTCACCAACTTCCAACTGCACCTCCACGACGACAGTTGTTCCTGTTCCAACCGTTCCTGTGCCCCCGACCTTACCTCCTGTTCCAACAACAGCATACCAACAGCAGTGCCACCACCAACTGGAGTGCCTCCACTTTACACCTGTTCACCAATCATTCCATGCACTCCACCGACGACAGCTGTGCCTGTTCCAACCGTTCCTGTGCCCCCGACCTTACCTCCTGTTCCAAACAGAATACCAACAGCAGTGCCACACCAACTGGAGTGCCTCCGACTTTACCACCTGTTCCACCAATCATTCCAACTGCACCTCCACACGACAGCTGTGCCTGTCCAACCATCCCTGTGCCCCCGACCTTACCTCCTGTTCCAACAACAGCTACCAACAGCAGTGCCACCACCGACTGAGTGCCTCCGACTTTACCACCTGTTCCACCAATCATTCCAACTGCACCTCCACCGACGACAGCTGTGCCTGTTCCAACCATTCCTGTGCCCCCGACCTTACCTCCTGTTCCAACAACAGTGTCCAACAGCAGTGCCACCACCGACTGGAGTGCCTCCTATTTTCCACCTGTTCCACCAACTTCCAACTGCACCTCCACCGACGACAGCTGTGCCTGTTCCAACCGTTCTGTCCCCGACCTTACCTCCTGTTCCAACAACAGTAGTACCAACAGCAGTGCCACCACCGACTGGAGTGCCTCCTATTTCCCACCTGTTCCACCAACCGTTCCAACTGCACCTCCACGACGACAGTTTTCCTGTTCCAACCATTCCTGTGCCCCCGACCTTACCTCCTGTTCCAACAACAGCAATACCACAGCAGTGCCACCACCAACTGGAGTGCCTCCGACTTTACCACCTGTTCCACCAATCATTCCAACTGCACCTCCACCGACGACAGCTGTGCCTGTTCCAACCGTTCCTGTGCCCCCGACCTTACCTCCTGTTCCAACAACAGCAATACAACAGCAGTGCACACCAACTGGAGTGCCTCCGACTTTCCACCTGTTCCACCAATCATTCCAACTGCACCTCCACCGACGACAGCTGTGCCTGTTCCAACCATTCCTGTGCCCCGACCTTACCTCCTGTTCCAACAACAGTGTACCAACAGCAGTGCCACCACCGACTGGAGTGCCTCCACTTTCCCACCTGTTCCCAACCATTCCAACTGCACCTCCACCAACGACAGTTGTTCCTGTTCAACCGTTCTGTGCCCCGACCTTACCTCCTGTTCCAACAACAGATACCAACAGCAGTGCACCACCAACTGGAGTGCCTCCGACTTTCCACCTGTTCCACCAATCATTCCAACTGCACCTCCACCGACGACAGTGTCCTGTTCCAACCGTTCCTGTGCCCCGACCTTACCTCCTGTTCCAACAACAGTAGTACCAACAGCAGTGCCACCACCGACTGGAGTGCCTCCTATTTTCCCACTGTTCCACCAACCGTTCCAACTGCACCTCCACCGACGACAGTTGTTCCTGTTCCAACCGTTCCTGTGCCCCCGACCTTACCTCCTGTTCCAACACAGCAATACCAACAGCAGTGCCACCACCAACTGGAGTGCCTCCGACTTTACCACCTGTTCCACACAATCATTCCAACTGCACCTCCACCGACGACAGTGTGCCTGTTCAACCGTTCCTGTGCCCCCAACCTTACCTCCTGTTCCAACAACAGCAATACCAACAGCAGTGCCACCACAACTGGAGTGCCTCCGACTTTACCACCTGTTCCACCAATCATTCCAACTGCACCTCCACGACGACAGCTGTGCTGTCAACCATTCCTGTGCCCCCGACCTTACCTCCTGTTCCAACAACAGTGTACCAACAGCAGTGCCACCACCGACTGGAGTGCTTCCGACTTTACCACCTGTTCACCAATCATTCCAACTGCACCTCCACCGACGACAGCTGTGCCTGTTCCAACCATTCTGTGCCCCGACCTTACCTCCTGTTCCAACAACAGTGTACCAACAGCAGTGCCACCACCGCTGGAGTGCTCCTATTTCCACCTGTTCCACCAACTTCCAACTGCACCTCACCGACGACAGTTGTTCCTGTTCCAACCGTTCCTGTGCCCCGACCTTACTCTGTTCCAACAACAGCAATACCAACAGCAGTGCACCACCGACTGGAGTGCCTCCTATTCCCACCTGTTCCACCAACCGTTCCAACTGCACCTCCACCGACGACAGTTGTTCCTGTTCCAACCGTTCCTGTGCCCCCGACCTTACCTCCTGTTCCAAAACAGCAATACCAACAGCAGTGCCACCACCACTGGAGTGCCTCCGACTTTACACCTGTTCCACCAATCATTCCAACTGCACCTCCACCGACGACAGTGTGCCTGTTCCAACCTTTCTGTGCCCCGACCTTACCTCCTGTTCCAACAACAGTTACCAACAGCAGTGCCACCAACCGACTGAGTGCTCCGACTTTACCACCTGTTCCACCAATCATTCCAACTGCACCTCCACCGACGACAGCTGTGCCTGTTCCAACCATTCCTGTGCCCCGACCTTACCTCCTGTTCCAACAACAGTGGTACCAACAGCAGTGCCACCACCAGACTGGAGTGCCTCCTATTTCCCCACTGTTCACCAAACTTCCAACTGCACCTCCACCGACGACAGCTGTGCCTGTTCCAACCGTTCCTGTCCCCGACCTTACCTCCTGTTCCAACAACAGTAGTACCACAGCAGTGCCACCACCGACTGGAGTGCCTCCTATTTCCCACTGTTCACCAACCGTTCCAACTGCACCTCCACGACGACAGTTTCCTGTTCCAACCATTCCTGTGCCCCCGACCTTACCTCCTGTTCCAACAACAGATACCAACAGCAGTGCCACCACCGACTGGAGTGCCTCCGACTTTCCACCTGTTCCACCAATCATTCCAACTGCACCTCCACCGACGACAGCTGTGCCTGTTCCAACCGTTCCTGTGCCCGACCTTACCTCCTGTTCCAACAACAGCAATACCAACAGCAGTGCACACCAACTGGAGTGCCTCCGACTTTACCACCTGTTCCACCAATCATTCCAACTGCACCTCCACCGACGACAGCTGTGCCTGTTCCAACCGTATTCCTGTGCCCCCGACCTTACCTCCTGTTCCAACACAGCAATACCAACAGCAGTGCCACCAACTGGAGTGCCTCCGACTTTACCACCTGTTCCACACATCATTCCAACTGCACCTCCACCGACGACAGCTGTGCCTGTTCCAACCATTCCTGTGCCCCCGACCTTACCTCCTGTTCCAACAACAGCATACACACAGCAGTGCACACCACCGACTGGAGTGCCTCCGACTTTACCACCTGTTCCACCAATCATTCCAACTGCACCTCCACCGACGACAGCTGTGCCTGTTCCAACCATTCCTGTGCCCCCGACCTTACCTCCTGTTCCAACAACAGTGGTACCAACAGCAGTGCCACCACCGCTGGAGTGCCTCCTGTTTTCCCACCTGTTCCACAACCTTCCAACTGCA
>CM068968.1:20270708-20282141 GCA_035128595.1 Eptatretus atami
TTGAAGACCATTTCACTTTGAGATTTCATCCAAACAAAGGAAGGTTAAAAGTGCCACAGTTAGTGGAAGCAAATCAATGAAAATGTGCACATCGTGCCTGCACAAAAGGTCCCATCAGCATTCATATATCATTTTGAAAGTCCCATATCGCAAATTAGCCATCAGTCAGAGCTTTAGGATTTCGTGCAGAATTTGACATTGAAGGGATGTGATGTAACACGGGGGCACAGGAACGGTTGGGAACAGGCACAGCGTCGTCGGTTGGAGGTGCAGTTGGGAATGATTGGGGAACAGGTGGTAAAGTCGGAGGCACTTCCAGTGGCTGGTGGCAGCTGCTGTTTGTTATTGCTGTTGTTGGAACAGGGAAGGTAAGGTCGGGGGCACAGGAATGGTTGGAACAGAATAACTGCGTCAGTGGAAGGTGCAGTTGGAACGGTTGGTGGGATACAGGGTGGGAAATAGGAGGCACTCCAGTCGGTGGTGGCACTGCTGTTGGTAACTATTGTTGTGGAACAGGGAGGTAGGTCGGGGGTATCAGGAACGGTGGAACAGGCACGCTGTGCGTCGGTGGAGGTGCAGTTGGAACGGTTGGTGGAACAAGGTGGGAAATAGGAGCACCCATCGGTGTGGCACTGCCTGTTGGTACCACTCGTTGTTGGAACAGGAGGTAAGGTCGGGGCACAGGGAACTGGTTGGAAACAGTCACAGGCTGTCGTCGGTGGAGGTGCAGTTGGAATGATTGGTGAACGGTGGTAAAGTCCGGAAGCACTACATCGGTGGTGCACTGGCTGGTTGGTACCACTTGTTGTTGGAACAGGAGGAAGGGTCGGGGGCAAGGAATGGTTGGTACAGGACAGCTGGTCCGTCGGTGAGGTGCAGTTGGAATGATTGGGAACAGGTGGTAAAGTCGGAGGCACTCAGTGGTGGTTGGCACTGCTGTTGGTATTGCTGTTATTGGAACAGGAGGTAAGGTCGGGGGACAAGGACGGTTGAACAGGCACAGCTGCGTCGGTGGAGTGCAGTTGGAATGATTGGTGGAACAGGTGTAAACGTCGGGAGGCACTCCAGTTGGTGGTGGCACGCTGTTGTATTGCTGTTGCTGGACAACAGGAGGTAAGTCGGGGGCAAGGAACGGTTGGAACAGGAACACTGTCGTCGACTGGAGGTCAGTTGGAAGCGGTGGTGGAACAGGTGGGAAATATAGGAGGCACTCCAGTCGTGGGGCACTGCTGTTGGTATATGTTGTTAGGAACAGGAGGTAAGGGGTCGGGGACAGGAAGGTGAACAGGAACAACTGTTGTCGGTGGAGGTGCAGCTTGGAATGATTGGTGAACAAGGTGTAAGTCGGAGGCACTCCGTTTTGGTGGTGGCACTGCTGTTGTACCACTGTTTGTTGGAACAGGAGGTAGGTCGGGGCACAGGAATGGTTGGAACAGGCACAGCCGTCAGTCGGTGGAGGTGAGTGGAATGATTGGTGGAAACAGGTGGTAAAGTCGGAGGCACTCCAGTTGGTGGTGCACTGCTGTGGTATGCTGTTGTTGGAACAGAAAGGTAAGGTCGGGGGCACCAGAATGGTGGAACAGGCAACAGCTGTCGTCGGTCGGAGGTGCAGTTGGAATGATTGGTGGATACAGGTGGTAAAGTCGGGAGGCCACTCCATTGGTGGTGCATCTTCTTATGCTTTTGTGGTATTGCGTTGTTGGAACAGGGAGGTAAGGTAGGGGGCACAGGAACGGTTGGAACAGGCACGGCTTCGTCGGTGGAGGGTGCAGTTGAACGGTTGGTAGAAAGGGGGAAAATAGAAGGCACTCCAGTCGGGTGGTGGCACTTGCTGTTGGTACCTAACTGTTGTTGGATACAGGAGGTAAAGGTCGGGGGCACGGAACGGTTGGAAGACAGGAACAACTGTCGTCGGTGGAGGTGCAGTTTGGAATGATTGGTTGGAACAGGTGGTAAAGTCGGAGGCACTCCAGTTGGTGTGGCACTGCTGTTGGTACCCACGTTGTTGGGAAACAGGGGTAAGGTCGGGGCACAGGAATGTTGGAACAGGCACAGCTGTCGTCGCGTGGAGGTGCAGTTGAAACTGGTGGATACAGGTGGTAAGTCGGAGGCAACTCCAGTGGGTGGCACTGCTGTTGGTATTGCCTGTTGTTGAACAGGAGGGTAAGGTTGGTGGGCACAGGAACGGTTTGGAACAGGAACAACTGGTCGCGGGTGGAGTGTAGTTGAACGGTTGGTGGAACAGGTGGGAAAAATAGAGGCACTCCAGTTCGTGGGTGGCACTGCGTTGGTACTACTGTTGTTGGAAGCAGGAGGTAAGGTCGGGGGCACAGCGAACGGTTGAAACAGGCACAAACTTCGTTGGTTGGAGGTGCAGTTGAATGATGGTGGAAGAGGTGGTAAAGTCGAGGTCACCCAGTTTGTTGGTGCACTGCTGTTGGTATGCTGTTGTTGGAACAGGAGGTAAGGTCGGGGCACAACAGAACGTTTGGACACATGAACAACTGTCGTCGGTGGAGGTGCCAGTTTGGAAGCGGTTGGTGGAACAGGTGGGAACATAGGAGGCGCACTCAGTTCGTGGTGAATCTGCTGTTGGTACTAAACTGTTGTTGGGAACAGGAGGTAAGTCGGGGGCACAAGGAATGGTTGGACAGGCACAGCTGTCGTCGGTGGAGGTGCATGTTGGAATGATTGGTGGAACCAGGTGTAAAGTCGAGGCACTCCCAGTCGGTGGTGGCACTGCTGTTGTATGCTTGTTGTTGGAACAGGAGGTAAGGTCGGGGGCACAAGGAACGTTGGAACAGGCACAGCTGTCGCGGTGGAGGGTGCATGTTGGAAGATTGGTGGGAACCAGGTGGTAAAGTGGAGGCACTCCAGTTGGTGGTGGCACTGCTGTTGGTATTGCTTGTTGTTGGAACAGGAGTAAGGTCGGGGGCACAGGAACGGTTCGGAACAGCGAAACAACTGTCGTCGGTGGAAGGTGTCAAGTTGGAACGGTTGGTGGAACAGGTGGGAAAATAGGAGGCACTCAGTCGGTGGTGGCAACCTTGCTGTTGGTACTACTGTTGTTGGAACATGGAGGTAAAAGGTCGGGGGCACAGGAATGGTTGGAACAGGCACAGCTTGTCGTCGGTGGAGGCAGTTGGAATGATTGGTGGAACAGGTGGTAAAGTCGGAGGCACTCCAGTCGGTGGTGGCATTGGCTGTTGGTAATGCCTTGTTGTTGAACAGGAGGTAAGGTCGGGGGCACAGGATAGGTTTGGAACAGGCACACGTCGTTGTCGTGGAGCGTGCAGTTGGACCATGTTGGTGAACAGGTGGTTAAAGTCAGGAGGCATCCAGTCGTAGTGGCTCGTGGCATATGGCTGTTGTTGGAACAGGACGGTAAGGCTTGGGCACAGGAACGGTCTGGATACAGGTACACACTGTCCGCTTCGGGGGGCTGCAGTTGGGACACGCCGTTGGTGGAACTAGCGCTGGTAAATAGGAAGGCACTCAGTGGTGGGCACTGCATGTTCTTGGTTAACTCCGTTGTTGAACAGCAGAAGGTTGTCGGGGGCACAGGAACGCGATGGAACAGCGACATTACTGTCGTGTGGGGCTGCAGTGGGAACCATTGCATTGGTGGAACATGGTGGTAAAACTAGGAGGCACTCCAGTCGGTGGATGGCACTGTTGGTACTCCAGTTGTTGGAACAGGAGGTAAGGTCGCGGGGCACACAAGGAAATGCGTTGGAACCAGGCACTGCTGTGCGCTGGGAGGTGCAGTGAATGATTGCGCTGCGAAACAGGTGTGGTTAACAGTAGGAGGCACTCCCAGTCTGGTGGTGTACCGCTGTTGGTATGCCCCTGTTGTTGCAACAGGAGGTAAGGTCGGGGGCACCAGGAAAGTTGGAACAGCACAGCTGTCGTGGTGGAGTGCAGTTGGAAGCATTTGGTGGAACAGGTGGTAAAGTCGGAGGCCACTCCAGTTGGTGGTGGACTGCCTGTTGGTATTGCTGTTGTTGGAACGACGGAGGTAAGGTCGGGGCACAGGAACGGTTGGAACAGGCACAACTGTCGTGTGGAGGGTGCGTTGGAACGGTTGGTGAACGAGTGGTAAAGTGGAGGACTCAGTTGGTTGGTGGCACCGGGGACTGTTGGTATTGCTGGTTGTTGGAACAGGAGGAGTAAGGTCGGGGCACAGGAAGTTGGAACAGGAACACTGTCGTCGGTGAGGTGCAGTTGGAAGATTGCGGTGGGAACAGGTGGGTAAATGGAGGGCCTCCAGTCGGTGGTGGACTGCTGTTGGTACTGTTGTTGGAACAGGAGGTAAGGTCGCGGGCACAGGAACGGTTGGACAGGACAGCTTGGTTCGTCGGTGGAGGTGCAGTTTGGAACGATTGGTGGAACACGGTGGTAAAAGTTCGTGGGGACAGGAACCCTGTCGGCACGAATGGCCTGTGCTGTGTCGGTGGTGGAAGGACTTGTTGTTTGGAGCCATGCCCACAACAACCCTGCATTTCATGTTGAAACACGGGACCCAGCCCAACTGCCATTTTCCGGACTCGCAACACAAGACCAACGGTTTCACCATCGCAAGCTGCTCATTCTCACCATACATTTGTTGAATGGAATATTTGGGAATCAAATTGAGCATGGCATTCAATATTATTGAATCTCCCTGGTCCGCGTGCACCACAAATGCGCTTCCTGGCGCTTCAATTGCTTAAACGTGTCTCATATTCCTCTCCATTTGCATCTGGCTTGCCTGACATCAAACCACTCTGTCCACTCTCCCGGTGCAGCTGCCAAAAGATATCACAATTATTATTGCGACAACAATAATAATGAAGATTACTTGTAACTACGAAGGCTCTCCCAAATAAGAACAGAGTTGAGCTTTCAAACAAAGGAACCCATGAGACAAACTTCGATTTCACATTGTGAGACTGGAAAACCCTCACCAAACCTCGTTGAAATCATGTTTTTCTTTTCAAAATAGGATTCGGGTTCGGCGTTCGACTTCGGTAAGCGGTTCTTGGTATGTGTGTCTAATTTTACACAAGAAAGCCTTAAGGATGGCGGGTGCATAAAGTGTTAAATAAAAATAACTCTCGCCAAATGACTGCACATAACTCCGTTATGCATAAAACTCACATACATAATCAGTTTTATTCCCAATACATAAGTCATAATTGTTATTGTTTAACCGATAAAAAGAGAGGCTGGCAGGCATGACCTAAAGGTATGCCACACTCGCCTTTTGTGTCATCTGTTCTCGTTCGCATATCGGATCCAGCTTATAAAACTGCTGTCTCGCAGTCATCCTTGGTGTCTCGCACTGGTGTCTGAGGCGAGCGGCATCATGTCTTGCTCCGATCCCCAGGCAAAAATGCTCCAGTTCAGACCAACTATCAGTATCATGAGGCGAGGTAGATGCTCTCCACCTTGTGGACATTGTAAAAGCATACGAACTGTGCTTCCCATTTCTCTGTCCAGTGTCGACCATCTCCCATTTTTCATAAATGCCACAGGTCGAGCCATGAAAAAGCAGAATTCACAAGGTTCGAGAAAAGCGCATGATTAATAGAAAACCTATAGAAATTTCCAAGACGCCAAGTTGAAACAACGAAAAGCCACAAGATGCTTTGAAAAAAGCCAAGGAGTGGTCACACTGCTTGAGGTCGCCTCACCTGCATTTGGTTTCTTTAATCATTTATATTTTCATTTTGCGATGTTGTCAAGACGATTGTGTGATTTTTTTCGGTGGATCCGGCTTCGATGTCCGTCGGCAAACAAAATTACCTGCCCTTTCCCCCTGGTCTTGGGTTGCCTCATCCTGCATTTTTAATTGGTATTTTTTCTCATTTAGTTTCGACTTCACTACTATTTATACTTTTCACTTATGGATGCAGCGTCCCGGACGATTAATCATTATTTTTCTGCTGGTGTACTCAGCTTTGAAACTCAAACAGCACTAGCAAATTTCAGCTTTCTCACTTCTCCCGGAAGTACCCGATATTTCATATCAGTCAGTCAATCAGTGAGTGAGTGAGCCAGTCAGTGAGTAAGTCAGTGGTTAGAAAAAAGCCTTATATATATATCTATATATATATATAAAGATATATATATATATATATATATATATATATATCTATATATATATATATATATATAATATATATATATACATATGAGATGAATAGTTGTAAGCCGGCGTAGTGGCGTGCGCGCTGTAATCCGGCTACATCCGGAGGCTGGGTTGGAGATCTCTTGAAGGACGGGGGCCTCCTGCGCTGGCTTGTGCTATGAGAAGGGTGTAGAGCAGCCTGGAATCATAGCGAAACCCATCCTTATCCCTGTGTCGTAAGAAGGCGACCACAGGGTTGCGTCAGGAAGGGCATCCGCGTAAAATCCTATGCAAATCATGACTGTTGATCAAACGAGATCCGCTGTGGCGACCCCGTAAAGGGGCAGCCGAAAGAACTGAATAACAACATGAGATGAGAGTAGTACTTCACAAAAAACAATACGTTGTAACAGGTCCATACTAATCATCTGCACAGAATTACCTGCAGGAATGAATGCAATTTTTGCCTGGGGTCCGTGGCATGAACAGGAAATGGTGCCGTCCTTGTCCGCTCAGCATTAGGTTGCAGAAATTAGACCCCATGGTGTCCTTGTGGGAGAGAAGGTGAGTTATCGCTATCACTGTGATCAAACTCCAAATCCTTCCCCCTACCGAAGAAGTACTCCATCAACGGCACATCCACAACCCCCTCAGAGAATCATCGCTACCACAGCCATTGCTGCAAAAAAGACGAAGAAGAACCCACACCAACTATCAGTGTCCCCTCATGAAAATCCATGAGCTCCCAATGTCAACAATGATCAATTTTTGATTCACGCTTCCTAGACCAAATATACAAGCATAGCTTGGGTTCCTTCAAACAAAACAGGGCACAGGAACGGTTGGAACAGGCACAACTGTCGTTGGTGGAGGTGTAGTTGGAATGGTTGGTGGAATTGGTGGTAAAGTAGGAGGCACTCCAGTCGGTGGTGGCACTGCTGTTGTTGGAACAGGAGGTAAGGTTGGGGGCACAGGAAGCGGTTGTGGCAGGGTACAAGCTGTCGTTGGTGGAGTGCAGTTGGAGCCATTTTGGTTGAAGCAGGGTGGTAAAGTCGGAGGTATGCCATTTGGTGGTGGGGCTAGGCCGTGTTGGGTTAGGCGTTGTTGGGACGAGGAGGTAGGTCGGGGAACAGAGAGGTTGGAAGGGTCAATGGTCGTTGGTGGGAGGGGTGCGTTGGGAACCATTGTGTGGTTGAAGGTGGTAAAGGTGAGGTACTCAGTTGGTGGGAGCTACGTGTGGTATTGCGTTGTTGGAACGGAGGAAGGTCGGGGGAACAGGAAAACGGTTGGAGACAGGCAACTGTCGTGGTGGGGTGCAGTTGGAATGGGTGGTGGACGGTGGTAAGATCGGAGGCACTCAGTTGGTGGTGCACTGCTGTTGTATTGCTGTTGTTGAAACAGGAGGTAAGGTCGGGACAGGAACGGTTGGAACGGGATGTGTCGTGGTGGAGGTGCAGTTTGGAACGATTGGTGAAGAGGGTAAAGTCGGAGCACTCCAGTCAGGGTGGATTGCTGTTGGTACCACTGTTGTTGGACAGTGATGTTGTCATTAGTTTGGTGGTGGCTCTCTGCAGTAATATGGACGTTTTCTGTATGGAATTATTTCTTCTGTGGTTGTCGATTACCTGTGAGATGTCGTTTTTGGCAGAGTCGTGTTGGGGCCTTTGTTGTTATTGGAGTAGAACGTTATTGACTGGGGAGGGGGTTGGAATTTGTGGTTCAGTAGAAGGAGGGATAACAGTTGTGCTGGTAGCATGCAGTTGTGGTGATGCAATTGAAACCTTCGTTTCGAAAGTTTTCATCAAAGCTACATGTTTCGTGTTGTAGGTGCAGCAGATCCAGTTCATCACGTTCAACGATTTTGTTCTGGACTGTTAATTCCCCATCATAGCAAGCATCCATCTGTTGAAAGAAAGAGCAGCAGTCCGGGGTATTTTTGGGAGAAATATCTCTCTCAATCCACCCGCCCCCCTCCCCACCCCACCACTCGAACTCTCTTTTCCATCTTGGGTGCATGTCATGGGTTTTGTCCATGTCTATCCTTAAACTGTTGAGCCATTAAAGTGAGAAAGCAACTTTTACGCATGTTAATCTGTGGTTTGACCTCAGCTAAGGTTGTAACCAAAAGCGGCATCCAATTACTCACAAAGGGCACAACAACCCCAATGTACAGAGGCAATGGTTTAATGCATGAATGGAGAGCCAGATGCTGTTTTTTTAATTTGTAATAATGATGTCTACAATTTTTAAGGTATAATTATTGATTCATTAGTTTATTGTCATTAAATGATCAAAGTTCAGTTTGGTACAATTCAATCTCATCACCTGCTTTGGAGCTAGTGCAGGATCCTTGTGTGCAGTGCTGCAACACAAGAACAAAATGTCATGGTAAGTCAATCCTAATCAATTTCAAACTCTAAATCCCAAAGGCAGCTTTTTGAAAAAGGGAAGTTGATGAATAAGGTTAAAAAAAATGAGATAAAGCAAAGTAAAAACATATTGTATAAGAATCATATTTCAAAACTCTAATAAAACCAAAGCACTTACAAAGATACTGGAAGTTAGAAAGGTTAAACATATAAAATAAAAATAGAGAAGATATTTCCATGAAGATGAAACAGGAAAGAGAATAAAAACAGAAGATGAAATGGAGAATTGATCGACAGCTTGACACAGCATGTTTGTAGATGTGATTCTACAGGAATTTGATTGTATTACTGATGGTCCAGAGAACCATATGTGAGGAAACAACATGCAAACTCAGAAGAAACAGGCAAGTTGAAGGCGATCGACAATGTCAAATGTTATTGGTCTTGTAGGCGCTATTATGATTTTTTTTCATACAGAGCTAGCCGAATAGCGTCGGAAAATTAAATGTTATCTTTTTTATAAATTACAAGGAGCTTCAGGGGGATTACAGAAAAATGGCATAGGTAGCTGTTACTCTGTGACTAGAAGGATTCAACCGGCATGAGTTGTGTGCTCAAATGGAGTGCAAAAGAACGAAAATACTCTAACAGCTCTATCGAAAACGGTTTTGTTCATGTAAATGGCTGCGAACTACCTGTTAAAATAAACATCCTTGTAAAACCGACTTTTTTATCTGGGAGCAACTCTTGTTTCCTCCATCAAGGCTGCCGCTTATCTTAGAAGGTGTTTAAAAAATCTCCTTAAAAAAAATATTGACCTGTAAAATGTATGCAGCTTCATCATGCTCATGGTAACATATAACTTTTGTAAACTGCAAAAGGAGCATAAGCTTTCATTTCTACGACCTCTATTATATGAAGTTCGACATAGTTGATCGAAAGAAGATTATCCTGCCCTTTATACTCCAATTCAACAAAAGCCTCAACTCTCAACTTTCTGAATCCTCAAATGCAATCCAAACAGTTGACTTGTTGGTTTAAATCTTCGACAAATATTTGTAACACTCCAAACTTGCAGAGCAAACGTTGGTTTTCTGAACGAATGAGCTGGCGTACCGTTCATAAAATGTATACAGTACTACTTATATGTCATCGTCCTGAGAAAGAGCTGATTAAATAACCCAAATAAAGGTCAAGAGTGTTAGCCATTTCGCTACAGTTTGTGGTAAAGGAACAAGAGTCCTGAGGATCACTGGTCTCCAATGTCAGCAGCTACAGCTGGACAAAGTACACCGAGGTCTGGAGTTTTCATCAGAGTAGTGGGGCAGAATCCGGAAGGTGGGTAGCAACGCTGTAGAAATAAGTGATTTGTTTTGTAATCTCGGTTAAAAAGAATGATATCAACATGAGGAGTCTTGCATGCCAGGTATTTACCTCAAGAAGTGGTGCTGTGAACTTTGATTGTAAAGGTTATGGAGGTTATAGGCCATCGTTCACATGGGTTGTGGATGCCAGTACACTGCTGTTTGTTGTAATAATCACAAGAAAGACAGCTGTGGTTGGAAGATAAAAAAGAGTAAGAACTATGAACACCAAATAAGAGTGTTTAGTACAGATATCAAGAGGACGTTCAATAAGACCAAACAAGTAAGACTTTCATCAGGAATGTTAAAGCTTATTGTAATGCAATGGTACAGGAGGAAATCCTGAACGTTCCTGAGCATATTAGTGTCGTGCTTGACAATCTGATGTAATAGTTATCTCTGAATTATGACACTGAGTCTCTTTGGTTTATTGAAGTGATATGAATACTGACTTCATATTAGCTTTCTCAGATAATATACATTTGAGGTGAGAGTTCAATTTACGGCAGCAGCTTCAGGTGTCCTCCAGCGTATGGCAGACGCCAGCTTATTGCAAGCAGCGCATATGCCAGCAATGGCCGTACACAGACATTCACAGTCACCGCATGAGTCAGCAGGGCGCAATGAGTCGCGCACACAGGCTTCATAGTAGCGTAATGTGGTAATACTAGTTGTTGGATAGGGTGTCAGGAGATGCAAGAGAGAGATGATTTCAGGAATAAAATAGATTTTCAGTCAAACTGGAAAATTTTCATTGTGTGGCATTTGCATACAATTCTGAAACTCTATTAGTCAATTGCATAATTATATCCATCATTCTCATTTAATGACGGGAACTTTGGATCCCTCGGATGGGGAAGCCAAGTTGTACCTCCTTATGGCAATCTTTTGAAGATGTCGCTGCTGGATCAGCTACTTCTTCCACGCCCAGACTGCCGGTAGAACGCGTTTCTTTTTCGTGGCACGGGTCTCTTTCTTCCGTGTTATCTGGACAATGCGTCTAGACTTTTTCCAACTGTTTCCAAAAGTCCAGGGCACTGGTAACCGGCATACCAGCACGTGTACTCAACTGTCGTCCACACAACCCCGTTGAAGTTTTGGCATCACAGGCACAAACTTTACCCTGTAAACAACAAAAAGGAATTGTGATTTTTTTTTAGACCCTAAAAAAAATAGATTTTGTGAAAAAAGGAACACAATTGTTGTAATATCTAATCCGTGTACATCTCTGCTGTAAGCAGAGCATTGGTTTTGCTGAACGTGCAGTTTTCGGACTGAGGTCATGCTGGCTGTTTGCCATCCCTCTCCTAGGCCAGAAGTTAGGGTAAAGATTTGGAATTTGAAGATGGTGCTAGCAAATAGCTTGTTCTTCGGTGAAGGACAACGTGGGATTTTTAACGTCCATTAAGTAATATTTGCAGATTAAGATGCAAGTTAAATATCATCCAAGAGGCAGCACACATTGATGAATCACCCTACCTGTGAAACACTCTGAATACAGTTTATAGCTGGGTCGGGAATCAAACACAGCTAAGGGCTTTGGATCAAGTTGCAACTAGTGCGGCATGATAAAGCAATTTTTTAGAGG
>CM068968.1:20282166-20293519 GCA_035128595.1 Eptatretus atami
CAGAAGAAGATCAGGCACAGCTGTCTCGGGTGGACGGTGCAGTTGGAATGATTGTGGAACAGGTTGGTAAGTCGGAAGGCACTCCAGTTTGGTAGTGGCACTGCTGTTGGTATTGCTGTTGGTTGAAAACGGAGGTTAAGGTCGGGAGCACCAGGAACGGTTGGAACAGGCACAGCTGTCGTCGGTGGAGCGTGCAGTGGAATGATATTGGTGGTAAAATAATGGAAGTGGTAAAGTCGGAGCACTCCAGTTGGTGGTGGCACTGCTGTTGGTATTGCGTTGTTGGAAACAGGAGGTAAGGTCGGGGCACAAGGAATGGTTGGACAGAATAACTGTCGTAGTGGAGGTGCCAGTTGGAACGGGTGTGGAAACAGGTGCGGAAATAGGAGGCACTCGTCGGTGGTGGCACTGCTGTTGTACTACTGTGTTGGAACAGGAGGTAGAGTCGGCGGGCTACAGGAACGGTTGGAACAGGACAGTGTCGCGTGGGAGGTGCGTTGGAACGGTTGGTGAACAGGTGGGGAAAATGGAGCACTCCAGTCGGTTGGTTGGCACTGCTGTTGGCTACACTGTTGTTGAACAGGAGGTAAGGTCCGGGGGACGGGAATGGTTGAACAGGCACACGGCTGTCGTCGGTGGAGTGCAGTTGGAATGATTGGTGGAACAGGTGGTAAGTCGGAAGCACTACAAGTCGGTGGTGGCACTGCTTTTGGTACCGACTGTTGTTGGAACAGGGAGGTAAGTCGGGGGCGCGACAGGATATGGTTTGGTACAGGCACAGCTGTCGTCGGTGGAGGTGCAAGTTGGAATGATTGGTGGAACAGGTGGTAAATCGGAGGCACTCCAGTTGGTGGTGGCACTGCTTGTTGCGTATTTGCTGTTATTGGAACAGGAGGTTTAAAGGGGTCGGGGCACAGGTAGACGGTTGAAACGGCACAGCTGTCGTCGGTGGGAGTGGCAGTTGGAATGATTGTGTGGAACAGGTGGTAAAGTCGGGAGGGCACTCCAGTTGGTGGTGGCACTGCTTGTTGTATTGCTGTTGTTGGGAGACAGGGAGTAAGGGTCGGGGCACAGAACGGTTGGAACAGGAACAACTGGTCGTCGATGGAGGTAGCTAGTTGGAAGGTTCGTGGAACAGGTGGGAAAATCAGGGAGGCACTCCAGTCGGTGGTGGCACTGCTAGTTGGTACTGGAGACTGTTGTTGGGAAACAGGAGGTAAGGTCGGGGGCACAGGAACGTTTGGAACAGGAACAACTGTCGTCGCGTGGAGGTGGCAGTTGGAATGATTGGTGGAACAGGTGTAAGAGTCGGAGGCCACTCAGTTGGTGTGGCACTGCATGTTGTACCACTGTTGTTGGAACAGGAAGGTAAGGTCTGGCGGTGACAGGAATGGTTGGTGAACAGGCACAGCTGTCGTCGGTGATGGGTGCAGGGGTTGGAATGATTGGTGGAACAGGTGGTAATGTCGAGGCACTCAGTTGGTGGTGGCACGCGCTGTTGGTATTGGCTGTTGTTGGAACAGGAGGCTAAGGTGGGCAACAGGGAAATGGTGTGGAAAGCACAGCTTGTCGTCGGTTGGAGCGTGCAGTTGGAATGATTGGTTGGAACAAGTGGTAAAGTCGGAGTGCACTCCCAGTTGGTGGGGCACTCGCTTTTGGTATTGCTTTGTTGGAACAGGAGGTAACGGTCGGGGGCACAGGCAACGTTGGAACAGGCCACAGATCTTGTCGTCGGTGGAGGTGGCAGTTGGAACGGTGGTAGAACAGGTGGGAAAATAGGAGAGGCACTCGCAGTCGTGGTGGCACACTTGCTGTTGTACTATCTGTTTGTTGGAACAGGAGGTAAGGTCGGGGGCCACAGGAACGGTTGGAACAGGAACAACTGTCGTCGGTGGAGCTGCAGTTGGAAGATTGCGTGGGAACAGGTGGTACAAGTGGAGGCACTCCAGTGGTGGTGGCACTGCTGTTGGTACCACTGTTGTCTGGAACAGGAGGTAGGTCGGGGGCCACAGGAATGGTCTGGAACAGGGCACAGCTGTCGTCGGTGGGGTGCACGTTGGAATGATTTGAACAGGTGGTAAAGTCGGAGGCACTCCGAGTTGTGGTGCATGGCTGGTTGGTATTGCTTGTGTTGGGAACAGGAGGTAAGGTTGGGGGCACAGGAACGGTTGAACAGGAACAACTGTCGTCGGTGGGAGGTGAAGTTGGGAAACGGTTGTGGGAACAGGTGGGAAAATAGAGGCACTCCAGTCGGTCGGTGGCAACTGCTGTGTTGACTACTGTTGTTGGAACAGGAGGTAAGGTCGGGGGCACAGGAACGGTTTGAACAGGCAACAACTGTCCGTTGGTGGAGTGCCAGTTGGAAATGATTGGTGGAAGAGGTGGTAAAGTCGGAGGCACTCTCAGTTGTTGGTGCACTGCTGTTGGTATTGGGCTTGTTTGTGGAAGCAGGAGGTAAAGGTGTGGGCCACAGGACGGTTTGAAAGGGACAAGCTGTCGTCGTGGAGTGCAGTTGGAACGGTTGGTGGAACAGGTGGGAAAATAGGAGGCAGCGTCCAGTCGGTGGCTGCAGCTGCGTTGGTACTACTGTTGTTGGAACAGGAGGTTAGGCTCAGGGGCACAGGATGGTTTGGTAACAGGCACAGCGTCGTGCGGTGAGGTGGCAGTTGGAATGGATTGGTGCGAACAGGTGGTAAGTCGGAGGGCACTCCAGTCGGTGGTGGCACTGCTGTTGGTATTGGCTGTTTGTGGAAACAGGAGGTAAGGTCGGGGGCACAGGAACGGTTTGGAACAGGCACAAGCTGTCGTCGGTGGAGGGCAGTTGGAATGATTTGGTGAACAGGTGGTAAAGTCGGAGGCACTCCAGTTGGTGGTGGCACTGCTGTTGGTATTGGCTGTTGTTGGAACAGGAGGTAAGGTCGGGCACAGGAACGGTTGGAAGCAGGAAAACTGTCGTCGGTGGAGTGCAGTTGGGAACGGTTGGTGGTAACAGGTGGGAAAATAGGAGAGCACTCCAGTCGGTGGTGGCACTGCTGTGGTACTACTGTTGTTCTTGGAACAGGAGGTAAGGGTCGGGGGCACAGGAATGGTTGGAACAAGGCACAGCTGTCGTCGTGGAGGTTGCAGTTGGATGATTGGTGGAACAGGTGGTAAAGTCTGAGGCACTCCAGTCGAGTGGTGGCATGCTGTTGGTATTGCTGTTGTTGGAACAGGAGGTAAGGTCGGGGCACAGGAATGGTTGGAACAGGCGACTGCTGTCGTCAGTGGAGGTGCAGTTGGAATGATTGGTGGAACAGGTGGTGAAGTCGGAGGCACTCAGTCGGTAGTGGACTGCTGTTGGTATTGCTGTTGTGTGAACAGGGTAAGGTCGGGGGCAACAGGAAACGTGGAAACAGGAACAACCTGTCGTCGGTGGAGTGCAGTTGGAACGGTTGGTGGGAAACAGTGGGAAATGAGTAGGCATCCTAGTCGTGGTGGCACTGCTGTTGGCTAACTACTGTTGTTGGAACAGGAGGTAAGGTCGGGGGCACAGGAACGGTTTTTGAACAGGAAAACTGTCGTCGGTTGAGGGCAGTTGGAATGATTGGGTGAACAGTGGAGAAATAGGAGGCACTCCGTCGTGGTGGCACTGCGTGTTCGGTACACTGTTGTTGGAGCAGGAGGTAAGGTCGGGGCACAGAGAATGGTTGGAACAGCATACAGCTGTCGTCGGTGGAGTGCAGTTGGAATGATTGGGTGAACAGGTGGTTAAAGTCGGAGGCACTCCAGTTGGTGGTGGCACTGCTGTTGGTATTGCTTGTTGTGACAGGAGTAAAGGTCGGGGGCACAGGAATGGTTGGAACAGGCCAAGCTGTCGGTCGGTGGAGGTGCAGTGTGGAATGATTGGTGGAGACAGGTGGTTAAAGTCGGAGGCACTCCAGTGGGTGGTGCATGCGTTGGTATTGCTTGTGTTGGAACAGGAGGTAAGTCGGGGCACAGGAATGGTTGGAAGCAGGCACAGCTGGTCGTCAGTGGAGGGCAGTTGGAATGATGGTGGAACAGGTGTAAAAGTCGGAGGCACTCCATCGTGTAGTGGAGCTGGCTGTTGGTAATTGCTGTTTGTTGGACAGGAGGTAAGCGTCGGGGGCACAGAGAACGCGTTGGAACAGGAAACAACTGTCCGTCGTGAGGTCAGTTGGAAACGGTTGTGGAAACAGGTTGGGAAATAGAGGCACTCCAGTCGGTGGTGCACTGGCTGTGGGTACTACTGTTGTTGGAACAGGAGGTAAGTCGGGGGCACAGAACGGTTTGGAACAGGAACAAAACTGTCGTCGTGGAGGTGCAGTTGGAATGATTGTGGAACAGGTGGGAAAATAGGAGGCACTCCAGTCGGTGTGGTTGCACTGCTATGTTGGTACCACTGTTTTGGAACAGGAGGGTAAGGTCGGGGCACAGGGAATGTGAAACAGGCACAGCTGGTCGTCGGTGGAGGTGCATTGGAAATGATGTGATGGAACAGGGTGGTAAAGTCGGCAGGCACTCCAAGTTGGTGTGGCACTGCTGTTGGTATTGCGTGTTGGAACAGGAGGTAAGGTCGGGGGCACAGGAATGGTTGGAAAAAACAGGCCACAGCTGGGGTTCCCGGGGGTTCGGGTTGGAGGTGCAGTTGGGAATGATTGGTGGAACAGGTTGGTTAAAGTCGGAGGCACTCCAGTTGGTGGTGGCACTGCTGTTGGTATTGCTGTTGTTGGAACAGGAGGTAAGGTCGGGCGGACAGAACGGTTGGAACAGGCACAGCTGTCGTCGGGGTGCAGTTGGAACGGTTGTAGAACAGGTGGTGAAAGTCGGAGGAACTCCAGTTGGTGGTGGCACTGCTGTTGGTATTGCTGTTGTTGGAAAGGAGGTAAGGCGGGGGCAACAGGAATTGGTTGGAACAGGAACAACTGTCGTCGGGAGGTGCAGTTGAATGATGTGGAAACAGGTGGGAAATTAGAGGCACTCAAGTCGGTTGGTGGCACTGCTGTTGGTACCACTGTTGTTGGAACAGGAGGTAAGGTCGGGGGCACAGGAACGGTTGGAACAGGCGACAGCTGTCGCGGTGGGATGCGTGGCAGTTGGAACGATTGGTGAACAGGTGGAAAGTTGTGGGGACAGGAACCACTGTCGGCAGAATGTGCTGTTGTTGGTGGTGGAAGGACTGTTGTTGACATGCCACAAACACCTGATTTCATGGTTGAAACAGGGACCCAGCCCAACTGCATTTTCGAGTGCAAACAACGACCAACGTTCACATCGGCAAGTGCATTCTTCACCTTTTGTTGAAATGGAATTCATTTGGAATAATTTATGAGCATGGCATTCAAGATTATGATCTTCTGCTGGTCCGGTGCACACCAAATGCGCTTCACTGTGGCCTTCAATTGCTTTAAATGTCTCATATTCTCCCTCCATTGCATCATTGGCTTGCTGACCATTCAAACCCACTCTGTCCACTCTCCGGTGCGACTGCAAAAGATATCACAAAAATTAATTGCGACAAGCAGAATAAATAATGAAGATTTAGCTTTGTAAACTATCGAGGGCTTCCAAATAAGATCAAGGTTGAGTTAATAAAAAGGAACCATGAGACCACCTTTGATTTTCACATTGTGAGATTGGACAAAACTACAAACCTTTGAATACATGTTTTTCTTTCAAATGGATTTGGTCGGCTCGAGTTGTGGTACAGGGTCTTGGTGGTGGATGATCTAATTTTTACAAGAAAGCCTTAAGGATGGGGTGTAAAGGTGCTTAAAATAAAAATAACTCTCGCCAAAAACATGCACAATAATCCGTTATCGCATAAAAACTCACATCATAACCGTTTTATACCAATAACATAAGTTCATAATTGTATATGTTTTAACCGATAAAAGAGAGGGCTGGCAGGATGAACCTAAAGGTATTGTACATTCGCCTTTGTGTCATCTTGTACTCGGTTTGAATTATGGATCCAGCTTATAAACTGTGTCTCGCAGTCATCTTGGTGTCTCGCAGGCAGAGCGAGGCATCCGATGTTTGCTACCGCTGCAGGCCAAAAATGCTCCAGTCAGAAAACTATAGTACTGAGCAGACGGTATGCTTCCACCTTGTGACACATTGTGAAAGCATACGAACTGTGGCTTCCATTTCTCTTGGTAGTGTGACCACTCCCATTTTCATAAATCAAGTGAGCAGAAAACAGCCAAGAATTCACAAGGTTTCGGAAAAGCGGACGAATAATAGTTAAAACCTATAGAATCCAAGATGCCAGAGGTGAATAAATCGAAAAGCTAGATCTTGTGGAAAAAGCCAAGGAGTGGTACACTGCTTCGGTCGGCTCACCTGCGATTTGTTTTCATCATTTATATTTTCATTTGCATGTTGTCCGACGATTGTGTGATTTTTTTCTGGTGGGATCGGGCTCGATGTCCGTTCGGCAACAAATTACCGTGCTTCCCCCTGGTCGCTTGGGTTGGCTCACGCTGCATTTTTTAGATGTTTTTTTTTCATTTATTCGATTCACTATTTATCATTTTCATTTATGGATGCGGTCCGACGATTAGATATATATTTTTTCTGGTGTATCAGTTTGAATCTCCAACAGCACACAAAATTCAGCTTTAATACTTCTCTCCCGAAAGGTACCGATATTTATATCAGGTCAGTCCAATCAGTGAGTGAGTGAGCCAGTCAAGTGAGTAAACGTCGGGTTTAGATAAAAGCTATATATATATGAATATATTATAAAGATATATATGATATATTATATGATATATATATATATATATGAATATATCATATGAGATGATAGTTGTAAGCCGGCGTAGTGGCGTGGCGCCTGTAATTCCGGCTACTCGGGGCTTGTTGGAGGATCTCTTGAGGAGGGGCTCTGCGCTGGGCTGTGCTATGAGAGGGTGTAGAGCAGCCTGGAATCATATGCGAGAGACCCAAGTCCTTAATCCCTGTGTCGTAAAGAGCGCGACCAGGGTTGGCGTCAGAAGGGGCATCCGGCGTAAACCTATGGCAAATCATGATGTGGATCATGAACCGGATGATCCGCTGTGGCGACCCGCTAAAAGGGAGCAGCCGAAAGACGAATAACAACATGGGAGATGAGAGTAGTACTCTATCAAAAATCGTTGGTAACAGGTCCTACTACAGTCATCTGCAGAATTCTGCACGGAATTGAATGCAAATTTTGCCTGGGGTCCGTTGGAATGAACAGGAAATGGTGCGCCTTTGTCCGCAGCATCTAGTTTGCAAGAAAATTAGACCCCATGGTGTCTTGTGGGAGAGAAGGTGAGGTTATCGCTATCATGTGATCACCTCCAAATTCCTTTCCTAACGAACAGAGTAACTCCCATCGAATGGAACATCCATTATCCCCTCGAGATCAATGCTACTCACAGCATGTGCTGCACAAAAAGACGAAGAAGAACCCACACCAAACTTCAGTGGTCCTCCATGAAAATCCATGAAGCCTCCCAATGTCCACAATGATCATTTTGATTCACTCGCTTGCCTGACCATGATATATACAGCATTAGCTATGGGTCCTTTTCAAAACATGAAGGATTGGGTCCATCGATATGATATGTTAATAAGAGATTCTCGGTTGAAGAAGAAATATGTCGGGAATATTTTTTGCATTTTCTTGTTGGAAAATTTTCAAGATGGTCAACCAAATCTTTCAAGCAATTGACTGGGTTGGAAGAGGGCACTTGGTGCTTGATTTGTCACAACCTCGGCAATTTCATGTTGACCGTGAATTTCATATCCCCCAATGTTTTCACATAATATGCCTTAATGATGATGAATCATCACATCCATAATCTTGTATTATTCAGCGATAGCAGATCGTGAGTTTGTACGAGCTGATACCTCTCAGTCAAGACTAATTACGCGGATCGATTCGAACGTAACTTTCAACCTTCAGACACTGAAGATTGCTGGAGACCGCCAATGATGCCTTTTTGAGCATTAGCTTTGGAACCGCTATCAGAGGTTTAATCAAAAGTACAATTTTACCCCTAAGAGCCACGACAAACCCTCATAGACACATAAATTACCCAGCTTGGAACACTGTCGACGCCTTTAGAGATGAGACCATTCACAACCTTTCAGACGCTGTAAAGCGTCACACTCTTCCGACTGCTTTCAAACTCTGATTCTTTCGAACCCTTTTAAGACTCTTTTATATATTGTTAGAAGACACTAAGATCCCAATACTCTCTTTGTTTTGTCCTTTCCACCTCTGATACCGTCCCAACAGACCTTCGGACAACTTTAGATTCCTTCGGTCCTTCAGGTTTGATTTGCATCGAGAACACAAAAATGTTTGAGAACCCATTTTGGACCTGGTCATCTTTGTGTAATTGCTGAAAATTTTGTTTTGAAGACCATTTCCTTTGAAGATTTCATCCAAAACAAAAGGAAGGTAAAAGTGCCAGACGAGTTAGTGGAAGCAAATCAATGAAATGTGCACAATTCGTGCCTGCAGCAAAAGGTCCTCATCAGCAATTCATATATCATGGTTTGAAAGTCCCATTCGCAAATTAGCCATCAGTCAGAGCTTTAAGGATTTCGTGCAGAATTTGACATTGAAGGGATTGTGAGTAAACAAGTATGAGCAAAAAACAAACAAGAAGTAAACGAGAGGGTTAATTTCCTGGTAAGAAGTCTGTATCATCCCACACCAGATATTGTATTTATATCTTACCTTTTGGAACGGTTTGTTGTTCCCGACGGCAAGGTGGTGTTGTGGGTCGGGATCGGCTTCGCTGCAGTTTGGTGCGTGGTTCTGTCATTAATGTTTCCTGAAGGTAGTCAACATTGTTGTTGCATGCAGGTGGTAAGGTTGTGGACAGGAACGGTTTGGAACGGGCACAACTGTCGTTGTGTGAGGTGTTAGTTGGATGGTTGGTGGACATTGGTGTAAAGTAGGAGGCACTCCAGTCGGTGGTGGCAGCTGCTGTTTGTGTGGAAAGGGAGGTAAGGTTGGGGGCAACAGGAACGGGTTGGAACGGGTACAGACTGTCGTTGGGTGGTGGTGCAGTTGGAAACGGTTGGTGGCCTGTGGGTAAGTAGGGAAGGCATTCTCAGTCGGTGGGTTGGAGCTAAGCTGGTTGGGACTGGCCTTGTGTTGAACAGGAAGCAAGGTTAGGGGCACAGGAACGGATGATTCAGGCATTGCTGTCGTTGGTGGTGGTGCAGTTGGAACATTGTTGTGGAACGAGGTTGGTAAGGTTGGAGGCCTCCAGTCGGGTGGAGGAGCTACTGTTGTACTTGCAGTTGTTTGAACAGGAAGGTAAGGTCGGTGGCACCGGATCGGTGTTGGAAACAGGCAACTGCTTGCTGTCGTGCGGGGAGTGTGCAGTTGGAATGATTTGGTGGACAGGTGGTAAAGTAGGAGGCACTCCAGTCGGTTGAGTGGGTACTGGATTTGGGTGTGGTTGGCTGTTGGTATTGCTGTTGGTTGGAACAGGAGGTAAAGGTGGGCAATCAGGAACAGTTGGAACGGCACCAACTGTCGTTTGGTGGAGGTGCAGGTGAGAACAGGTGGTAAAGTTGAGCACTCCAGTCTTGTGGTGGTACTGCTGTGTTAAATTGCTTTGTTGGAACCGGAGTAAGGGATCGGGGGCACAGGAACGGTTTGAAACAGGCACAACTGTCGTTGGTGAGGTGCAGTTGGAAGGCATTTGTTGGTGAAACAGGTGTAGGTGCGGGAGGTTTGGAGGCACGTCCAGTCGGATGGTGGAGCTACTGTTGTTACTGCAGTTGTTGGAACAGGTGGAGGTAAGAGTCGGGGGCACAGGAACGTTGGAAAAGGTCACTGCTGTCGTCGGGGAATGGTGCAAGTGTGGACGATTGGTGAAGAGGCGTAACGATAGGTGGAGGCAGATCCAGTTGGGTTGGTTGGTAGCTTGCTGTTGGTATTTGCTGGGTTGGTGTGGAAGACAGGAGGTAGGTTCGGGGGCACAGGAACGGTTGGAACAGGTCCAGGCTGTGTCTCGGTGGTGGTTGCAAGTTGGAACGATTGGTGGAAAGGGTGGTAAAGTTGTGGGGAACAGGAACCACTGTTCGGCAGAATTGCTGTTGTTGGTGGTGGTGGAAAGGACTTGTTGTTGGAGCCATGCACACAACCCTGATTTTCATGTTGATAACAGGGACCCAGCCCAACTGCATTTTCGGTGCAAACAAGACCTAACGTTCACATCGCAAGTGCCATTCCTCACAATTTTGTTTTGAATGAAATTTGGGATAATTTAGCATGGCATTCAAGTATTATTGATCTCCTGGGTTCGGTGCACACAAATGCGGCTCCTGTGGCTTCAATTGCTTTAAATTGTCTCATATTCCTCTCGCATTTGCAATCTGGCTTTGCTGACATCAAAGCCACTCTGTCCACTCTCGGTGCAGACTGCAAAGATTACAATAAAATTTTGCGACAGCGATAATAATGAGAGTTACTTGTAATATCGAGGCTTCCAAATAAGAACAAGTTTGAGTTTTTCAAAAAGGACACCATGAGACAACTTTGATTTTCAACATTGTGAGACTGGAAAACTACAACTGGAATACATGTTTTTTCTTTTCAAAATAGGATTTGGGTTCAGGGTTCGATTTCGGGAAGGTCTTGGTGTGGATGGTCACATTTTTACACAGAAAGCCTAATGGATGGGGTAAAGTGTGAAAAATCAAAAATTACCTCTCTGCGAAACGTGCAACGATATTCCGTTATCGCATAAAATCAACATCATAATCGTTTTTTCCAATAACATAAGTCTAATTGTTTTATTGTTTTAACGCGATAAAAAGAAGGTGGCAGGATGACTAAAGGTATGCACACTCGCCTTTGTGTCATCTTTCTCGGTTTGAATACGGATCCAGCTTATAAACTGGTCCTCACAGTCATCTTGGTGTCTCGCAGCAGAAGCGAGGCATCTCATGTGTGTGCCGTCCCAGGCAAAAATGTCCAGTTAGAACTCTAGTACATTGAGCAAGTATGCTTCCACTGTGGACACATTGTGAAAGCATACGAACTGTGCTTCCATTTCTCTTGGGTCAGTGTGACACTCCTCATTTTCATAAATGCCAAGGTGAGCCAATGAAAAAAGCCAGAATGTCACAAGGTTTCGGAAAAGCGATGATAATAGAAACTATAGAATTCAAGACGCAAGGGTGAACAACGAAAAGCCAAGATCTTTTGAAAAAAGCCAAGGAGTGGTCACACTGCTTGGGTCGCTCACCTGCATTTGGTTTTTCAATCATTTATATTTTCATTTGCGATGTTGTCCAACGATTGTGTGATTTTTTTCCGGTGGATCGGCTTCGATGTCCGTCGGCAAACAAA
>CM068968.1:20348914-20362307 GCA_035128595.1 Eptatretus atami
TCCCACAATGCTTGCACACTACTCGATAGGCATTGATGATGATGCCACTTGATTGATTGTGCAAATGATGACTCTGATATAACGTACTCAGATGCCTGTGCTATATCCTGGTTATTGGTAGGTTGTCCTAGAGCAGAGGTATGCTGGTACCACGTGTGGTGTCTGTGGAACTATGACGGAAATAAAGATCTGCCTCTCGGTGAGAAGCCCATCAGACTTTTCTGCCCATCTTCTGCTTACTTTGTGGCAAAAGTTCTAAGACTCGAAGGAAAGTGAAGAAGGATTTGTTTGGGTTTTTCAGTTCATTGTTCTCTTTTGGGTTTTCTTGTTCCAGATAACAACATTCAGATGAAACTCAACCTCAGAGAAATGATTTCACCAGGACTGCTTATCGAGTATGCATTGAAGCCTCCCTGTGCCAGCTTGCCTTTGTCAAAAGTGAGCATGTACACCTGTAATGTAATCAGAGTGCCCACCCACCTGTCTGCATGTCAATTAGAGGAAAAATGGTAACATGGAACGTGTGACGTAACCAATAACCATCTGTACTTCAATACTTCCGGATTCCCTTCTTCTCGTTCCTGTGAATTTTGCAGGAAAAAGAATGCACCGACATTTTCAACACTGCCCTCACCAACTGCCCTGGAAATCTTTTGGTTGAATTTAAGGAAAGATGTTTGTGGGACCACTGCATTGTGAAGTACCAACTGGCTGTTTATGCACGACTGTCGGTGAATATTCATACCATTGCAGCAGGGAATATGAGAGCGCAATCAACTGGAGAACACCAGACTTTTTGGTGGATATTTGTGGGTTAGTGAAGCCTCTTTGTGTAGTAGTCTATTGTGGTCATCTTAGACTGGATGATTAGTTAAACATCATCTTGTACATCTTTGACATTTCATACTATTCCGCTCAATACCCTGAGGAAGAATCAAAATCGATGATTTTGTGATTCTTGCTAAGTTCAGGAGAAGAACCATATGTTTATGGCACAAATGTGGTGGAATTCAGCCCGTCCCTCCCTCAATCCCACCACAGTGCTCCAAACATGCCTCCTCCCTGCCGTCCATTTGCTCCTGTTCCCTCCCAAACTTCTTTCCTTTCCCTTCTCTTCCTACTCCTCCCACATTCCCCCATTCTCCTCATGTTTTATTTTTTCAATTTCATCCTCCTCCCCACCCACCCTCCCTGCCGTGTGTATTAATGTAAAGATGCCTCCAAATTTTGAAATTGACATTTACACTTAATGTGTAAATACGTCACAGGATGGTCCCACATCATCAGTTCCAGATTGTTCTTTCAATTTGGTTTTGCCACAGAAAGCTAGTACCCCTATATCAGATCGTTCCATCGTGTTGTTCTCGTTGATTGCCTTTGATTAATTTCGTTTTTTAAATTTTTTTACAGTTACATCTCTCATTGGTGTTAAAAATCTCTTCATCACCTACCCTGCCCTGCTCACCAAAACTCTCTTCCTATGGTATCCAAGGCCATCTCCACTCATGCCTCGCAGACTTCCTCTCCTGTCGCAGTCAACGTGTGGCCCTAAATGGAGTTCTTTCATCCCCCCCCCCTTCCTGTCCAGGCTGGAGTTCCTCAAGGTAGCGTTCTGGGCCCTGTTCTTTTTCTGGTTTTCATTCAATGATCTCTCCCCACTCTCTAGAAAATCACCTATATCTCTTTGCTGATGACTCCACCTCTGCCGTACCATCGGTCATCCTTCAGACTGGCAAGCAGCAGCTTCTTCGCTCACTGCAGATCTGGATAAAATCACAAACTGGTCCAACACGTGGAACATGTCTTTCAATCCGGACAAATCTCACACTCTCACTATGTCTCTTCGAAAGGACAGTTTAGAAAACCCCCCATCCACTTTCTCAACAATCCTCTGGAAGAAGTCCTTTCTTTCAAGCTTCTAGGTCTGACTATCTGCCATGACCTTTCCTGGGAAAGCCACATTTCAAACTCGCCTCCAAAGCCAGTCACCGACTGGGAAATCCTCCATCGTGCAAAGTCCTTCCTCGGCCCACCTGAGCTCCTGACCACTTACAAAGCTTTTGTCCGCAGCCTGATGGAGTACTGCTCTCCCCTCTGGGCTGGTACTCCTGCCTCCCACCTTTCTCGGCTTCACGCTGTAGAAACCAAGGCATTTCGGATCATTGCATCTCCCGCAATGAGGCTGAGTCTTTGGGCCTCTCACTCAATCACCGCAGGTTGGTCCGGTGGTCTTTCTGGCTTCTACAGTCTCCTCTCCAGTCTCACCCCCTGCTCTCTCTGCGTTTGTCCCCACCACATTTCCGCAGGGTGCTCAAGGTCCGCAAAACCCCCTTCTGGTAAAACTACCAAATCACGAATCACTGCTCAACTTCACTCTTTCCTCCTCTTTTTCCCACCTTTGGAATAAAACTCCCTCACTCTTCATCTCTCTCTGTTCCCAAATGTGACGTCGCGTTTCCTGAATGATTTACTGGTTCAAGGAGACTTGTACAAATGTGTTTGTCTGTGTTACCTCAGTTTGAATAATTTAAACATTTTTTTCCATGAAGCCAAATCAACATTAGCAACTGGTAATGGTGGATATTAAAATAACTTGAAGGCTTTCGATGTGGTGCAAACTTACACTGAGAAAGTTTTCATTCCACAAAATGCTCACACCTAACAACCTGGCTTTGATTTTTTGGTAGATGCCATATTTCTTGATAGAAATGCCTTTGTTGGTGAAGGGAGGACTAGTTCTGTGAAAAAGTAAACAGATGATGACGGTTCGATTTATAATTAAAATCAACCACATCGCTATGTACGAAGGTGTTCAAAAGGTTCTACAAATGAGATAGCACAATATGTGTCCGAAAAGCCACTTTATATGTATTTATTATTTATTATTATTTATATTAAATAGAAAGCATAATTATTGGTAAGAAAATCAACAAATGCATGAAAAAAACTATATAACACATTATAATATTACGTGTATATACACACAAGCACGCACCCCACACCAATCACACACACACCTACACAGCCACGCTAACTCTCCACCACAACACACTCCATGCGGTCGTTTTTGTTATCGTTGCTTTTGGCTGTTGTATTCTAGTTGGGTCTAGTATGTCATGGAGCCATTACGCGTACTTTTCTTGGTCGCCTCTGCCCTTTCCCTTGTAGTCAGTTCACATCTAGGGGCCAGGGCGGTGACAGCCCGTAATCCGAACAAAAGCTCGCTCTCTTTTGGTTAAACAGATAGCGATCTAGGATAATACAGTTGCCATTTACCACTGCTAGTTTCCATGTTACTTATTACACATGTTTTGTGACTGCATTTTGCTGAAGTTATTAAGGAAAACCACATTCAAATAATTTTACTTAGTGTATGGCTCTTTGTAATGTAGCATGTTTGGCTTGGTTTTGTTATCTCTATCAACCTAGTGTTTATGCGCAATGTTAAAGATCTTTGTCGCGAACAGCGAATCGTCTACATTTATTTGCACTCACATATATTTCACCCACTGTTACCTATCGATCTTGTGTGTAAATTGTGCGAATCACTACATATGTCGCCCCACGATGAGTCTGTTAGTTGCTTCTCAGTCACAGCAAGGAGAATTCATTGATATGATGGTTCGAGGAAATACCTGCTTCTCATCTCTTTTGGCAGAAATATCAAAGCGTCGTGTATTCATTTTTACAGTTGGATGAGACCGGGATGTTGCAATCTGATACAAAACTGTACACCTCATCATCAAAAGTTCGCACATGACCTTTGTTCCACAAGGTGCAAATCTTGTCAATGGCTGAAACAAGAATGGGTAGCTTAGTGTATGGCCACAACAACAAAAATTCACAAATTCACAGGTATGTACACCATCACCATCAAGCACACCTTCTTCGTATCTATATATATTGCAGCCATATGGCTGCAGTAGCATCATTTGCCGGGGCACAGCTGTGTGCACTGATGCATGTTCCCCTATAGAGATTATAGCAGGAATTTGGAATTTGGCCGCGATGCCGTTGCGGCGATTGCTCACACTACCCTTCACGAAGACACTGTGGGGTCTTAACATTCACCCAACTTATCCAGGACACCTAGTTTAAAGTCAATCCAGTGTACAGCACACACACATGCCTGCCCACCCTGCACGTGAAACACCATGATGCAGTTTATAGCTAGGTTATGGATTCAAATCCAGGATAGACAGCTCAGAGGTGAGAGTCATCATTTGCACACGATCCTCAGATGAGATAACTCTCGGTTCAGGTTATCCTACCATCCCAAGCCCACAATTTAATTTTTTATAATGCATACACTTATCTTCATTCACAATCTAAATAAGCTGACTTTTCTCAAAATAATTGTTTCCACAACCACTATTGCAACCACAATTCCAAGTACTTCTATCAACATACTAATTAGAGGTTGATATTTTATCCACCCACCAATAGACGCCTCTACATTAATGATGAAACAAGTGACTTGCCATTTGGGCCTCCTCCTAAGTTCTTCAGCTTGAAACAGGTAAAAGTCATTGATTTAGACAGAAGTGCCTTGGCTAAGCGTGTACCTGCTCACAGATGCACCTAACTGCAAAAGAGCGATATTCCTTCCAGCTCATACCATACAGATGCTTTTCCAAATGGAAAAGAAGCTCATTGTTGAGTTGCCCACTGTGATACAACATGTACATGAGTGAAAACACTGCTGGTTTTTTTGCATTAAAAGCAAATGTCTGTTCCATTTTTGTCATAAAAATGCCAAACCTAATGCTTCAATAAACAAAATGGTATTTTGTCCTGATAAAAAAACCACTCAGTAAAGTGAGAGTATCGAGAAGAGTGACTTACGTGGGAACGTGAAATTGCTTTGCGCTGACACTCGCAGGAAAGAAAACAATTGAAGATTATATCCTGAGTCTTTTTAGATTTTTTCAAATGCACATTTATTTGCTTAATAGTCTTGTTTTTTTCTTCTTTTTTAAAAACATATATTCTTATATAACTTATTCTTGTACAATTTGTCACAGCTGCACAATGAATTTCTCAGCTACTCTTCAAAGTGTAAAATACCAAGCACTTGACTAAAAAACAAAATCTGATTTGTTTTTTTCTATATTCTTGTATAACTGTATTCTTGTACAAACTTTGTTCACAGCTGCAGCAATGAATTTCTCAGCTACTCTTCAAAGGTGAAACCAACAAGCACTGACTAAAAAAAAAATATTATTCTTGGACTTAAGGCACAAAGCTTCATGTTGAAAGTTTAACATCAAATGAGAACCTTTGAAGGAACCTCATCATATTCCATCTCTCTCTCTCTCTCTCTCTCTCTCTCTCTTCTTCTCACCCTGTTGTGAGCCACAGACCCACAGTCCCTAACACTGCTGACAGCCACATGGTGAAACACACCAGAGGCTTCAGAAACACTGCTTGAACTCTCCTTGTCTCATTTATATAGATTCAACCTGAGCTTCTCATCACTTTGGCCACTCCCAAACAATTAAAATAGTCTAAATCCCTTGGATTGCACTTTTGAGTGATTCGCTGGTAGGACAAATGGAGGTAGTATAGCATTGCTGAGGCTGTAATGCAGCATTGCTACTCCATGATGCTCCAAGGTAAGCAAAAGTCCGCTTGAGAACTTGCAAATGTATCCCAAGTCAGCACTAATCTCAAGCGAAACAGTTGGTGACAATACGGAGTGAGTGTGTGTTCTCAAAAAAAAAAAGGCTTTGTAGACGATAGAGATGAAGAGAAAATTGCAAAAACAGAATAAAGTGTCTATTAAAATGGGAGATGAAATGTAATCTCACAAAGCTAACTGTTGGTCGAATCAGGATCATCTGTAATTGAAAGCTTCAGTAATAGTATCAAGTCTGAGACAGCACTATCCCAAAATATTTAATTAATAATACGGATATGCTCGCACTCAGTGAGGGTGATATTTGGTTGACCAATGTGCTGCTCTTGTGTATAATTGAGAAATATGATCTGTTTAGCATTAAAGAAAAACTAAACTCAACTTAAAAAATAAAATTCTTAAAACGACATCTGACATTATCATGACTGGCCGAGGAAGAAATAAATTTTTCATTATGCGATCTAAAGGCAGTATATGCTTAAAAACGATTATTAATGAAACACACACCGATTAAAATATTGGAATAAAAATAAAAACAAGAAAAAGAGCAATCATAGATTATAGACCATCGCCAGGACTTGCTTTGTGGGGTGTTTGTGTAGTTTTGTGTGGTGTATTTTGTGTGACATTTGTGTACCGGTGTGTTAACTAATTAATAAGAGACATAATTAGAACTGCCACTATATAACTGCTGGCAGTGATGACCGGGTACCAAGACGTCCAACTTTGATGCAACCCTGCTTTGATTAGACATCTGACCCTGACCCATGACGTTTTTTTTTATTATTCAATTGAATTCAGAATGGGGTTAAAATAAATTAAATTGAGATCAAATGGAAGAACAAATAGGTACAGTCCTGCATTGGAGTAATCAGAAGGAATCCAAACAAGCAAAAAGCAAAGACAAGCCGGTATGCGGCGATGGGTCGCCGAGCATGGAAACTATAAGATATAGAGCAAAATGGATGTCATATAGCGGATAGGGAATCACCTTAAGATTATGCATATCAAATCTCATCCAGTCCATCTCCTGTAATACTCGGTATCCATTTGAATGAAAAGTACCGAAAATGCGGTTTGAAATCGGAAATCCCCAAAGTTCGAGGGGTGCTGTGGGTGACAAAGATCTAAATCGAAAATCCGGCTTGATCCTTTGTGCACAATGCATTCCAGATGATTAGTGTGAATTTTCATGACCATCCGACCATAACCCTAGGAGGAGTAGCATTTGGCGCGAAGGCACCTCCAGCTCTCGCATATTATCGATTTTGCACTAATTGACTTTGACCCCTGACCTAAGCGAAATGGTCAATATGCCCTGAGGCAAGTTGTAGTACTCATTGAGTACCATGAACCTGCAAAGTTTCATTCGTATCGATGCACTCACCTGGTCGCTAGGGGCCTTCAATTTTCGCCAATTTTCGTGCATTCCCTAATTGTAGGGTGCGCTGGCGGGTAAAGTATTCCATATATCACAAAAACCGGAATATATCTGATTAGAGCATCGCCTGTAGATCATTCGCCAAATTTCATAACCCACGTGGATAATGGCTTTCGGAATTGATTTTGCGTGAACGTACCGATTTTGAAGGTTTTTCGGTTGTTGCGAGGGACCAACGTCCCTAGCAACCATCACAATTTCCAAAGCACTACTTCATAAGATGTACTACCACCTGAGTTTGGTCAAAATCCGCCCACGTTTACTACCAATTATGCTGATGACAACGAGCAAACATCCAAACAAACAGACAGAATTACTGACAATTAGGGTCACCTATTTTGCGACCCAATAAAGTCATCAGGAGAACTGGACAGGATTCACATTTAAGCTGCTACTCCTCTACCCTCAAACCCATCCAAGCACAGCCAAATGAGCCATATTAAAATAATAATAATAATAATAATAATAATAATAATATAAACCCACATCAAAAAAATAAATAATTCTGGCTGCCAAACCATGTATGTGATCAAGTTGAAATTTAAAACATATATTCCCCAGCACTACTTGATCACAACTGTGAAGTTTCACATTGATTAATTAAGCAGTTCCAGAGAAAACATTATTTAATAGCGAACGTAGTGAGCTTCATACTCAACGCGTGCACATGAGAGAATAGGAAACAACAACAACACAAATACCCTGCAATTTGGAATCCGTGTCGTCGGCTATGACCTTTTGCTTCCGGTTTTGTCGGCTATGACCCTTTTGCTTCCGGTTTTGTCATGGGAATGATGCGTCCCGGGAGATAGAGGCATCGTCGGAGACATGAAAGACCCAAATATCAGACATGGTGTTATTTTCCTCCACTGATTTAATAATAGCGACGTAGTGAGCTTCATACTCAACGCTTGCACATGAGAGAATAGGAAACAACAACAACAACACAATAACCTGGCAATTTGTAATCCGTGTCGTCGGCTATGGCCCTTTTGCTTTCGGTTTTTGTCATGGGGAATGATGCGTCCCGGAGATAAAGGCATCGTCGGAGACATGAAAGACCCAAATATCAGACATGGTGTATATTTCCTCCACTGATTTAATAATAGCGACGTAGTGAGCTTCATACTCAACGCGTGCACATGAGAGAATAGGAAACAACAACACAAACACAATACCCTGGCAATTTGTAATCCGTGTCGTCGGCTATGACCCTTTTGCTTCCGGTTTTGTCGGCTATGACCCTTTTGCTTCCGGTTTTTGTCATGGGAATGATGCATCCGGGAGATAAAGGCATCGTCGGAGACATGAAAGACCAAAATATCAGACATGGTGTAATTTCCTCCACTGATTTTAATAATAGCGACGTAGTGAGCTTCATACTCAACGCGTGCACATGAGAGAATAGGACAACAACAACAACACAATAACCTGCAATTTGTAATCCGTGTCGTCGGCTATGGCCCTTTTGCTTCCGGTTTTTTTCATGGGGAATGATGCATCCCGGGAGATAAAGGCATCGTCGGAGAACTGAAAGACCCAAATATCAGACATGGTGTATATTTCCTCCACTGATTTTAATAGCGAACGTAGTGAGCCTCATACTCAACGCTGCACATGAGAGAATAGGAAACAACAACAACAACACAATACCTGCAATTTGTAATCCGTTGTCGTTGGCTATGACCCTTTTGCTTCCGGTTTTTGTCATGGGGAATGATGCGTCCCGGGAGATAAAGGCATCGGCGGAGACATGAAAGACCCAAATATCAGACATGGTGTATATTTCCTCCACTGATTTAATAGCGAACGTAGTGAGCCTCATACTCAACGCGTGCACATGGAGAATAGGAAAACAACACAACACAATACCCTGGCAATTTGGAATCCGTGTCGTCAGCTATGACCCTTTGCTTCCGGTTTTTGTCATGGGGAATGATGCGTCCCGGGAGATAAATGCATCGTCGCAGACATGAAAGACCCAAATATCAGACATGGTGTACATTTCCTCCACTGATTTTAATAATAGCGAACGTAGTGAGCTTCTACTCAACGCGTGCACATGAGAGAATAGGAAACACAAACAACACAATAACCTGGCAATTTGTAATCCGTGTCGTCGGCTATGGCCCTTTTGCTTCCGGTTTTGTCATGGGAATGATGCATCCCGGGAGATAAAGGCATCGTCGGAGACATGAAAGACCCAATATCAGACATGGTGTATATTTCCTCCACTGATTTTAATAGCGAACGTAGTGAGCCTCATACTCAACGCGTGCACATGAGAGAATAGGAAACACAACAACAACACAATACCCTGGCAATTTGGAATCCGTGTCGTCGGCTATGACCCTTTTGCTTCCAGATTTTGTCATGGGGAATGATGCTCCCGGAGAATAAGGCATCGTCGGAGACATGAAAGACCAAATATCAGACATGGTGTATATTTCCTCCACTGATTTTAATAAAGATATCTCCCGCATCATCAAAAAATAATTTTAATCGTGATTTACATTATTTGATCGCTGATCCCAAATCCAGCCGAAGTAAACCGGATATTGCAGCATCGAATGCAAGAGAATTCTACGTCGCTTCTAATTTCTTAAATACAATATGGCTGCCAAACCATGTGACATTGATGATTCCTTAACAAACTTGTACAGTTATGCCTTGGGGAACATTTAAGTGAAGTTCCCCTCAATCTGTCTAGCCATTCTGGAGAAGAAGATTTTTATCTTTTAGGGTAAATCCAATATGGCTGCCAAACCATGTGACCTATGATGTGTTATGTGTGAACCTTTTGTTCCTCATAGATAGGCAGTCATATGTGTAAAGGTTCACCTCGATCTGTTCAGCCATTTCAGAGAAGATTTTTGAAGGGTTAAAAAAAAAAATAATGACTGCTGAATCACATGACCGGTGACGTCATCAAAAAAAATTGTGCCGCATTTCGTCCCAAGATTACCCAACAAAATTTCATACTGATCAGATGTAGCGTTCCACATATGCAATTATGACGTCATAACAAAGGCACCTATGATGTCATAAGAAAATCACACGTACTCCCCATGAGGAGTGCTTGCTATGTGCCAGGTTTCAATTTTTTCCTTGGTGTGGTTTCAGAGATACAGAGGTCCAAAGTGTTTCCGTTTTTCCAACATGGCTGCCACAACACCTGATCTATGACGTCCTAATTATCATTATGACATTCTGCATGAGTAGTCTCACCAATGGTGAAAATTTTGTCTCAATCCGGCAAGCAGTTGCGGAGAAAAACATGAAAGTTCTGTACAGACAAACAAACAAACAGAAAAAGAAACAAACAAGAAAAAAGAGCAATCAGAGATTGCAGACACTCGACAGGACTTATTTTGAGTGGTGTATTTTTCTTGGTTTTAGGGTAAATCCAATATGGCTGCCAAACCATGTGACCTATGATGTCATATGTGTGACCTTTTTATTCCTCGTAGATAGGCGGTCATATGTGTAAAGTTTCACCTCGATCTGTTCAGCCATTTCAGAGAAGATTTTTTAAGGTTTAAAAACAACAATATGGCTGCCGAATCACGTGACTGATGACGTCATCAAAAATTATGTAGACCATTTTATCCATAGATGACCCTCAAAATTATTTTTCATACTGATCAGATGTAGCATTCCACATATGCAATTATGACATCATAACGAAGGCACCCATGACATCATAAAAATATCACACTTATTCCCCATGAGGAGTACTTGCTATGTGCCAAGTTTCAATTTTTTCCTTGGTGCAGTTTCAAAGATGCATAGGTCCAAAGTTTTTCCAACATGGCTGCCACACCACGTGACCTTTGACATCATAATTATCATTATAACATTCTACACCAGTGTTTCTCAACCTTTTTTGTCCCACGCCCCACTTTGATTTTCAAAATAATCGTACGCCCCACCATGATTGGAGACACTACAGTATATAATACATATGTATTCAAAAGGCAAAGCTATGAAAGCAATCATATATTGATTCATTAATTCTGAATCCTCATGCCCCACCAAAATATTGCCACGCCCCACCTTGAGAAACACTGTTCTACACGAATAGTTGCACCAATTGTGAAAATTTCGTCTCAATCCTCAAGCGGTTGAAATGAAAAACACGAAAGTTCTGTGCGGACAAACAAACAAACAAGCCGGTAGGCGGCGATGGGTCGCCGAGCATGGAAACTATAAGATATAGAGCAAATGGATTCAATATAGCGGATAGGGAATCACCTTAAGATTATGCATTTCAAATCTCATCCAGTTCCATCTACTGATTACTCGGTATCCATTTGAATGAAAAGTACCGAAAATGCGGTTTGAAATCGGAAATCCCCAAAGTTCGAGGAGGTGCTGTGGGTGAACAAAGATCTAAATCGAAAATCCGGCTTGATCCTTTGTGCACAATGTATTCCAGACGATTAGTGTGAATTTTCATGACCATCTGACCATAACCCTAGGAGTAGTAGCATTTGGCACGAAGGCACCTCCAGCTCTCGCATATTATCGATTTTTGCACTAATTGACCTTTGACCCCTGACCTAAGCGAAATCTGTCAATATGTCCTGAGGCAAAGTTGTGGTACTCATTGAGTACCATGAACCTGCAAAGTTTCATTCGTATCGATGCACTCACCTGGTCGCTAGGGGGCCTTCAATTTTCGCCAATTTTCGCGCATACCCTAATTGTAGGGGGCGCTGCGGTAAAGTATTCCATATATCACAAAAAAACGGAATATATTTGATAGAGCATCACCTGTAGATCATTTGTGCCAAATTTCATAACCCTACGTGGGATAATGGCTTTCGGAATTGATTTCACGTGAACGGTACCGATTTTGAAGGTTTTTCGGCTGTTGCTAGGGAACCAAAGCATCCCTAGCAACCATCACAATTTCCAAAGCACTAGGTCATAATATGTACCTACCACCCGAGTTTGGTCAAAATCCGCCCATGTTTACTACCAATTATGCTGATGACAAAGGAACAAACATCCAAACAAACATCCAAACAAACAGACAGAATTACTGACATAAGGGTCACCTATTTCGGCGACCCAATACTGACAATAAGGGTCACCTATTTCGGCGACCCAACAGACAAACAAACAAATGACCCAAATGCAATTTGGGCGAGGGTTAATAATAATAATAATGACAATGGCACTCATAGGGCACATAGTCTCGCCTCGCGCACTCATGCTGAACAAAAAGACCATCGTTAACTCAACACGCTACTTTTATGGCTCACTGCTATGATGGCCCATATACACGTATTACATCACATCCTATTGTATCACATAGTTTCTTGGCATGGGTTATGAACGTCATAAATTTAACTTTTCACTCATCAGGTCATAGATCAGATGAATGAGTTTCAAATTTTTCAGATAAAGATTTCAATTCAACCAATTATGGCTGGAATAGCACTTCACCAATGACATCATCATTATCACCCTATATACCGCATGGGAAGTTGATGATATATGCCGAGTTGAAATTTTTTTCATCCAGTGGTTTCATAGAAAATGATGCCCAAAGTTTTTCCTTTAATCCAAGATGGCTGCCATACCACCTGACCTTTGACCTTTGAGTGAGCAATAAAATATTCTCCATGGGGAGCCCTTCCGATGTTTAAAGTTTGCATCGTCGGATGAAGGGTTGCAGAGAAAACCCATTTTAAAGCAAAAATGTATAGACGCGGACACACACACACACACACACACACACACACACACACACAACACACACACACACACACACACACACAAAGACACACAGACAGGAGCGTTGTAGTCGTCCCGCATCCCCTTCGGGACGAGACTAATGATAATAATATTGTATTTACATGGCGCCTTTTGCCACTGGATACAATGCGCTGTTATTGGCCTTGCTCAGCCAGTTGACTCAGACTTAATGCCTTGTGTGATAATCAGTAATTCAAGCAGGTTAACAGATCTTTTAGGATATTCCAATTGGAGTCAGCAATACTTTTAAAGCCTTAATGTGTGTCAGAAAACATTACGTAGGTTCGTTTGCTTTCATTATTCTTGTTGTACTTTCTTCTCATTAAGGGGTCATTAGTGTATTATATTATATCCATACAAAGAAGAGTTACATTGTCTTGGGAGAAAGAATATTGATAGATGCAAGTGTAGGGGGAGGCTAAGGTTTGTGGTAAAAGGAAAAGAGAGAAGAGATGGAAGTAAAACATGTGTGAAAGTGGAACATTGAAGTCAGGGAGATGGTGTCAATAATTTCATCATTTTATGGATGTTAATTAGGTATATATGTG
>CM068968.1:20385641-20390786 GCA_035128595.1 Eptatretus atami
ACTGTGAAATGCTCTCTGAGCTGGATCTCAATTTGCCATCAAGTCTCGCTTTTTTGAGCTGTGTCTCTTTGTGCATGCAATTTGCATTGAGCTGTTAGGGTTGCTGCATGAGCTCATTGCAATAAATCCCACCATTTTGTTCAATGTTCTGGATCTTTGAGAGAGTTTTCCTTTCACAGCATATCGTGATCAATACAACACACGTACAGAAAGGAAAGACCGTTTTCAATCGTCATGCGTACCTTTGGTTTCACCGCGAAACTTTAAGGCACGCGAAGATACACCTTCATGATGGGTTCCACATGCACCTGTAAAGCTATTCACAATGATGTCTGGGAGTTCAATCACACTCGAGGACTGGTAAGTAGATGGATACAGTTTCTGGAAAATAGCAGGACAAGCAAGTATGATTGGACAAGCTCAACATTTAGTTTGCCTTTCCAGCTCTTATGGAGCAACAGAGTCACAGACTTACAATATAGTGGAAGGGAACAGGTGGCACATTAGAATGAACAGACTTTTCCTTTCCCAAAATTTTATTCCCGTTAACATCAATAGTTAATGTCAATGATAAATGCTGAGTCACTGAGACATTTTAAATGGACCTTTGTTCTCTGAAGTTGTCAGATGTATTACAATTATTTGTTAACATCATGTTTAATAAAAAGTGGTTAAAATCACGAGAATCATAGTGCGGTTTAGCATGCCATGACATGTGTAAATAAGCTTTAAAGGAAGTCTGAACGTCACATCTTGTAAAGTCCTGCAAAGTAAACATGGGGACGTCAGAAAGAATAGGATGTAACTCTCCAAAGATGGAGAAATAGGCCCTGGATGTTGTATTTATCTATTCTCCTTGGTTATGTATTCTCATTCAGTATGCCAAACATTTTTCATTTGAAATTGGCCTGCTATACCATCAGCAGAGAGTTCCTGGTGCGGATTGGTCAATATATTGAACACCAGCAAATACCCCATCGCTTCGCTGATGGTGATACAAGGGGGTGGGGGGGGGGAGAAAGAATGAGCAAGAGAAAGAGAGAGGGGGAAGAGTGAAGAGGTGGAGGGGAAAGGAGGAGGGATGGGGAGCAATGAGGGGTGTGGGAGCAAGGAGAGGTTGGGGGGGCGAGGAGGTGTGGGGAAGGAAAGACAGTGTGAGGTGAGAAAAGGGAAGGCAGACGTGCGGTGGGAGTGTTTAATTACGATTCATACTGTCTCATCAAAATGATTCTGCATAGTAATAAGGTGAACATGGAAACAAAATAAATGTCTGAAATAGATTTTCTAACCGTCATACTATAAACAAGGCCTGGAGACAAACACCGCCCAGGCATGTCGTGAAGACAAAACCCGCCAGATGCATCCAGAGCAGGCCGTCCAGACACAAACACTTCTCGGGCACATCCAAGACAAACTCCCCTCGCGGGGACAAACTCCCGTCCTGACATAAATACCGCCCAGACGAGTCTGGAGCCAAGGTGTCTGGAGACAAACACCACCCAGACGCGTCTGGAGACAACCACCAAACCGGACACATTCAAAGACAAACACCGCCCAAACAGTCCAAAGAGAACACTGCCCGGGCATGTCCAGAAACAAACCCCATCCAGACATAAATACTGGCCCGGACACGTTCGAGCCAAACACCGCCGGATGTAAGTGAGCGCCGTCGGATTTTCGTTTTTGACAAAATGACAGAAAAACTGGAACAACGCTACTGCATCAAATTTTGTGTAAAGCTTGGCGATTCCCAAGTGGAAACAATCCGCAAGATTTGACAGGCCTCGGGAACGAGCAATGAGCACAACAAGATAAAAGAGTGGTACAAACCGCTCAAAGATGGTCGCACATCAGTGGAAAGTGAAGCACGTTCTGGTAGGCCTCAACATCCCGAAATGAGATCGTCATTGACCAAGTGAGGACCTGCTGATGCAGGATCGTCGAATCACGATCAAGAAGACTTGCAGACGAGGCGGGGCCAGCAATTGGATCCGTTCATTCCATTGTGACTGAGGATTTGGGCTTAAGGAGAATCTCAGCGAAGTTTGTGGCCAAAGCTGCTAACGATCGAGCAGAAGCAACTCCGTTTGGAGATCGCACAGGACATGCTGGAGACTGTGAACAGCGATCCAACTTCAACACAGTGGATCACTGGCGATGAGACCACAGTGATCCGTCATTTTGTCAAAAACGAAAATCCGATGGCGCTCACTTAACACTTCCTCACTTATGCGCGGTCTGTCGGCGACTGACAGCTTCTGCAGGCGGGAAAATATTCACGCATACGAATTAGGATCGCCTACATACATGCACCAAACCAACGCCTCCCTAGCTCCATTTGTTTACGCACAAAAAATTAAGGTTGGATACTTTTGAACACACCTCGTATTTGACTCAAAGATGACCTTTACCCTTAACCTCAAAATCAATAGGCTTCTCAGGTGAGACTAACTCTACAACTTGGTAAAGTTTCATGACGATCGTTTTAGAATTGTGACCTGTAGACGACAGACAGACAAACAGACAGACAGCAGAACAAATCGACTGACCAATAGACTTGAAAAAAATCTTCATTTTGCAAGTATACACAGACAAAGAGGGGTGAAAACATAACCTCCTTCACCTTCGTGGCAGGGGTAATAAGGTGAGGAAATGAGAATGCATTTGGCTTTTTGAGAGGTTGAGATATTCTTTGGTCGATGGTTGAACTTCTACCTGATTCGTAAGGCAAAGGTACCTGAAGGTCCAAAGTGGAAGACACCTTTATCACGGAACTCAAAATTGGTCTGTAGAACAGAGGATAACGTTCATCTGCCAAACATCTCTAAATGGCCTCGTTTCAGCACAAACACGGTGTACCTCGTTTTCAGTTACTTTAGGAGCTCGGGTTAGCCTGATAGGCAGGAATCCCTACTGAGTTTATTGTTTACTTTACAAGCAAGCCAAACTACTCCATGATATCCAAAGGTTCTTGGCACTCTCACACACACAAAACACACACACACACACCTTCGGTATTTGTAAGGCGAATAATGCAAACAAACATTGTGACGGTAATAGTTCAGGATCCGACCAATGGAGGAAGATTTTCTTACCGTGAGAAGTAGAGAATGTGATCCCGACAGACATGTCTGTGTGCTCCTTGGAACCACATGACACAGTTTGAGATTTCTATCACCCAACTCCTTGCCTGCCAAAAGCATTCACACATCTCAGAGGTGATCGCAAATCCATCAATTTTCAGTAATATATTATAGAAGCACTAGCAGAGGTACCGCACCTTGTGTGGAAGGAATTTAGAGTTGAGAAAAAGAAAGCCAGGTACTCTGTATAATTCCAATTAATTAATACATATAATTTATCAGACAACACTAAATAAACAACAAGAAGGGCACTCGGTAAGCAACAATACCTCTGCTACTCAATGCCTGATCAGTAAGAACATATCGGACGCAATAAATTTTTGAAATATCATCTATATATCGTTTTTGGCCCGATCTCTCAATGGTGAAGAATCGCATTAAAAAATATCGGACCGGATTTGAATCTTCACAAAAATCGAATCAATTCGTTCTTGTCAAAGACTCAACCTCTCCACCAAGTTTGTCCAAATCCCTCCACAACTCTTTGAGATATCATGCTATATATCATCTTTGGCGTATCTCTCAACGGTGAAGAATCACTTAAACACTCTAGTATCCAAATCCGCAGCCGGATCTCAACAAAATCTAATGAGTTATTGCTATCACACACCCAACTCTCCCCCAAATTTCATCCAAATCTGGTGCACAGCTTTTTGAGATATCCTACACACAAATAGACAAACAAACAGGCTGAAAACATACCTCCTTCCACCTTTAATAATAAACAGTTAATTTTTTTTTTATTTTTTTGGCCATTACTTTTATCAAAATTGTCTCAAAACCTTTATTGGAACAATTCTGGCAAATTTCATACCCCCCTTTCTCCATTCCCATTTCTGTAAACGTCTTTAATAAACGTTAAAAACAGGGACCAAGTTATACGTAATTCGTACTTACACGAACATGGTTTCCCTTTTAAAGCTTCCTGAACGTTTGGATTAATTTGAAACAACTTTTGGTGAATATTTTTTTTCTCCAAGGAGCATTTCTGTGTTCAGAGTGGGACGGACAGACAGACGGACGGACGGACGGACAGACAGACAGACAGACAGCATTAGCCTATTATACATATACAATACCATAACTGTGAATAGGTACTCAAATAAAATGTATGCAAGAAAATGTTGTTACACAAGCGCTGATGGGGTCCTCAAGTTGAAACTCAAAAAATAAGCAACGGTTTCCGACCCACTATAAAGCTCAGAACTCCGCAAGACTGTTTTTATGGTCTGCATCAGCTATATGAATGCCTACGTGTAAACTATAACACCACCAGCACTCTTATTATGTTACAATTAACACGCACAAATATGTTGTATCATTGCTCCCGTTAATATTATTGCCATGATTATTCATGTTTATTGTTATCACATAAAACTTACCGAAGCGAAGGTAAACTTGCACTCGGCAAAAACGTTGTAAACTTGTGTGATCAAAGGTCGTAAGATGGACATTCCCTTCCAGTGAGCACAAAGAGATTTTGCTTGAATGGTCTTGCAGACCACTGACCATTGGCACACTCCGCTGCAAGAAAATATATTAATGAATTGGGGTAAAGGACTGCCAGCATACACAATCCATGTACCACGTACACCCAACATCTCGACCACTCAGGCAAATGGTTTCGTCACCCACCAGGAGAGAAAAAGTTTGTGACCATTTTACCGTGAAGGTTACCCACAGTTCAGTCAAATTTAACTCATGAGGTATCTGGCCAAACACTACAGTACCATGGACTTTTTAGTTACGCTTGCACTCAACCAAGGCCACATCAAGCAGCTAGACATCGGCTGTTTTGGGCCCATTTACTCCGAAATGGTGGGTAAACTAGCACTGATTTTGCAATCGCAACACTTAATCATAAGTACCTAAGCACCACAATTTATATGAAGAGTCCGGATGGCATGAATCCTCCATTGTTTTATTATTCCCTTTCATTGGTTGTAAAAATGGGAACAAGAAGGCATCTTCAAATTGTAACGGCCTCGTCGTTCTGCTTCAC
>CM068968.1:20442276-20457200 GCA_035128595.1 Eptatretus atami
CGAGAGAGATTATGTCGACGGTCGCGATGCGTCAGTGTGTACGTTATCGCGTTTTTTTTAAGCACTTAATCATTTTCCAGTAATCATTTCCAAATATTAGTTGAACGTTGCTTCCTTCCCCAACAAAGCCTTTTATGGCTGTTTTTACTCTTTATGGTGTGTGGTTTATGAAGGGTTATGTATTCATCCTGTTTGTGAGTAGGAATATCTCAAAAGTTGTTGGACGGATTTGTGACGAAACTTGTACAGATTTTGGGTTCTGTGTGCAGAGGACGGAATTGATTAGAATTTTGTCTTGAGATCCAAATCCAGATCCGGATAAAGATTTGTTTAAAGCGATTCTTTCAACATTGAGATGTGGCACAAATGATATATGTGATGATATTTAAAAATAGTTGGGTGTGACGAATGAAAAAACTAGGTGCACTGAGTTTTGGGCTCGGTGCCGAGAATCAACTGCTGATTAGATTTTGGTTTCAGGTCTGACATTCCAGATCCGGCCTTTCAGTGGGATAACAAGACGTAACTAATCAGCTTGCGAGTATGCACTCCACGAATGCTGTTCCAGTTATTTTTTTCCGTGTTGTTTGGAGTAATATACAGCAATATCGCATTCAATTCTATTGCCACACACTCTTTGACAGAACTTGAAAATCTCCTTAGCATGTTCCTGGCAAAGATTGTTTGTGGTTTGCCGATTGCCTTCCCAGAGTCAGTCAGTCTAAGCATTTGGTTAATTTGTTTCAGTGCCTAAACTCCGAGGCAACACCGATCTTTCAACCTCAGAACGGCACGCATACAAAATTAACACATTGGCACACATGGTGTCAATTTGACTCCATCCAAAAACGTCATTGATCATTTGTCCGATTACACAAGCCAAATGTTTGCAACATTTGTAAATTATACATAGTCTGAGTGTACCAAAACTAGTGTAAACATTGAGAAGTTGAATGACAATATGCAAATGTATTAATATCTAGTGATATCCGTACAAAAAGCAATCGGAAACTTTAATGTGCGAATGGCTACACATTTTACTAATTAATTTACACAGAAATGCCACAACAGCATACATACACAAAACTAAATACTTGGCAGTTTCCATAAAATATAGAAGCTAATTGAGTCATTTTTCATTGTAGTGTCAGAATTTATGCAGTTTTCATTGTATCTATTTACGCTTCCGCAATTTGTACAAGAAGAACAGTGGTTGAATGAGTACCACAAACATTATTTGTTGCAAAGTTGAGCAGACAGTGAGGTCTTTATTGTCCTTGGCCTTCTGCATATTGGCATACGTATTCTCTGGTGCAGGATTTCTGGCTGCCCGTTGGTCTCTGGATTTCTGCAGAGCAACTCTTTTCCAAGTTGATTCAATGCTCAGGTACGACAGCCGGCTGGAGCAACATGAACTTCTGAGTGCGCAAAGTCAATCCAGTCGTTGGTGAGGCGTATGCCAAACTGCTTGAGTTATTTACGACGTCGACCCTTTCTGTAATTTGCAGCCCATTCAGGATTTAGAGACATACATATGAAAATCCAGCACTCCAGCCACATCCAACAGTTTGTAATAGACATAGGCATCGGTTTGATTTGCGCTTGCAGGACAGTAATGTAGCAGCGTGATCATGTTATCCACGGCTGCTCTTTTTGCATATATAGTGAATGATGATGGAAGGCTTCTGTTTTCCCCTTCCGTAGTTTCATCGTGATGCATTTCATCTGATGCATTTCTCGTGTGATGCCAGAACAGCCTTACTTTAGCAGAACTAGATGATGATGTGATTGTCAGATTACCAGCAATCCAAACAAAGACGACTCGGTGTCTATTATTTGCAGGCTGCATTTCAGGTGGTATTCAGCTTTGTTACGGCGCAGAGTTCCAACAATTGTGGTATGTTGTTGAAGCAAATTTTCTGCCAGAGAATGGACGTAAACAGTTATCACATACAACATTTCTGCCATGCGAAGCCAAGGGCCAGTAGTATTCAACACCACAGTTGAACCGAGACCAACTTGTCTGGCCTCAGTGTTGTCGACCAGATATACCTCGCCTTTAGTGGATAGAGTTTTTCTGGTCACCAGTTTCCACCATATTTTTATACCATATTTTTGACAGGCTTGCTGGTATGTTTGCCTAAAGGACATCTACCTCTAAATGGGACAGTTTGCTCATCGACCGTCATATCTGGTCCAGGAATGTACAATAACTTCAGACGATCCTGTTAATAATTCCCATATTCACGGAATGCGGCAACTATCGTGTTGCTCTCTCTTACAGCTCTGGTGTTTTTATTATCAAATCGCAGAATCTCAACAGACTTTTGAAGCGATTTAGAGACATTCTGTCGCAGCAAAAATGGGTCTTCACTCTCAGGAGACCATAATTCACGTATCGGTTCCATGTGCTCGGTGTAGACCAGCAAAGAGTAACACCCAATGAAGCTTCAACTCAGGATGAAAGAGGCGTCCACTGTTTCACGTTATTGGGGTTTGCAGCATTCATTCAGCATAAACTCGAGTTGCTTCCCTATTAGTTTCCTCTCATGATGATATCCAAAATAGTTCGGTGTTATTGAAAAGATATATTGATGCTCCATTTCCTGGACGGTACCTGCTCTTGTAACACCAGGTGGGTGCGAATATGTCTTGCCATTCTCGTCTGGTGTGCAGGTGGATTGACATCCATACCTGAAAATACCATAATTATCACATTCATATGACACAAGATTTCGACGTACAAAATGTCAATCAAACTTTCGCAAACCAATTAACACAATTAGGCTCAGGATGCCACATTGCTAGACAACGGTACCTACCTTGCCATTTTTTCTTGTCAATGGTTATCAGTAGGGGCAGCTGGTTGAACATACGACCTCAGCACGACCAGGAGCAGACGACCTCTCCACAGCTCGACCCTGGCACGACTGCAACACACGTGGCTTTCTGCTATGGCCTGGCCTTGCTGAGCATTGTCATTATCAGACTGATTTGTAGAATGTCAGAATCAAGCAGATTTTCATCTGGCTGTTCATCAACGTCAAACCTCATCTTCATCTGATGTCATCACGGCTGCAGCGATCTGGGATGTAGGATCATCATCGCTTGATCAGATCAAAGACTCACTGTCACTTTCATCTTCTAATATTGTCTAAGAACATCAGCAACAGATACCCGTGTCTCCGTTGGTTGGCCATGGTTTGAAGAAAATGCAATACACTAGCGTTATGAACTGCAGTTTCGATTTCTGAATATCCCATTTCCAGGAAAGAGCAATTTCCGGAACCGTTCCAATCCCTTTTTGTCAGAGAATGATACAGATATAAAAGTATGAAACAATTGGGAAACACTTTATTGTTATTTGAGAATATAACAATTCCAGAAAGAAACAGGGATAAGTGTTTCATAGTTATGAATGTAATGTTTTTTGGGAGTTCTCCAGCGTGGGTCATATAGACCCCATATTTTCTCTGCAAATATTCCCATATGTATTACCCTATATCCGCTAATTTTTACAGCGATAACATACATATATGGGTGAGGATAAACAGAACCATGGGCTGATATCGGGCTATATTTTTTTTTACACCAAAATACTGCATGTTGGGTCAAATTGACCCCAGGTGTGCGTTGAGGTTAAGGTCACCAAGGGCAAGTGCTGCAGAAGGGTACTCTGGCTTCGTGTCCGTCCGATGGTTGACGCACATTGACGTCTCGTCCTGAATACGAACCGAAAGAAGTTTAAGCAGCTTGGTCAGCATTAAACCCAGGCTGCACGGGTTTGAATGTCGACGCAGCTTAATATACGTACTTGAAGCTATCCTGCCCCCACACCCTGGCACGACAGATGTAAACTGAAAATAAGAACGAGCCAAAGAGGGAGGAAATTTAAATAAAAAAGTATTTTATGTGTCAAAAATATTTTTATTCCACATTCACAACAGCTTGGTGGCAACATGAAATTTCCAGTAGCAATCTCGCAAACATTTAACCTATTGTAACACCCCGTGTTTGCTCACACTTTATCCTCGTGCCTTACACAGCAGCGATGCTAGGTGTCATTAGGTTACACAAACGGTGCACGCCTGTTGATATCGTTTTCATGTAAAATGATGCACTTCGCAAAGAACAGCACATTTTTCAAACCACATTCGACTTGGCACATGCAGGTTAAATAATCAACAAACCTCGACCCGTAATACCTCATTGCATGGTCCTTCCTGATCCACCTTTGAACCATCAACCCTAAATGGTTATTTTCTGTATTGTTGCATGTTTTTAAATAGAGTTCTTCATAACACCAAACCCTTCTCAGTTGGTCCCTTAATTTCTCCACCTCACGTTTTCATTTACCATCTCGGCTTTGATTCTATCTTTTATATCAAATGTCTTTCTCTCCCTCTGAATCCAAGCAGTCCTGACCACTGAGGTTTGCAATCATTCCTCTTCTTTCTTCCCTTTTTTTTTCTCCTCACTTTCTCTCCTCGCACGTGCGTCCCAAGCTGGGATAGAGCGAGGTCTGCCAGAGCAGCTTTGTATGGCTGATAGGAGCGCTTCACCTGAGCCACAACTGCAGCCAGTTCTTGTCCGGCCGCCAGGCCTTCATCTCCAAGCGCTGGAGACTTGCCACCTGGAGAAGAAATGCTGTTAGAAAAGTAATAAAGTACATAGCTACCTGAAACTCTAGCTCAACACGATGCAAGGGTTCATGTTAAAGGGTCACCTATTATGTAACAAATGTAAGGAAGGAACAGGACACAGCAGAGGAAAGAATATGAAAGAGAAAGCAGGTGAAGAGTATTAGTAATGTAGGGGTTTTTGAGTGTCGGGGGATGGTGTGTTTCAAAAAGTATCACCCTTATTTTCGTGCGTAAACAAATGAAGCTAGGAGGCGTGGTTTGGTGCACGTATGTAGGCGATCCTATATCCGTATGCGTGATTATTTTCCCCCTGCAGAAGCTGTCAGTCGCCGACAGACCGCCGATGAGTGAGGAAGTGTAAGTGAGCGCGTCGGATTTTTCGTTTTTGACAATATGAGGAAAACTTGGAACAACTCTACTGCATCATATTTTGTGTAAAGCTTGGCGATTCCCAAGTGGAAACGATCCGCAAGATCACAGACCTTCGGGAACGAAGCAATGGGCACCACCACAGTTAAAAGAGTGGTACAACCGCTTCAAAGACGGTCGCACTCAGTGGAAAGTGAGGCACGTTCTGGTAGGCCTCAACATCCGAAATGAGATTGTCATTGACCAAGTGAGGACCCTGCTGATGCAGGATCGTCGAATCACGATCAGAGAACTTGCAGATGAGGCGGGCGTCAGCATTGGATCGTTCATTCCATTGTGACTGAGGATTTGGGCTTAAGGAGAATCTCAGCGAAGTTCGTGCCAAAGCTGCTAACGATCGAGCAGAAGCAACTCCGTTTGGAGATCGCACAGGACATGCTGGAGACTGTGAACAGCGATCCCAACTTCTGTCACCAGTGATCACTGGCGATGAGACACAGTGTCCGTCATTTTGTCAATTAAACGAAATTCTCGACGGCGCTCACTTACACTTCCTCACTCATCGGCGGTCTGTCGGCGACTGACAGCTTCTGCAGGCGGGAAAAATTCACGCATACGATTAGGAACGCCTACATACTTGCTACCAAACCCGCCTACGCCTCCCTAGCTTCATTTGTTTACGCACGAAAAATTAAGGTGGGATACTTTTTGAACACACCTCGTATCCCCGACACTCAAAACCCCTACATTACCTAATACTCTTCACCTGCTTTCTCTTTCATATTTCTTTCCTCTGCTTGTCCTGTTCCCTTCTTACATTTGTTAACATAATAGGTGACCCTTTAACATGAACCCTTGCATCGTGTGAGCTAAGAGTTTCAGGTAGCTTGTACTTTATTACTTTTCTAACAGCATTTCTTCTCCAGGTGGCAAGTCTCCAGCGCTTGGAGGATGAAGGCCTGGCGGCCGGACAAGAACTGGCTGCGATTGTGGCTCAGGGTGAAGCGCTCCTATCAGCCATACAAGCTGCTCTGGCAGACCTCGCTCTATCCCAGCTTGGGACGCACGGTGCCGAGGAGAGAATAAGTGAGGGAGAAAAAAAAGAAGAGGGAGAGAAAGAGAGGGAATGATTGCAGAACCTCAAGTGGTCCAGGGACTGCTTGGATTCAGGGGAGAGAAAAGGACATTTGATATAAAATGATGGAATCAAAGCCGAGATGGTAAATTGGAAAACGTGAGGTGGGAGGAATTAAGGGACCAACTTGAGAAGGGTTTGTGTTATGAAGAACTCTATTTAAAAACATGCAACAATACAGAAAATAACCATTTAGGGTTGATGGTTCAAAGGTGGATCAGGAAGGACCATGGCAATGGAGTTATTACGGGTCGAGGGTTTGTTTGATTATTTAACCTGCATGTGCCAAGTCGAATGTGGTTTTGAAAATGTGCTGTTCTTTGCGAAGTGCATCATTTTACATGAAACGATATCCAACAGGCGTGCACCGTTTGTGTGAACCTTAATGACACCAGCATCGCTGGCTTGTAAGGCACGAGGATAAAGTGGTGAGCAAACACGGGTGGTTACAATAGGTTAAATGTTTGCGAGATGCTACTGGAACATTTCAGTGGTGCCACCAAAGCCTGTTGTGAATGTGGAATAAAAATATTTTGTGACAATAAAATACTTTTTATTTTAAATTTCCTCCCTCTTTGGCTCGTTCTTATTTTCAGTTTATCATCTGTCGTGCCAGGGTGTGGGGTGGCAGGATAGCTTCAAGGTACGTAGTTTATAGCTGCGTCGACATTCAAACCCGTGCAGCCTGGGTTTTAATGCTGACCAAGCTGTAAACTGTCTTTCTGGTGTTTCGTATTCAGGACGAGACGTCAATGTGCGTCAACCATCGGACGGACACGAAGCCAGAGTACCCTTCTGCAGGCACTTGCCCTTGGTGGACCTTAACCCTCAACGGCACACCTGGGGTCAATTTGACCCAACATGCAGGTATTTTGGGTGTAAAAAAAAATATTAGCCCGATATCAGCCCATGGTCTCTGTTTATCCTCACCCCATATATGTATGTTATCGCTGTAAAATTTAGCGAATATAGGTAACACTATATGGAGATATTTGCAGGAGAAAATAGTGGGTCTATATGACCCACGCTGGGAGAACTCCCAAAAAACATTTACATTCATAACTATGAACACTTTATCCCGTTTTCTTTTCTGGAATTGTAATTATTTCTCGAATAACAATAAAGGTGTTTCCAATTGTTTTCATACTGTTATAATCTGTATCATTCTGTGACAAAAAAGGGATGGAACGGTTCGGGAATTGCTCTTTCCTGGAAATGGATATTCCAGAACTCGAAACTGCAGTTCATAACGCTAGTGTATTAGCATTTTCCTTCAAACCATGGCCAACCAACGGAGAGCACGGTATTCTGTGCTGATGTTCTTAGACAAATATTGAAGATGAAAGTGACAGTGAGTCTTTATCTGATCCAAGCGATGATGATTCCTACATCCCAGATCAGCTGCAGTCCGTGATACATCAGATGAAGATCAAGGTTTCTGACGTTGATGAACAGCCAGATGAAATATCTGCTGATTCTGGACATTCTTACAATCAGTCTGATAATGACAATGCTCAGCAAGGCCAGGCCATAGCAGAAAGGCCACGTGGTTGCAGTCGTGCCAGGGGTCGAGCTGTGGGCAGAGGTCGTGCTCCTGGTCGTGCTGAGGGTCGTATTGTTCAAACCCGCAGCTGCCCTACTGATAACCATTTACAGGAAAAAATGGCAAGGTTAGTGTACCGTGTTGTTCTAGCTAATTGGCATCTGAGCCTAATTGTGTTAATTGGTTGCGAAGTTTGATTGACATTTGTACGTCGTAAATCTTGTGTCATATTGAATGTGATAATTATGGTATTTTCAGGTATGGGATGTCAATCCACCTGCACCAACAGACGAGAATTGCAAGACATTATTCGCAACCCACCTGGTGTTACAAGAGCAGGTACCGTCCAGGAAATGGAGGCATCATATGATCTTTTCATAACACCAACTATTTTGGATATCATCATGAGAGAAACTAATAGGGAAGCAACTCGAGTTTATGCTGAATGGAATGCTGCAAACCCAATAACGTGAAACAGTGACGCCTCTTTCAATCCCTGAGTTGAAGCCTTCATTGGGTTGTTACTCGTCTGGTTACACCGAGCACATATGGAACCGATACGTGATTATGGTCTCCTGAGATGGAAGACCCATTTTTGCTGCGACAATGTCTCTAAATCGCTTCAAAAGTCTGTTGAGATTTCTGCGATTTGATAATAAAAACACCAGAGCTGTAAGGAGAGCAACAGATAAGTTGCCGCATTCCGTGATATATGGGAATTATTCCAGGATGCTTGATAGTTATGTTACATTCCTGGACAGATAGACGGTCGATAGGCAACTTGTCCCATTTAGAGGTAGATGTCCTTTTAGCAATACATACCAAGCAAGCCTGCAAATATGGTATAAAAATATGGTGGAACGTGACGCAAACTCTTATCCACTAAAGGCGAGGTATATCTTGGTCGACAACCAGGTGAGGCCAGACAAGTTGGTCTCGGTTCAACTGTGGTGTTGAAATAACTGGCCTTGGCTTCGCTGGCAGAAATGTTATGTGATAACTTGTTTACGCCATTCCTCTGGCAGAAAATTTGCTTAACAACATACCACAATTGTTGGACTCTGCGCCGTAACAAAGCTGAAATACCACCTGAAATGCAGCCTGCAATAATAGACCGAGGTTCGTCTTGTTTGGATTGCTGGTAATCTGACAATCACATCATATGTTCTGCTAAAGTAAGGCTGTTCTGGCATTATCCACCAATTGCATCACGATGAAACTACGGAAGGGAAAACAGAAGCCTTCCATCATCCTTCACTATAATGCCAAAAAGAGCGCGTGGATAACATGGATCACTGGCTACATTACTGTCCTGCAAGCGCAAATCAAACCGATGGCCTATGGTCTTTTTACAACCTGTTGGATGTGGCTGGAGTTGTCGGATTTGTCATATGGATGTCTCTAAATCCTGAATGGCTGCAAATACAGAAAGGTCGAGTCGTAAATACTCAAGCAGTTGCATACGCACCTCACCGAATATGGACTTGCGACTCAGAATGTTCTATCTCTCTCAGGCTGTCGTGACCGCATTACATAACTTGGAAAGGTTGCGTCAGAATCCAGAGCCACGCAGGCAGAAATCCTGCACGAACGATGCCAATTATGCAGAAGCCACAGGACAATAAGACCTCAACTGTCTGCTCAAATTGCAACAAATATGTTTGTGGTACTCATTCAACCACTGTTACTACTTGTACAAATTGCGAAGCGTAATAGAACAATGAACCTCATAAATCTGACACTACAATGAAAATGACTCATATTGCTTTCATTATTATGGAAACTGCCATATTTTAGTTTGTATGTTATGCTGTTGCTGCTTTCGTGTGTAAAAAAGTTAATTAGTAAAATGTGTAGCCATTCGCACATTAATTTCCGATTGTTTTTGTTACGGATATCACTAGATATTGAATACATTCATATGTATCATCAACTTCTCAATGTTTACACTGTTTTGTACTAACTAGGTATGATATATTTGACAAATGTTGCAACATTTGGCTTGTGTATCGACCAAATCAATGACCGTTTTGAATGGGGTCAAATTGACCCCAGGTGTGCCAATGTGTGAATTTTGGTATGCGTGCCGTTGAGGGTTAAAGATCGTAGTGTGCCTCGGAGTAGGCCTGAACAAATTACAAATTCTTAGACTGACTGACTCCTGGGAAGGCAACGGCAAACCACCAGCACAATCTTTGCCCAGGAACTGCTATGGCAGTTTCGAAGTTCTGTCAAGAGTGGTGCAATTGATTGATCGATTTGCCTGTATATACTCCAAACAACAACAAAAAATAACTGGAACAGCATTCGGTGGAGTGCATACCTCCGCCAAGCTGATTAGTTTACGTCTTGTATCCCACTGAAAGGCCGGATCTGGATTCAGACCTGAACCAAAATCTAATCAGCTTGTTCTCGCCACCGAACCAACTCATCCACCTAGTTTTATCATTCGTCCACAACTTTTTTAAATATCATGCCATATATCATTTTTGGCCACATCTCAATGGTGAAGAATCGCTTTAAAAAATTCTTGTATCCGGATCTGGATTTGGATCTCAAACAAAATCTAATCAATTCGTCCTCGTCACACACCCAAGCTGTCCAAGTTTCGTCCAAATCCGTCCACAACTTTTTGAGATATCCTACTCACAAACAGGAGTGAATACATAACCTTCATCCACAACACCCATAAAAGAGGTAAAAACAGCCATAAAAGGCTTTGTTGGGGAAGGGAAGCAAGTTCAACAATATTTTGGAATGTTATGGAAAATGATTAGTTGCATAAAAAAAACGATAACGACACTGACGTCGCGACGTCGACAGATATGCCTCCACCCACATTATTGTTGAAGGTTTTTATGTTAAAAAAAATATGGCTGCTGAACCACACGACTGATGACATCAATTTAATTTCCCCCATACAATTTATCCCCAGATGACCCTCAGAAATTTTCATACTGATCAGATAAAGCATTCAATTATGACATCATAACGAAGCCCCCTATGACATCATCAATAAAAATCACTTATTTCCCAGGGGGAGTACTTGACGTGGCAAGTTTAAATTTTTTCCATGGAGTGGTTTCAGATACAGAGGTCCAATTTTTTTCCCTTTTTTCAACATGGCTGCCACACAACGTGACCTACGACGTCATATTTATCATTAAAACATTCTACACGAGTAGTCGCACCTATGGTGAAAATTTTGAGTATCGGATAAGCGGTTACAGCGAAAATTAGAAGACAGACGAACGTACGGAAACCCAAAAACATAATGCCTCCAACGCCTTCGTCAGCAGAGGCATGAGGATGCAATCACCAGATCAACATTGTACATGATAGAGAAAAAAAATATTCAAAAGCCAAGAGTACAAGTGTTCTTTAATACTCAGCCCATGTGACCAAGACTCCGCCCACCCCCTCTTGCTTTCTCCCATCCTGTTCTGGTTGCAACCTTTGATTATTGATGGTTCAAAGGTGGATCAGGAAGGACCATGGCAACGGAGTTATTACGGGTCGAGGGTTTGGAGTACAAAAAAATCTGTCCAATTTGTCTTTGCTATAAAACATGTGCTTGGTCAAGATGTTTTGATTTGCATTTGAATATTAATTCAGCAAAATAACCATCCTTTTGTGCACAAAAAAGTGGAATTTGGACGCAACTCCCACCCCATTCACTACCCTTTCTTCCGACCTCCTTAGTTTTAGTTCACCTCCCCTCCACATTTTTTTCCTTTTCCTCTATCTCCATGTGAAGATCTGTATGCAAAATATTTTTTATTTTTCCCAAGATGCCAAGCTGCATGGAACTCGGTCCAGAACATTGCAAATAGTCCGTTTGTGCAATTAAATGATTGGTTTTTGCTTCGATTTTTTCCCCCAAAACGTCAATGCAGCAAAGGGTTGTATTTATTGCACCCTTCTCAATCAAAATGTGACACGAGGGGGAAAAAGAAGAAAAACAAGCAAATTTTATTCAATACAATAATCACAAACCATTGGTGTAAATGTTTATCCCTCCGCCCTCCCTCCCTCAAAACCCCACCCTCACCTCATCCCCCCACCGGCACGAGGTTAGCGTGAGCCACACCATCCACAGTGAAACCCCAATGGCCGGTTAGCGTTGCACTTCCTTTCAGGACACCTCCATGCTTTCGGGTTCTGTCGGGTACAAATAGGTGCGTTAGTAGATCAATGGTATGTGCATGCTGCTGAAGTTTCAGTGCCCAAGTGTCAAACTTACTCATCTCGTTGAAGAGAAAAGCATCCTGATACTCTTTCATGTACATCGTCGAACGTGCCTCGTCCAGGAAGAGGGAGTACACACGTTTTATGTCAGGAACCTGAACCTCCGTGCCCTGAAATGACAACGATGCAAATACATTACACCCCGGAGATACCAAAGAGTGCAGCGAAACATTTCTCAAATTGTCTTAAACAACTCGACAGTTTCTAGTGCCTGCTTCCCAAAAACAGTATGGTGGGACTCTCCAAAAATGTTTTTTAGTCCTTGCCCATTTAGTTGTGCCTTCTGTTTATCCCATGGGAGAAACTACAATTTAAATCGGACAAATTTCTGCAGCCAAATGCATGAAATCCACAGGATGTCGATTGAGGTATGCTAGCCCACTGTGGGAAGCAAGAAGCTGATGTTTCAGGCGTTAACCCTCGGAGCAAAAAGAGCATGGCGATGCTCGACATCAATGCTGATGAGCACACACGTCATTGTTGTTTCCAAATGACGCGGAGTACAGCAAGCAACAGAAACAATAAGCTGCTTCACTCAAGGGAGGAATACAGTAGCCATGTCTGATAATAATTATGAGCGTCCACTCCGCGTCTGGGAAATCGAAGGTTAAAACCCCAGCCGAGCCAGACTTGCTTGCCATTTTAGCATTTAAAAGGTTAAGAGCAAGGACAAACCCCATAAGTTCGTATCCGTGGGGAGGCGGAAATTCCTCCTTTGATAACATATAAACTAGAACGGCACTCTTCGATGTCACGTCGTCAACCGATATGCCTCCGCCCACATTATTACATCATTAGGCCTATACATACTTGTACAAAGTTTGATTTAAATCCCTTCAGCTGTTCTCAAGTGTCACATTTTTACCTGACTTGACCTCTTGACCCAAAAATCTCATTGCATCATTATACAGGGTGGGACATTTATATCTGCCACATTTGTCATCACATTTTGGCCAAAAGCAGTAAGGGCATCGCTAATATTTTTTTCCCCAGTGTTGCAGGTGATGCCTGTAACTTTTGAATGATGGAACACTATGACCGACAGATGAGAATTCACCTGCATGTATCGAAGAATTGAAGGCAAACATCACTGCAACCATCCACACTATTGCTTAACATTACATGCAGTTAGGAACAATATGCTGATTCGTGAATGCAACAATTCCAAAAGGGCCCATTTGTCAGATGTCATTTTTAAGTGACTGTGTTATGTCTCAGCATAATCTGATATGTGTGCTTTCCAACCATGTGCTATACACAGTATTTGTGATGTTCATTAATTTTTTTACAGCACTAATAAATGTGTCAGATATAAATGCCCCACCCTGTACATACTTGCTCAAGTTTGGTCAAAATCCAATCACTGGTTCACAAGTTAGCACGGCAACAGAATTTTAACCTAACATGACTGCTGATCGTTGACTCCAAAATCCAATCAGTTTACCTTTGCATCATTATACATACTTGTACCAAGTTTGACTTGGATCCCGAAAACCGTTCTTAAGTTATCACGGTAATGAAAACATATCACGGATGAACGGACGGACAACCCAAAAACATAATGCCTCCGGTGACTTCATCGGCAGAGTCATGAAAAAAAGGCTGGACAATCTCTAATCGTGGTTAGTTTAGTTAGTTGTACTATTTCCTGGTATACTCTTAAAATGACAAGATTCTGCCATGTCACTCATGCCGGGTGGAACTGCCCACAGCACTTTGCGTGGGCCATTATGTGGTGTCCACCCAGCAAAGTGCTTGTGAAGATTGATCCCCATCAGTGGCCCAACTGGGCCTTCACAATCACCACCAGACTGGCATTTCAGCAGGTCTTCACTCCAAGACCACCAAACCTTTCCACCAGCATTCCCACCATGCATAATTGATGACCGAGCTGCTGTGAATTTCTGTTATCTGCCTGCTTGCCCATCTGTTCATACTAACATATTGTTGTAGATTTCCACCCGTTCGGCGTGCGCACGACCTTTTCAGCCCAATCCAGGCCGCACGTCCACCGAACGCGACAATCTAGTCGTAGCTTCCGGACAAACGCCGAAACCCAGCTACGGGTGTTTTTAATACACCATAAACCAGCCAATTCTTCTGTCCACGCGCTACAGGGTCAATCGCCGAATTATCGATATACCTAACTATTCGCGTGGACAGAAATACCGGGAGTTTATACCTCGACGGGACTTGCACGAAAACGAGCTGCTTAGGCAGCTCGTTCCGTATGCGAATGCCGAGCGGTTTTATATCGCCAAGTCCCGTCGGACCAGATGTACGTTGTAGAGGAAATGGTGGCAAAATCTGCATCTCAAATGCGGTCAGATATCAAGAAAATGAAGAAGAAACATCCATGGCCACCACAACCTGACTAGCTGACAGCTGACTACATGGAACTCCTGAATCTCTGATAATGTTCTTAAAATTTCTACTGATTGGGGATGCACAACAGTCAGTGACAGGTTTCAATTCACTTGAAGACGCGACTGTTCAGTCAATAGGTCAGGACTTCGTGTATGCAGTTAGAGGAGGTGCCATAATACCAGCAAAACATATATTGCTGCCATGGAGTGTGAAATCTCTGACAGGAAATGTTGAACTAATTCAAATGCTCACCGCCTAGGCCATGGAATGTTTTCTCCAAACTGTTGAGTTGGATACCACCTTGTGTCTTCAGAAGCAGCAATGACGGCAGACAATGATGTGATTTTGCTTACAAATGTCCATACAAACATTCCACAACACAGCCTTTGATAACATTGATCGCCTTGAAGAACTCTCAGTGGTGGGGTATACACTCAATGCGAGTTCAAAACGTGATCATTTAACTCAAAGCCACAACTGCTCCACTCATGAAGGTATTGCCTAAGCTAATACTGAGCAAAAAGCACAGTACAACTCCAGTTCATCTGGAAATTCCTGACTATAATGCAGGGGAAAGGATTTGTCCCCCAGTATCCAAGTTAGTTGCCTTGAACTTCCA
>CM068968.1:20468373-20483116 GCA_035128595.1 Eptatretus atami
CTTCTCTTCTCTTTTTGTTTTTCCTTGCGATGACATTGCGAAAAGGCAAAATACGTTGGCGCTGATTGAATATTTGGGCATTAAAACTAAATTGCGAACAATCGTAACTGCGAATAATATGCGAACTTCCGGGCCACGCACGTTCGGGCACGCGAGCGAGAGAAGAACGGCCTGTGTGGTTGTTTGTGCTCGCGGTTTGAATTTTTTATTTTTTTTTTATTTACGGGCACGTACTAGTAGAGCAAATTAGACTACAACATGAACTATGATACATACCCAGTATATACATTTTATTTGGAGTTCCTGTTCACTATCAGAATGACCAGCTGACAGTTTGCATTATCACAAGTTTGTAAATGTATATTTTTTTAGGAATCTGTGTGAGCAATATTCACAAAAGTAATGCATATCAGCAGTACTATAAACGGCTATGCAATACTAAGTCCAGTATAATTTCCAAAATTGTTTTTGTCTATGTAACTTGTTTACGATTGTGGTTTGAAAAAGCTATGATTTTTTTTTTGTCAAGTATGTATTTAAAAAGTACTCATAATATTGAGCATGTCCAAACACACCTAATTGATAAATTAATGCACAATTTTTCCGTTTCTAGTAACTGTATTGATTGTATTGACTTAATATGTAAATGAGTTTCAACAGTTTAGGTGATTGTTACGTTTTTTACAAAAAGACCCCCATGCATTCAAGCTGGTATAATGACACTAAGCTACTCTCAACAGAGGTCTATCATGCTGTTTTGTGTCCAGACACATATACCGATTTAATAAACCAAAAGTGTTTACCTGCCCTCAGATGATACCAATTCATGAAAATCAGGGGTCTGGCCCATGGACTAAGGGAGTAAACCACCAGTTCGGCTCATCCGCTCAGCATCGGTGTTAACCGACCTCGACACGACAATATAGATTGTGTTCGGAAATGCAAAGCAAGAGTTGAAAATATCCTTCCCATGTACCTTTTCTCAAGACTGCGTGGGGTAAAGTGTTCTATAAAGTCTCTAGTTTTCTCCGCCACTGGAGGTGGAAGGAGGTTATGTTTTCACCCCTTTGTCTGTCTGTTTGTGCGCAGGATATCTCAAAAAGTTGTGGACGGATTCGGACAAAACTTGGTGAACATGTTGGGTATATGACAAGCATGAATTGATTCGATTTTGGTGAAGATCCGAATCCAGATCCGGATACGAGAATTATTTCATTTCTAAAGTGATTCTTCACCATTGAGAGATTGGGCTAAAAACGATATATAGCACGATATTTCAAAAATGTATTGGGCCAGATATGTTCTCGTGGATCAGGCATTGCATGGCAGAGGTATGCGTTCTTCCAAGTACTCTTCTCGTTTGCTTTTGTATTGCATTCTTAATCTTATTGTTAATATTCACTCCTAAATGAACCGCACTCAATCATAGTAATAAGAGGGTTAAAATGAAATAAGTTAGCAAAGTCAAGTGCTGTACAACCTTGCGCTTCCGGCAGACGAGATTGGCAGCGGTGATAAGCTGCATGGCATAGCGCAAAGACGTTTCCGCGCCAATTTTGGTGAGCACGGTTAGAGCGGCTTCACACATCTCCACATCTTCCTCCTCACACCTGCAAGGGGAGAACCATTAAAGGTTAAAACAAGAAAATATGTGACATATGCCTCCACCCATATTACATGTCAACCCACAGTTATGTTTGATATATATATATATATATATATATATATATATATATATATATATATATATATATATGAGAGAAATAGAGAGCGAGAGTGAGAGCGAGAGCGAGATAGAGATAGAGAACATCAGATGCTTCTAACTCGAGTTATGATCTGCAAAATTATTTTCAAAGGGCACATTACCTTTGACCTGTTGAAACCAAAATTTAACCAGTTCATCTTCATATAACAGTCTATACTTGTGCCAAGTTTGGTTGAAATCGATTCAGTCATTCACAAGTTATCATGTTAACAAAAAACTGATACGCATGCACTCACGGACGTATGCACAGCTGGACGGATAAGCCCAAAACATAATACCTCCAGAGCTTTCGGCTGCGGAAGCATAAAAAAGGGAAATAATCTGGTAAGAAGAAGGTAAGAGTTCTGACCGTATAGCCAGGATCTGACGTGTCTCTGCCTGGCTGTAGTTGCTGGTGGAGATGATAAGAAGGCGATCTAGGAGGTCTAAAGGTATGCCGTGAGGACTGCGGTACTTTGTTCCACGAATCCTGCAGAAAAGCAAAGTCTGAGAATGAGTAAGGTGGGGAGGGAATCATACGGGTTGGCAGATTAGCATTTGGTAAATAGAAATACAGGGTATCCTCGCCCCCTTGGGTTAAACTCAGAACATAATTTCGTCAATTGGGAAACTCATTGCAGAAACAATGCGACAAATGGCTATTTTGACAACTCGCTTAGAGACTTGGTCCAAACTGGATGCAGAGTGAAAAAAAATTAAAATCCCGGTTCGTCTCCCTGCTTCACAGGTGCATTCACATCCCGTCTTTCAAGCATTTGAAGCAACTGTTCCAAGCTCTCCAATGGCTACAATACCTTTTCGAACCCTCTGGGAAAAGACTTACAGAAAGTCAAGTACTTGTGTTTCAACACTTGGTATGACCGCGAAAGAGAAAAAAAAAGTGTGTGTGTGTGTGTGTTGTTGATTGTTATCTCCATATGCGGGTTTCAGAAGGTGGAACGGAGCCCTCCCAGGTTTCAAAGTATCCACCTTCGTATGTGTGTGTATATACACATAGTAAACCCTCAAATATCGCGGGTTTCGACCAATCGCGGTCAACCTATTGCATTCCGAATTAGTTATCGTGGGATTTTATTTTGGCCAATCGTGGGTTTTGAGCTGAGATGAGTCATCGTTTGCGGCGGCGTGTACGATTACCTCCCGTTACGAGCCTTTTGTTCTTTCTCACGCACATGTTAATTGTAGCAATCAGACTAGCATACTGGAACAAAGCTAAATTTAATAATGAATTGTCATCAAACAGGAAATGACATCAGATGATCCTGTAATTCTAGATCTGCAAGATCTAGTCGACACACAAAAGTTAATAATGGTGCCCAAACAAAAAACGATGGACAAAATTAGTTGTGCCAAAAAGCAGAGAAAGGTGATGACATTGTGCAAAAAAAATCGAGTTGTTAGGTTGGGAAAAGGATAAAGTGCAGCATCTGTGGGCTGCCATTATGGGATCAATGAATTGACTGTGCGGTAAATGTGAGTGAAATGCGGTAATACAGGAGAAACCATTGCGGATTTACCTATTTGAGTGGACCGGTAACATGGAAGAAACCATTGAGGATTTACCAACGTTTGAACGAGGCACCCTGGGCTGACATCAAAGGGATGGGATTATTTTGGAAGAGGATGCCATCTGATACCTTCCTCTCCAAGCAAAAAATATCTGCTCAGGGTGATTGTGGTTCAGGATCGTCTTACCCTTCTTCTAAGTGGTTGAATACTTATATAAATTATCTATTTCTGTATTTAATTTTCAATAAATTTGTAAAAACGTGTAAAAACATGTTTTCCCTTTGTCATCATGGGGTTTTTTGTGTAGATCGGTGACACAATATATATATATATTTTGTATTTTTTATTTTTATTTCACCCATTTTAAATTCAGGCTGTAACACAACAAAACATGACAAAAGTCGAGGAGTGTGAATACTTTCTGACGGCACTGTACGTTCTTAATATCCTTATGCCTCAGTGTCAACATGCGAAAAAACATTCAGCAATTTCATTTAGCACAACTTGCTGTTTAACAGCAATACAAATTAAATATTTTAATTACTAACGGCAAGTTAAACGTTTGGGCCATTTACATATTACAGTCAAAAATGATTTCAAAACTCTCCCACATTTGATGTGGAATCATTCTTCCTTCCATTGCTCTCCTCTCTTCCGAGCTTCTCCACTTTTCACCCCGACTCTTCCCTTTACCTCCCCTCCTCTCACATTCCCTGTTGTTCAATTAATTTACCGACCACACATATCCTCCACTCTCCCTTCACATATGGAATTTATAGATGAATGGTTGCGTTACCGTGTGATTCCTCGATTGGTTGCCATAATCAGCACCGGAGACATGTCACTCTCCAGGGCACGATTAAGGAAAGAAAAACATTCCATGTCCAGCATGTGCACTTCGTCTATGAACAGAACCTGCGATCAAGACGACGGGTGTGAAGTCAAATTTACTTAGCCATGCATAAGTCAATGTTAGATATGGATTTATGGAGAGAACAGATTCCGCTCATCCCCATTTCTTACCCCAGGTATGATGTCGGCTTTTCCTTCTTCCCGCCATTCTGCTACCTTGGCGTTTATCTGCTCTCGCACCTCACTTTTTATCTCTCCAGTGTCACCTGCGCCGACATTCCAGTCCTGAGTACAACAGTTGTTTGACCATATCTAAACCTTGTGAGCTCTAAAGAGCTTGCGTTTTCAAGTGCGTACCAGAGAACAGTGCGAGGAAACCTTGAGTCCGGCTGTTTATGACATCTATCTCATGCAGAGTCACGGTGTGCACGACTTCCTTTCGCTTCTGTAGTTCCCCCTCTGGACACTGCACAAAGCGTGTCTGTACAAGAACACACGCACATCCTTTTCATACATTCCACAACTACAATATGTAATTTCATCTGTTGAGCAGAAACTGCAGTCCTTGAAGCACAATAATTAGTAGAAATAGGACCACGGGTACTGAAGCTCACCTGGATCAAGAGCAACAGTCAATGACATCATAGAATATCAAAATTTTGTTCATGCGCAGAATCTAGTCACATGATTGGTTGAATGGAAGCCCTCTCGATGCTGATTTCAGCGATACATGTTTACAGGTCATGTTTTTGGCTGAGGGCATGGCTGTGCTGCTGATGCAACACCCCCTGTAGGTTAGGGTAGGAATTTTTTTTCGCGTTTTAGGCCTGATATCAACCCACTAATCAGCACAGATTTTGATGCGGTCAATACATCTTCGTTTGGCATCAGATATGAAGCTTGTGGCCAAGTTTCATCAAAATAATGTGATTGGTCCAAACGATAATGACTGAGGTGTTTACTGACTCATTGACTGACTCAATGACTCACCTACAGACACCGCTCAATCGCATAAGCTCACCGGACTAAAGTCCAGTTGAGCTAAAAACGAACTTTGTGCTGTCTTGCGAGCTCTGCTACCTCCATCCCTCACCTCCATGGGTGACTGGGCCATGATGGTGATTGGACCCACGAATACGGACATCGAGATAACCGACCTCCCATTTATGACCACTTTGTGCATAGGTGTAATGAGAGAGAATTAATTAAAAAATTACTTTGGGTGAGACAAACATCATCGGGAATAATCGGAGAAGATGATTGAGAGAGAGAAGGAAAGTAAGAGAAGGTGGTGGTGGTGTGGTAATTGCAGACTTAGGTCTGTAACTTAGGTCTGCCACCACACATCGAGTGCAAGGACAGTTTAAATTTTTGTTTTGTAATTTCTTGAGGAGATGGATAGAGTGATGACAGGGATGGACAAAGGTGTGTGTGAGAGAGAGAGAGAGACAGAGAGAGAGAGAGAGAGAGAGAGAGAGAGAGAGCAAAAGGGAAGAGAAAGGTGGTATAGGCAGACCACACGTGACCTACTCTATCATCTGACCAAGCTGCACGACAGCAAAGACGTACAGGACCTGTCGGTACAGTCATAACAAACGTTTTAAAGAAGTCGAACAACGGGTGGACATGATCAATCCGATCAGCAGAACTTAGCTTTTGGGAGGAGCAAAGCACCGGCCATCCGCTTGCTTTGAACCGGCACCAGAAAGACTCCAAGGCCCAACTGATGGAAGTACAAATTGTTTTTTGCTTGAAAAGCCAAATTTAAAAAGCAAAATGTGGTGCCATTGCTTGCAATGTGTTTTCCATAAAAAAGGAAATGAAGTCAAGAACTGCTCACAAGGTATAGAAATTGGCACAATGAAATGTTCTGCAGACTAATCATGTAATTATGCAAGACAAGTGATTTTTATGAAACTTAGTTGTGCTTCATTTCTACAGCAAACAATTTATCATTCTGAAACAATCAGCATATCTCACAGTATGTTGGGTTTCTTCAATGGAAACACCTTTGGCATTGGCACTAGGTAATATCAACAAAGATAAAGAACGTTTTCCTACCTGAGCCCCCATGGCGTCGTAATCACGTGCACGTGTGAAGGAACGTCCCAGCTTCGAAATCTTGCCAGTTGCTTTGTCAATGGTTATGACATCTCTTCAAATGATTCACAGTTTACGTCACCGAAGAGGGGAAATATTGTAGAAGCTTAGTTGGTGTCGTGGGGGGAGAGGGGACACGACGCATGGTTGGGGGAGGCGTGATGCATGGTAGGTGCGTTGGGCGGGGGGATAAGGGGTGCATGGCGCATGGCTGGGGGGGGGGCTTGACACAGGGAGGGGCGTGGTGCGTGAGGCATGACACATGGGGTGGGGGGGGCGTGACACGGGTGGGGCGTGGACACGTGGGTGGGGGGCGTGACACGTGGGGTGGGGGGCGTGACACGTGGGGTGGGGGGCGTGACACGTGGGGGGGGGCGTGACACGTGGGTGTGGGGCGTGACACGTGGGGTGGGGGCGTGACACGTGGGGTGGGGGGGCGTGACACGTGGGGTGGGGGGGGGCGTGACACGTGGGTGGGGGGGCGTGACACGTGGGGTGGGGGGGCGTGACAGTGGGTGGGGGGGCGTGACACGTGGGGTGGGGGGGCGTGACACGTGGGGTGGGGCGTGACACGTGGGGTGGGGGCGTGACACGTGGGTGGTGGGGGCGTGACACGTGGGTGGGGCGGGGTGGACACGTGGTGGGGGGGCGTGACACGTGGGGTGGGGGGCGTGACACGTGGGTGGGGGCGTGACACGTGGGGTGGGGGGCGGACACGTGGGGGGGCGTGAACGTGGGGTGGGGGGCATGACACGTGGGTGGGGGCTGACACGGGGTGGGGGGCATGACACGTGGGGTGGGGGCGTGACTCGTGGGGTGGGGGCGTGACACGTGGGGTGGGGGCGTGACACGTGGGGTGGGGGGAGGGCATGACACACCATCCAATAACCTCATGTAGATGCTCTTACCCAGCTTGTACCTTCTCCTTGCTCAAAGATTCAATCATCTTGTTCCCAAGATCATAAATAGTTTCCATTTCTGTCGTCTTCAGAGTAAGCTTCCCAACCTTGGTTCCCTAGTGGAAAAAAAAGCAACACATAATAACGAACAACACAGTAACCTTGTGCCCTTCCACCAGCCCAGCAGCATATAAAAACAACGAAAAGCAAACGTGCAACATTCTCACCGTGCCAGTTGCTGGCCTGTCAATTTGTATCTCGACCACCTCACCTTCGATAATCTCAGTCTCTTCTCTGATAAATACACAGCACATTACATCAATTCTTTATTTTTTATTTTTTTCATTTTCTGTCCTTTTGACAATACAGTCCGTCGATCAATAAAAAAGTGAGGATGACGAACGAGGTGCAAGAGGAAGAACAAATGAAGATAAAGGAAAGAAAAATCAACAAACGTAAAAATAATAAATAAACAAAAGCCTAATTAAATGAAATAAAACCAGGTGTACAAAAAGACTATGAAAGAAGAACAAGGCACACACTTGATGCGCACGCCGATAGAGCGGCGAAATGCTTGGGTCAATGCCTCCGTTTTGCTCATCTCCAGTGAGAAGATCTCACTGCCAGCCATAGATGTAAATGGGGTGTCCATCCCTAATGCCTGCGCCATTCCTGCAGCAATCACAATCACACACTTGAGATTTAACTGAAGATCACCTTACTTCAAACAAGTAAAAGGTATTGTTGTCCCACCTGTCTATGATCCTTACCTGCCTGTGGCACATTAACCGATATCTCTCTATTTTGCTCTTTAAAGAGCCCAACGTCAAAAAAATAACTCGAACAGCACTCTTTGACGTTGTGACGTCGACCGATATGCCTCCGCCCACATTACTACATGATACATACTTGAACCAAGTTTTATTCAAATCCCTTCAGCTGTTCTCAAGTGTCACGTTTTTGATACCAAACCTTCGACCTCTTGATACCAAAATGTAATCCGTTATTCTTTGGATCATAATATATACTTATACCAAGTTTAGTCAAAATCCCATCAATGGTTCACAAGTTAGCATGGTAACATAATTTTTACCCATCAGGACCTCTGACCTTTGACCTCTTACCCCCATAATCTAAGCAGTTCATTTATGCATCATTATAATACTTGTATCAAGTTTGACTTGGATCCCTTCAGCCGTTCTTAAGTTATCACGTGAACGAAAACCTATCACGGACGGATGGACAACCCAAAACCATAGTGCCTCTGGTGAACCCAAAAACATAATGCCTCCTTTTGTCGGCAGAGGCATAAAAATAGAAAAACTCCAGCCTCCCACTCATCATATCAGCTTATTAAAGACTAGCAGGGGTACCCGGCATTGCACAGTGCTGTTCTAATTCTGTTGGCATTTTGATGAAATCAAAATATATTTTTTCTCAATTTTTTGTGGGGGCCAAAAATACTTCCATGCACCCACTAAGGAATGTAATGGGTCAGAGATAATTTAATATTACCTTTCACATAGCTACAAAGACTTAGGCACGATAAAGCGATGAAAAAAAATCCAACTTTAAAAAAAAAAAATTTTTTTTAATTATTTGTTTTGCCTGAAACACACCCCAGCACTCACTGATGAACCTCTGAAAGTTTGATGATCGATTCGGCCACATGAGAAAAATGGTGACAGAAAAACATCTCTCTTATAGTACCGTCGGATCCCGCTATTTGTGGGGTATACGTTCCTGAAAAAAATGCTGTGAATGTCGGGGTCTGCAAATGTCAGGGCATTGTTCTATTTTTTACATGGCTTCGGCTCGTGGAAGAGCGATTACACAGAACAAATCAGGACACAACCTAACAAAGGCAACAACAGGAGAAAGGGGAAACAGGAATAGCAGGGAGGAGGGAGAAAGTAGATAGAGACAGACAAATAAGGGATTAAGGTAACCATGAGGGGTAAGAGAGAATGCAAAGGGTGGAAAACATGAATACAAAAGCAAAAATTGTGTTTGACCAGTTTGTGATTTTGTCGAGGACTGAGGAGAGGGAAGAGGCTGCTGCTTGTCTGTCAGAAGGATGAGAGATGTCATGGCAGAGAGTGGAATCATCAGCAAAGAGATAAAGAGGATTTTCCAGAGAGTCAGAGAGATCATTGATGAAGATTAGGAATAATGTGGGGCCGAGAACACTGCCTTGAGGTACTCCAGCCTTGACAGGGAGAGGAGAGGAGATGAAAGGGTTCCGTTGAGAGCCACACGTCTACAAGAGTGGTGGAAGTCAGTAATCCAAGAGCGGAGTTGGCCTTGGATTCAATAGGCAGACAGTTTGGAGAGCAAGGCGTGTTTAAAAGCAAAACAAAACAAGAATACACGAAACGTGAATGTAGAATCAGGTCTCACTTTATGACGCACGGATACATGGGGTCTGCGAATAGCGAGGTCCGACAGTACCCTTTAGGTAGCACCTGCAGGTATAAGAGTTTATAAGGAATTTTTTACTCATGTGCAGTTTTACTCTGATGAATCACTCTGACATGCATTGTTTAAATGGCCAAACACTACCCCAAAGGTACATGTTGAAAATGCACAAATAGGAACTATAGCCAGGTGAAACAGCCAAATGGTCTTCAGTAAATAAATTCGCTCAATTATTAGTTTGCCCGAACTTCTGAATAAGGTGTAACTGGAGTTGTGGAACTTGTAATCATAATATATATATATACTTTTTTTTTCTTTTTTTTTGAGAACTGTGTGTATCTGCGTTTGCGTGAGTTTGCTTGTGTTCGTCTGTTTGTTTGACTTCTATCCACTCCTGAACCACTGGACAGAAAGTGTTGAAAACTGCCGGTTGTATTCGGGGAATGCATGGGAAGGTTTTACATGGGGGAAAAAATTAATAGTCCCAGGGGTTCTTGGTGGAGGGAGCCGGGAGAACCCCAATTCTCTCCACATAAATGTGTATCGTATTGGGCCGCCAGCCCCATTGGGAATTCTGGGGGAATTAACCCGTCCAGTTGGACGGGTTCTTCGCTAATGACTTCAAAATTGCATCACTATATTGATCGAGTTCTCAACGGATATATCAAAGTTTGCCCATACTCTCAATAAAACATCTGGGTGCTCACAAGTCATGAATGTTGCTGACTAATAACCATCACTTTGACATAGAGAGATGCAAGTTGAGGCAGAAATTTTGAATTTGGCTGGGGGTGCCAGCATACAATGGCTTACTCTTGTGAAAGGCACCGTGGGATCTTTAATGTCCACCAGCAAAATGCTGAGCAGACTAGAGCTTTGGAAGATCAGCACACTCAGACTAAACAGTGCAAAGGCGAGTGCACTTCCTCAAAAGTATCCTAACAGCCGCACCATATCATCATACGTACCGAACACTCAAGCTTCCTTAAAAAAACAAGATTTTGTTCATATCCTTGACACTGTTGGAACTTGTCTATTGTCTCCTATTGTCCTAGTTATTCACGAGAAGAGCACAATGGCTGACCCATAGCAATAGCAGTTTTCCCAGTGCCAGGCTGCCCAGCGAGCAGCACAGCACGTCCAGCAATCTTGCCCTCTTGGATCATCTCCAGCACAACCCCTGCTGCTCGCCTGGCACCAACTTGTCCCACCATGCCTTGAGAAACCTGCAGAAGCACATGAAAACATGGAATAAAAGACCGATTGCTAACACTTCCTGGATTATACTATCCGGGTATGCAATTAATTGTATGAAGGTTGGCGCTACCTGTAGCTCTTATTAGTCAGATGTCAAACGGTCCTTCGGCATCATCAAGGTAAGCTACGGCATTACGGCGAGGTAAGAGTTAACATCAGTATTAATGATAGCCTTACACATAACAGAAAACCCAATGAACAACAAAACGAGTGCTTTGGTGTATTTTGACAGATTTCATTTTATTTTGGTGTATTGAAAACTTCAAACACTGGACAAGGCAGTCCGAAGACTGATATTTGTCAAGTTTACATTCATAAAACAAACTTACAAATATATACATGTATCGAAAGTATAATAATCATATAAAATTGCATGAATAGTTTATTAGGCATTAAAATAAATGTATGGAATGAAAATGCAAATTAGCCATAAAGCAAAAATGGAGACATTTTAAATTGCAACAAAAGGTGTCCAAGCTCAGAGTCCCCATGGCTCAAAGCTCACTCAGCCAGGGCACACGGAGCGCGAGCATCAGCGACGAGATCACCTGCTGCACGGTATCTGCAAACGTCGAGCAGGACCTGTGAACGCCCATGGTGCACAGAGCGAGCAATGCTGCAGTCCGTGCGCCCAGGCCCGCAAACGGGCCACAGGAACGGACCTGCAGATGCAGAGCAGCAGCAACTACCGACCCAGAACCCAGGACTGTGCGCTCCTGCACATCAACATGAGACTGAGTGCATCCCACTCCAGCATCTGAAGCACTTCGTTCATCCCAAAGGCGAGCTCACTCCGAGTAATCTGCATGAACTACACCTGCTCGGCCGCTCTTCCTCTTGGGCCTCGGTCGTCGTACAATCGTCCTCTCTCCACGATCACACCCGACTCCACAACTCCCGCGGGTCAAACCGACCCCAACACAGCGATGACGCGGTCAGGGCCACATTCAACAGATCGGTCACAGACTCGGCGGTAAACCCGGAGAGACTCGGGCCACGTGGCTTGGAACGGCTCGTTAAGCAAGATGCATGCTCGGACACAGCCACTCTGCACGCCACGTCCTCGACAGAAGGCCATGGCAAATCGTCTCCCATGCAGCGACGATGGAACAAACGTGTAAATGGAAGTGACACAGCAACGTCATCATGGCGCTAATCAACTGCCGATGTGCTGCTCCCAATACAATCTGCTCTGATCCATCTTGGGGTTAAAGTCGCAGCCTTGACAGGGAGAGGAGAACCTGATCCCCCATGTACATTTGAGAAAGAGCAAAGTGTGTGTGTGTGTGTGTGTGTGGTGTGTGTTGTGTGTGCTGTGTGTGTGGGTGTGTGTGTTTGTGTGTGCGGTGTGTGGTGTGTGTGAGTGTGAGAGAGTGTGAGTGTGTGTGTGTGTGAATGTGAGAGAGTGCGAGGTGAGAGAGTGTGAGTGTGAGTGAGTGCGAGTGCGAGTGGAGAGAGTGTGAGGTGAGTGTGAGAGAGTGTGAGAGAGTGTGAGGAGAGTTGGAGAGAGTGTGAAGAGTGTGAAGAGAGTGTGAGAGAGTGTGAGAGAGTGTGAGAGAGTGTGAGAGAGTGTGAGTGTGAGAGAGTGTGAGTGTGAGAGAGTGTGAGAGTGTGAGAGAGATGTGAGTGTGAAGAGAGTGTGGTGTGAGAAGAGTGTGTGAGAGAGTGTGTGAGAGAGAGTGTGTGAGAGAGGAGTGTGAGAGAGAGAGAGAGTGTGAGAGAGAGTGTGAGAGAGAGTGTGAGAGAGAGTGTGAGAAGAGAGTGTGAGAGAGAGTATGAGAGAGAGTGTGAGAGAGGTGTGAGAGAGAGAGTGCTGAGTGAGAGTGAGAGAGAGAGAGACACAGACACTTGGTTCAGCTCATAATATGACAACCACGTAAACAGACCATCAAAGTTAGCGAACACCATTGATAAAGACAACAATTTGCTTTTAAAACTATTTAGGGACGGAGTTTAAGGTTCATTTGCATGTTCAAGGGCAATGATCAAGATCCGGAGCAGTACAGGGGCATTCCACTCATAATTCATGTCATGAAGGTGCTGGAGAGGATAAGGAAGATTGTGGAGATGGAGATTGGAGAAGAGCAGCAGGGATTGAGAAAGTGTAGGGGGACAATGGATGTGATGTTCACGCTGAGACAGCTGGTGGAGAAGAGGTTGGAAATGCAAGGTGCAAGGTGAAATGGCAATGGGATTTGTGGACCTGGAGAAGGCCCACGACAATGTCCAGAGAGAGATGGTGATGGCGACAATGAGACGGATTGGAGAGTGGAGCGAGTTTGTTGAAAACAGAGGACAGTGGAGGAGTATCGTGGTCAAGGCAGGGCAGAAGATTGGTGCCATTGGACCTCAATGTGTCAGGTCAGGTCAGGTTATATCTGTGACTTGCTATGTGTCAGGTCAGGTCAGATTAAATCTGTAACTTGCTACAGGTACCATGTAACCCTGTACTAACCTGTTGCATGGTCGGGTTGGCGGCGATTAAACCGTCCTCACCACCAAGTTTCTTGGTGAGGAGGGTGTATGATATGGACACCCAGCAGGATGAAGAATAAAACCTGTCAAAGGGTGGAGGTACTCCTTGGGAGTCAAAGGCCATCCATATCTCGTGCCCAACTGTGTTTGCGGACGTCCTCCTGCAGTTGGATTACTTTTCTTAGGAGGTTGGTGGCAGGATTTGCACTCCGGCCACCGTAAAACCCTTCATTCTGCAAAACATACTAAAAGCATCAAAAAATCTGAAAACCCATTACGTAGGAGTACCTCCTGTGCAGCGCCCTTCGCAGGGCAGCTCACCGGATGATGATATTGGGGCAAAGCCTTCAGGACCCCCAATCGTTGATGATAGGGAAACCAAGGGGAAACCTTCCCAGATCAGATTGCAGTAGTGTGTGTCGGGATGGTGCTGGGGTGTCGTCCACCAGACGGCGGTCTACTTGGGTTAACCTGAGGCGGTCCCTTCGGATGGGTGCCTGGAATGTCCTATCCCAAAGCGACAGTCCCTTCGGGTGGATGCCTGGAATGTCCTATCCCAAAGCGAGGATGATCACCTGTCTCTGTTATCATCTGAGCTCAAGCGTTTGGACATCAGTGTTGCAGCACTCTCTGAGGTTCGGAGACCAGATTGTGGCGAGATCATGGCGGGTGGTAACACCTACTATTGGTCTGGTCGCTCTGATGGTTGCCATGTCCAAGGAGTTGCTGTACGGTGTCCAATAAGCTGACTCCAATGATAATTGAGGTAACACCGGTCAACAAGCGTATGAGGCGAAGGATTCCTCACTCGTTGGGTATCAGTTTCCTGGTCTCTGGATATGCTCCGACTGAGGCGAGTGATCTCACCGTGAAGGACGCATTCTATGCCACGCTCGAGTCTGTGGTTAATCAGTGCCCCAGGCAAGATACTCTTCTTGTCTTGGGGGATTTCAATGCATCAACCGGAACTGAAAGGGATGGTTATGAGACTGTGTTGGTCCCCATGGGTCTGCAACTGTGAACAATAGCACAATTTCCATGACTTTGCAAGAAGTCATGGACTTAGGGTGGCTGGTTCATGGTTTCAGCACCCACAGGCTCATCGCTGGGCTTGGTATTCCAACGCTGGCGGTGTGACAAAGGAGATTGACCATGTGCTTGTTGATGGTCGCTGGAAGATGATCCAGAACTGCAGGGTCTACAGGAGTGCTCAGTTCCTCAATACTGACCACTGGCTTGTCGTAGCAACTCGAAAGTTGCACCTTAAATCCAGGAGAATGGTACCATCCCAGCCTAGGTTGGATGTTGGCAAGCTCAAGGATGAGAGGGAAGCTGAGGAGTTTGCCAACAAGCTGAGTGTAGATTTGGGGGGTCTCGCTGCTTTGGGAGATCCTGAAAAGTTGTGGAGTGCCTTCAAGACCACCGTCCTTGATGTTGCCAGTGGATGTCTTGGAACTCACCGTAGGGC
>CM068968.1:20484359-20499086 GCA_035128595.1 Eptatretus atami
AAAAACAACCCCCAATGTGCAGCGTGAAATTCCATGGGTACTCCTAAGTGACGCCGCCCAGACGTCCATTGACCTCTGTCTCAGGCAGCCTAGCAGAGACATTGAAATCATCACTGCCAAGGGGAAGTGAATCTTCGTGACCTCACATCCTCACCAACAAACATAGGATAGAGCCGCATCACAAGAAGTGTCAAAATTTGAAAGTCTTAGATGCTTGAGTTTTGATACGGGCAGGAAACCGGTAATCCCAGCGGAATCCGGACTTCTCCATTCAGGCAAGCCTCGAGGGCCGCCAAAAGAGGATATCCAGAAGTCTCTGGCAAAGATGAAACTGCACCAATTCTGCGAAATCAAGGTCTCATATTACCAACACAACTCGGTGTGGCATAGAAACACAACAGGGTGTGGCGCTGCCGGTACCTGTGCAGGAGGACGAAAGTCCGAGTCTTCGGGTCCTTGGTGCTTCCAGTGTTGCTCTATGGGTGTGAGACTTGGACTCTGACCAGGGATCTGAGACGGAGACTTAATTCCTTTGGTACAAGGTCTCTTTGGAGAATCCTTGGCCATCCCTGGTCAGACTTTATGTCCATCGAACGGTTGCTGAGAAAGACTCAAATGAGATTTGTTACCTGCATAGTCCGTGAGCGTCAGCTGCGGCTGTATGGACATGTGGCTCGTTTTCCTGACGCTGATCCTGCTCACCAGATTCTCTCAGCGAGGGAGTCTCGTGATTGGAGGAGGCCAATGGGCTGACCATGTGCCTCGTGGTTGCAGAAGGTTGATCAGCAACTCAAGGGGATGGGGATCAGCCAGGCATCTGCCTTGGGGATGGCCAGACAGAGGCCCTTGGAGTACCGGCGGAAAGTGGACGCAGCAACGTGCTGCTCCGGCGCATGCTCCCATACCTGACCTGACCTGACCTCACCCCTTTTAAAGGGAATAGGAGAAGAATTGCATACACACAAAGATCTTTTTTTCATAAAAAAAGAATAAAACCATCATATAAATCACAATGAATTATTCACTAGTAAAAGCAATTTCTAACACTTCCAATCAACATTTGAATGATGTGATTACAGTACTAATTCTAGAGCACCTCACAGTTAACTTTGTTTGATAGCAAATTTCAGAATCGGTGTAGACCAGATATGCACACCTCATACCTGTCTTGGCTCCAAAGCATCATCCAGCCCGAGACCACGGATGTGGGAATGTGCACCTGAGTGAAATTAAGGTATCATTTATTGTCATTAATTATTATTATTTTATTAAAACACAAATGACATGTTATGTTATTAAACCCTGTCCAATAAAAAAAGTAACTATGCCCAGACTCAAAATGGCTGCAAGTTTGAGTAGATGGTGTAATTTGTTTTTCTAATTATATGCTGCTTTCCTTTGCTCCCCACTTCATCTTCCATTCCTAAACCTCTCTAAAGGCCTACTATTATGCACTGTTTCCATTAACAGGTGGTTAGCGGTTTGGTGAGAAGTCCATCCAATGATGGACTCCCATACTCTGATAGAGAAATAATTGAAATGAAAACGTTCTAAAATGCCATATCTAGCTTGACCCTGTGTATTCAGTTTTTCTTTAGATCCCTTTATACATCCATGAAACATCTAAATGGTTGAGACAAAAGCGATGATGGCTCACAGATTCTGGCTACAAGAATAAACGATCGGGATTAACATCACCATGGCGTCCATGCCAAAGCATCGGCAAATGACGTGGCTCGGCTCCTTTCAACTGTGTTGAAGAGGTTGACAAAAGTTTTATCGAAAAAGTGTTAAGATTGTGAACAGTATATTTACAGTTAACATTTTATGGCATGAAGCCTCACTATAATTACCCACACGTGAAGCAAAAAGCAGGGTTAACTAGAGGGGAGCACTCGGTAGTGCAAAACCTCCGCCGCCATACTGCAGGTCACTCAAGTAACCCGATATCCTATTCATTCATTTGATCTTCAACATGCTCACAGATTATAGGTTTGCAACTTTCCCTTTACTTAACTTTTACATACTACATTCATTCGTCTAACTAGATTCCTGAGACAGAAATTTGATTTCGGTGGGGTATATCACCTGAATCCAAATTCAGCCGCAATTATAATTTGGGCCAGTTTTTGGTTGGAGAATCACTTATAACATGTAGAAAATCAGAAAAAAAATAAAATCGAAATTATGTTGAAAAAAAAAGTTGCCAAAAATATTTGTTTGCTCTAGACATTGTTTTTACTGGGGGGGGGGGGGGTGGTGGAAATTCACATTAAAACATGTAGAAAGCAAAAAAAAAAAAATTCAATACTTTTTTCAAAAATGGCCGCCATAGCGCCATATTGGATTTTGGACCAAGTCCAAAATCTAATGGCATGCTTGGACCATATACCTAATCCCCCCCAAGTTCGTTGAAACCGTCGAGGAGTTTTCCGTAATACTGTTCACAAACAACAAACAAACAAACCAGAGGGGACACTCGGGAGAGGTGCAAAACCTCCCCGCCGCCAATACTGCTGGGTTCACTCAAGTGAACTTATTCTTATTCATTAAATACTATATGCAACAGTGCTGACAGTTATAGTTCTTTTCTCCAACATTTTTTTTTGGGGGGGGGGGGCGGGTTGGAAATCACTTAAAACATGTAGAAATGCAAAAAAAAGAAATCTAAATTTTGTTGAAAAAGAATGCAAAAAATTTTTTTTCTCTAACAATTTTTTTTGGGGGGGGGGGCTTGGAAATCACTTAAAACATGTAGAAATGCAAAAAAAAAACATTTTTTTCTCTAAATTTTTTGTGGGGGGTTGGAAATCACTTAAAACATGTAGAAATGCAAAAAATATATATTTTTTTCTCTAAACAATTTTTTTTTTGGGGGAGGGGGTAACAATTTTTTGGGGGGTTGGAAATCACTTAAAACATGTAGAAATGCAAAAAAAAAAATTTTTTTTTGGGGGTAAACAATTTTTTTGGGGGGGGGGGTTGGAAATCACTTAAGACATGTGAAAATGCAAAAAAAAAAAAAAATTCTCTAAATTTTTTGGGGGGGTAGCAATTTTTTTTTGGGGGGGGGGTTGGAAATCACTTAAAACATGTAGAAATGCAAAAAAAAAAAAAAAAAATTCCTCAATTTTTTTTTGGGGGGGGGGGACCAACTCCAAAATTTAATGCATGATCCTTGGACATACCTAACCCCCCCACCAAGTTTCGTCGAAATCCGTCGAGGAGTTTTTCCGTAATACTGTTCACAAACAAACAAACAAACAAACACACAAACAAACAAACAAACAAACAAAAGGGAAAACAGTACCTCCATCATCTTCGAAATGGCGAGGTTAACAAACTAGAACGGGCACTCAGTAGAGTGCATACCTTCACCAACGCTACATTTTGCCCCCCCCCCCAGAAACCGTTGATTGTGAGGGTATTTAATCCCATACCACATCTGCCATCTCATATGTGTTATGATGGCTTAAAAACATTAAATTCCTGCTGTTTGACACTGATTCACGTACATTGTACAATTTCTGTATGAACTCCCTGACCTTTTTGGGTGTCGGTGTCAAGTCAATCTGATGACAACTGGTCACATTATAAGAAATAAGTTCAGTGACACCCCCCCCCCCCCCCCAATGCTTTAAACTCACCAATAAAGTCACTGTCAAATATTACACATCACAGGATAGGGAATTGAATTCTAAACATTTTGAATCTACTTACATGCAAATTGTATAAGAATTGACCGTTATGATAATAAAGTCGTTGACCCCCTGACCTTTGACCCAAACCGCTAACAAAGGTAATGACGTCATTGATATCGTATATCACAAGATTGGATTGAATTCACAACATTTTGGCATTGTTGCATGCAAATTGGATAAAAATCGACCGCACATGCAAAATGACGATTTTGACCTTTCATGACCCTGACCTTGACCTTTGTACTCTTAATTTTGTAATTGGTATTAGAGTGTGGGAACAAAACAGTCAACATTTGGTTGGTTTCATGCAAATCGGATAAGAATTGACCGTGTTATGACTAAAACCGCACATTTTGCAATGTCGTGACCCCCCGACCTTGACTCCCAACCGCTAATAAGGTTATTACGTCATTGTCATGTCACATATCACAAGATGGGGCATTGAATTCTGAACATTTGGCATTAGTTGCATGCAAATTGGATACAAAGACCGCGCTATGGTAAAAAGACGATTTTGACCTTTCATACCTTGACCTTGACCTTTGACCGATCGTTCCCAAAATCTAATCAAATGGTCCTCGGTAATAACCAATCATCCACCAAATTTGCTGCGATTCAGTTCAATACTTTTGGAGTTATGCGAATAACAAACAAACAAACACACATATTCACAATAAATAATAAAATAAATAAATAAATAAATAAATAAATACACAGCGATCAAAACATAACCTTCGCAACAAAGTTTGCGAAGGTAATCAATTGGTTCACTCTGTCTGTCTACAGACATCAATGTATGATTGAGGAACTACATAATTTCAATTGAATGTTATGTTTTGAAAACTGTAGAATACGAATCGGAACATGAACCTGCAGTTGAGCAGTACTTATGCTCTGAATTTGGGAAATTGTACAGAATCTCGTCCCGATCGCATACGCACAAAGAAGTGAGGTAATTGTTTTTAGTCTATCTGCCTGTCTGGCAGTCAACCAAAATGGAAAAATCATTCCAAACAGGAAACTTACTGTTTTTAACGATGTCATAAAGGACACAAACAACAGGGATGAAGAACGAATTTAACGTGTTAAATATGGTGGTGTAAAAGATGGTGCATCAACGGCGGTAAACGTCCGAAAAAAAGAATTCTACCCCCTTTAAAACCTTTATTTTATTTCAATTTAATTATGCACTTGAACACAAAAGAACACAAATCGCCTTCTTGTCATTTCATTTTTTAAAACCTCCAGTTTAACAGTATTTGGACAAAATATTACACCATCTGGACCAATCAAATTTATCACTCACACTCTCAGGGTTGGGGAATATCGAGATTCTGACAAAATGGCGGCTTGTCGGAAATATAGATCATGTTCGGAAATGCAAAGCAAGAGTTTAAAAGACCCTTCCCATATCCTTTTCTCGAGACTACACGGGGTAAGGTGTTCGATGAGCTCTCCATTTCTATTTTAGTTTTCTGGGTAGGTCTTCCCTCAAGCCTCACTGGTTTCTTCTTCTTTTTGAATCATCACCAATTCTCCTTCGAATTTTGAACAATTTGTTAAATATGATTTAAAATGTAAAGGTTAATGTACATTTGAAGCGCTGTAATCATTTCTATCATTTATTTTTTGTCGTGGCATTGACCTCAGAATTAGGACAGTGCATCAGTCAATCTTCAGTGTCATTCTTCTTGCAAAGGATGTGAATGTTTCGGCCTATGCTTATTCAAATTTTGTGCCATTATTCACCTAATTTCTTTGATGATGGGGTCAACAAAATTGAATATTGAACCAGACAGATTTATTTATTGTTGCATTTTTGTCATTGGCCTGGTTTCTGTATATATGGAACTTGTCTTTGGAACTTAAAATGGCAGAATACCAGGGCTTCTAAGGGCTGAGGTTGCCCCATGATAAACCTCGAACACAAAAAGAATGACCTCAAACACAAACAAAAAAAACAATCTAATATTTTCTTCTTTTTTTTCCAAAGCAAAATCCTTTAAAGCAGCAAGTTTCCAAACAGGAAACCTGTTTTAAAGGACGTCATGAAGGACACAAACAACAGGCACAAATAGCTAATGTAACATGTTAATTAAGGTAGTGTAAAAGACGGTGCATCAACAGCGGTAAACTTCCAGAAAAAAAGTTTTTTTTTCTACCAGCTTTAAAACTTTTATTTTATTTCAGTTGAATTATGCACTTCAACACAAGAACACAAATCACCTTCTTGTCGTTTAAAAATAAATAAATAAATAATAAAAATCAAATATTTTCTACTCCTTGATCCCCCAAGTACATTTTACGCCCTAACCTTCACCCTTCCTTTCATTGCATAGATTTTTACTTTTCAAAATCAATTAAACCCTCCACCAGTCTTCCAGAAAGAATCCTTCAGAATAGAATGCTTGCTGTGTTTGGTGATATTATTATGTATACAACAGAGAAAGGAGTGAGAAAGCAATTTCATTTAAACTTATTCATTGTCTAATCTTATTGAAAGCATAAATACACAGATTAAGGCAGTTTTTAACATTAAACTGCAATGTCTGCAGTTCATACCTATGCGTTCGATACGAGTAATGTCCCTCACCTCTTGCACCTTGGTTGCTGTTGCCTGTATGACATAGAAACATAGGTTTCACACATATTGTAACAAACACTGGCAATCATTGTGCATTTCCAATGTCTCATTTCATCAGACGTATACATATAGTGTACTTTTTAGAGAGTATAATGGAATAATTTTTGGCAGTTTTGAGTGACTGATACCAAATCAAACCAACTGTCCAACACTTGCCCAATCAGAGGCAACAAAAGTTGATATGTATAAATGTAGATATGTATAAACGCACATGTGCACCCACACACAATTTGGCCCAAGTCAGCATCGACTTTAAAACCAGCATTAAGCACATTCATTGTAAATCATAGGTAAATTTAATATCCTTTCCGCTGAACAAAATACACATCAAAATAAAGCAGAGTGATTTAAATGGACACGCGTAGACAAGGAAACTTAGAGGAAGCCATTTTGCCCATCATGCTCATGCTTTATCCACACTGCACATGTAAACTATCTCATATTCCATCTTGTCAATAACCTGAAATAGTACAACATCCACATCCCTTTAAAGTTTAAACTGACTCACATATTACATTTAACATCGACTCGACAGAATTTAGCCAGGTTCCTGGCACACAATGGCGTTTTATTTAAATTTCCCATCTGGAGTGGAGACCATCGGCTCATTCCGTGTCATTTCAGCCGGGGGTTGCGGTGACCCCCTCAGATTTTTCTGAAAAAATTCTCAAAGCTACCTTAACATATATGAGGAAGGTTTGCCAAGTTATAGCTCAAAATTCCAAGTAGTGTCCGAGATATGGCCCTACAAACACCCTAGGGGTGTTTCAATTCTGGCAGTCGCGAGTTGCAGATTTGTATCTGAAGCATTTTTGGAGGGCTCTAAATTCCAGAGTTTTACAAACAGAGTTCTGAAAATTCACACAAATGGTGCCTATTAGTGAGGCTTTCAGAATCTGACATCAAAAATGTTCTACTTAAAATACTTTTTAAAGATAAGTACTCTCAAAAGTAGTGATTTGTAACATGCAGTCAAAACAATTTGAGTTTTCAAATTGCTGCCAACAGTCAGTTTATTCATCATGAAGAATCTTGTTGCCTGATTTACATAATCTTGTGACTGGATCATTTACACAAGAAAACTGAAAGCTTTTGGAGCAAAATCTTGGGTGCTATGGGTGTCTGAACTTTGCTCCAGACTCAACGACACTGAAATTTACCCCGGTTTTACCCCAAGTGTTCACCATGTTGACAGTTACACAGCTCTTTTAAATTTTTGTCACTTAAAGACACATACATAGGCAAACTGTGGAAGAAAATTCAAGAGTTGTTCTCAATCCCTTCTAGTTCTAATTAAGCCAGGATTTCGTAATTACTAAAAATATAATATCTCCGGTTCTACTGAATAGAATTCAATGATTCAAAGACCAAAATGTTTCTTTTTTCCATGAACTATCTGACAGAATGAAAATAAAAACCTTTTGGAGATAGTGAAAATTTTCCCTATGTACCTATCTGTGACAGTCGGTGTCGCCTTTCTCTGCACACTTTGGAGTACAACTACTGTACGTATATCAAAAGCAACCGAAAGAAAAAATAAGGTTTTCGAAACACAAACACCTACATCGTCAGGTTGCCAGGTAACAATACAGGGCCTGGCGCAAAACGACATTCATCGTGAGGTAATCCAAAAATAACAACTCATTGAAATCATTCACGATTATACATGGATAATTTAATCACCAATGAAAGTTGCGGTGAGACTTTGAAAAAAGATCTAAGAACGAGCATTTGACTGCATGTGAACTTGAAATCATTCACATGTAACACAACGTACCGCCGCCATATTGGTCCTGCGCAGCGCAGCCCTGAAGTGAGAAATAGCGGGACACACGTTTTCCTCATTCGATCCACATTCATTTCCATACTTACATTTCTGAATATATTTGTATATTGCATAATATATTGCACGTATTGCCTTTTTTTGGAGGGGGGGGGTTATTTTATAATGTTGTTGGCAAAAAGAGGAAACCAGTTTTGCTCAAATAATTCTCGATATACACCACCATTGCCTATAAAATAAAGAAGGCAGTGTAATCGAAGAAGATTCTTTGGTTAAACGTATCGTAAATTATATCAAAACAAAACAAGAAAGAATACCACGTTTAAATGTGTATTAAATCAGGTTGCAGTATTGACTGTGAGAGGTTCAGAAGGTCTCGAGGAGACGATTGGTGTTTGGTTCTTCCTGTTTATCATGGATTCTTTGGTATGAAATATTTATTACTGCGAACTTGCAATTCAAATCGATCTATATACCTAATTATTTTTTATCCTTTACCTCAAAATCGTTCTGGCATATTCTGCGAATACAGCCAATAAATTGTTGGAACCAGCCTTGCTGAAATTCTCGCTGGAATACACCAACGGCAGCCCGCCGACGTCACTCTCGGTCCCGCCTCGTCAGTTCCGGCTCATCATGCATTCATTCATATTCATGAAACTCCCAATGCCACATTGTCTCCTCCATAACTCCAAAACCATGAAACCAAGCAGCCTGAAACTTTGCATTCATACTAAGAAAACTCCAAGGAAGTGCATGAGTGAAAATTGGATGTTTGGGTTCATTAAAACACTCCCTTTGAAGATAATTAACGGCCTTATTTAATTATATCCTTTATCACATGCTGCTCGGCCACCTCACTCTTTGGGGTATGAGGCGTATCCTGGGTTACCTCACTGGAGTTTGAAGCCGCCATGTTTTTTGGCCTGCTCAACCGAGCTCCACACCCTCCTAATACGGTGCAGCATCCTCCCGCACCTCTCTCTCTCTCTCTCTCTCTCTCTCTCTCTCTCTTCTCTCTCTCTCTCTCTCTCTCTCTCTCTCTCTCTCTCTCTCTCTCTCTCTCTCTCTCTCTCTCTCCTTCGACTTCTCTCTCTCTCTTCTCTCCAAACGTATCTGGACAGTGGTTATCTCCACACACATCCGAACATAAGGGTTATCTCCCCTCATGCTGCCTTCCCCTCCCCTCACACTTCTTTTCCTCTCTTCACGCTGTCTCATTTCCCACTTTCACCTCCCATCCCCCACCCTCTCGACTCCACCGCTCCCACTCTCCTCGCTCCCTCTGCTTCCGCGCTCTGCTACCCTCCCTGGTCTCCCTACCTCCTCACTCCTCCATGCTCTCTCACCCCCCCCCCCTTTAGTATACCCGTCGTCCGGAAGGTGGTTATGTCCAGACGGAACCTCCCCTCACACTGCCTTACCTTGCTTGCTCTCCCTTCATGCTGCCTTCCCTTGATGTATCTGGCCGGTGGTTTATGTCAGGACAGTGGTTATTTCCGGACGGTGGTTATCTCCGGCCGTGTCCAGATGGTGGTTATGTCTGGACGGACGCTTCCTGCACACTGTCTTGACTTGCCCTCCCCTCATGCTGCCTTCTCTTGACGTATCTGGATGGTGGTTATATCCGGACAGTGATTATCTCCAGATGGTGGTTATGTCCGGACAGATCCTCCCTTCACATTGCCATACTTTTCCCTCCCCTCATGCGGCCGTTTCGCCTTGTCCGCATCACCTCCTCGCTCTGCGAGACCTCCTTCCTTGTCCCCCTCCTTGCTTCGATCTCCCTCCCTCCTGCTCCCCCCTCCTCGTCCTCCGTCTCTCCTTCCCTCCCTATCCTCCATGAGTATCTCCCCCTCCGGTCCCCAACCCACCCTTTAATGCTGCCTTCAGGCGAATGTCAACTAGGTGTATTTGTCAGTGAGGATATATGTACAAGGAACTTCGGGGCAGGGACAGGGCATTTTTCCCATCATTCCTGCGTTACACCAGCACACAGGGGTGTGTTCAGTTATCAAGCAGCTAGCGATCGCTTGCCAAGCCAGCCGTTCCTTATCAACAGTTTTGAACGGACTGCTTGCTTGAGTGCTTAAGCCGCTTGGCGAGAGCTCTACAAGAAACTTGGTAACTGAACACACCCCATTTATTGAAACTTGGCACCTGTCAAGTGCTCATCATGGGGAATAAGTGAGTTTTTTATGATGTCATAGGTGCCTTCGTTATGACGTCATAATTGTATAAGTATAATGCTTCATCCGATCAGTATGAAAATTTTTGAGGGTTATCTCAGGATAAATTGGTCTCAGGATATCTCAAATAAATGGGAAAAAATTATGACGTCATCAATAAACGTGGTCCAGCAGCCATATTAAAAAAATTTAAAAAAAACCTTCAAAAATCTTCTCTGAAACAGCTGAACAGATCAAGGAGAAACTTTACAGCTCTGACTGCCTATCCATGAGGAACAAAAAGGTCCTCACCTATGATGTCAAAGGTCACATGGTTTGGCGCCCATATTGGATTTACCCAAAAACCTTTAAAAATCTGCTACTCCAGAATGGCTGGACAGATCGAGGGTGAACTTCACACACATGCCTCCAAGCCTTGGGGATACCAGAGTGTTCATTAATAATAATAGTTCAGATGGTTTGGCAGCCAAATTGGATTGAAGGAAAAATCTTTAAGAAAAAAATTATTTATCTTGAACCGCTGCACCAATCGAAGTGAAACTTCAGAATTATGATCGAGTTGTGATGGGGAATATTTTTTAAATTTCAACCTGATCGAACGCATGGTTTGGCAGCCAGAATTATTTAATTTTTTTGACTTGGTTTCTTGTTGAATTTTTTTTTTTAATAAGGCTCACTTGGCTGTGGCTGGATGGGTTTGAGGCTTGAGGAGTTGTGGCTGAAACCCAAATCTTATCGAGGTTCCTCCAGATGACTTCATCTTTGCTGTTTGCTTGTCCGGGTTCCTTCTGATTACTCCAATGCAGCACCTATTTTATTTGGTCTTCCATTTGATTTGAATTTAATTTTTTTAGATCCTCGTGGAGGATCTCGAAGTCTTACTCACGTTGTTGTTCTTCATCTTCTTCTTGTGGACTTTTTTTAGATCCTCGTGGAGGATCTCGAAGTCTTCCTCACGTTGTTGTTCTTGTGGACTTTTTGTGTTTCACAGCCTACAGTTTTCATCGAAGCTTCCTGAAACTTGGCATATATATGTACAAATACCCTGCGCAGACAGTAACCATCTCCGATTTTGAGAATTCCTCCGATAAAAAAAAGTTATGACGTCAAAATATCTCCGCTAATGGAAATCGCTTAAAAAATTATCTCCGAAACTAGGCAAGCTTTTTGAATTCTGTTTTCGGGAATCGAACAGGGCATTAGCAGAGATGAATTACCGCACATATGATACATCACTATGACGTCATATCAATTTTTATGACGTCATTCCTATTTTTTGACATTTTTTGTTTCACAACCCAGAGTTTTCATCGGATCTTCGTGAAACTTGCCACGTATATGCAGAAAGCCCACGCGCAGGCAGTAACCATCTCCGATTTTGGAAATTCTTCCGAGAAAAAAAAGTTGACGTCATAATATCGCCGCTAATGGCAATCGCCTATACCATTATCTCCGAAACTAGGCAAGCTGTTTGAATTTTGTTTGCGGGAATCAAGCCGGGCATTAGCACAGATAATAATTTATCGCAAACCTGATACATCACAATGACGTCATATTCGTCTTTATGACGTCATCATTAAGAGGACGAGGATCTTAGCTCATTTGAGCTTGTTTTAAGTACAAATTTGCCACCACAAGAGTTGCCTCGCACCAAGTCCTCCTCAAGACTTCGTGGGTTAAGTGTTCTTTGAGTACCATCTCGTTTGCTTGATTTATTTAATTGATTGTACAAACCGAAAACGATGCTTATTCGTCCTTCGACGTCACTGCGCTCATCTTGATTGGGGTCCGTACTTCATTGGATGGTTTATCCAATTCCAGTTTGAACCTATCAACTCTTTCTACTCGCGTTAGCTTTCTGGGGAGGGTATTCCAACCATGCATTATGTACTCTCTGACGGAACGAACCCTGCATTATTACTGTAGTATTACTGTTGTAATTGTCCAAAAATAATGGGTTTGATTCAAAAAATATTTTATGACAAAATATCGTTTTTTATTTTTTTTTGAACAACAAAGCGATGTGTTGAATCACGGATTACACCGTTCAATTTGAAAAGTGATATTATGCGGTGTATAGGTAAATGACGTGCATTAAAGTTTTATAAATAAAATTCCAAATAAGCAAATTGCAATAAACATACCCTTTTTCTCTCACACATTTCATAACTTTTCTGCATACCTTTTCGTTGTGGCGATTTTATTCCCCATTCGAGTCGGGTCGGCAGTGTGAGCGGATAGGCGGTGTAGTCGGCGGCGTCCTTGTAAGTGGTTTCTACAACCATGGTGTTATTTTAGACTTTCCGTTTCTGATTACATTTTGCTGAATAAGAGTTGAAACCACGAGTGAAAGATTGTGACCTATACTGATCCTTAAAATACATTCGTTTTGTGAAATGACGTGATGACTCAATAACACTTTTTTTTTTAAAGAAGAAGAAGAAGAAGCTGAAGGACGGTGTTCTCAGCCCGTCCTTGGTCGTCATTGCTTTTTTGGGGAATTCCCCGTTTCCACGACGTTTCGCATTCAGAAATCGTTCCTGTGATTCATTCCCTTCCGTCGTCCCGTCGCTCCCCCTCGCTCAGCCATGGCGCTCAGTGATGCAGACGTGAAGAAGCAGGTAATTACGCTTCTCATGTGTCAATTTGTCGTTGTTTCAAGGAAAACGCACCCTCCGTCCCTCCCCGTACACTCGGTGTGCACAGGGGAGTGTGTAGAATGATGTGTTTATATACGGAGGCACACATTTCCAACCTTGTTATTCTCAGTGTTCCCAAAGCACAACCCCCTTGGCAAGGATTGCATTAGGTGGTTTGCCTTTGCTTTCAAAATCTCGTAATTTGTTCAAGATGCCGGTGATGACTCGCCTGCTCTTCGCCAAGGACACCGTGGGATCATTAACATCCAGCGGAGTGTGCCAGCCCAGTTGAACGTCCATCCGATGGATGAGGGTGCACACGTTGATACCTGGCTCCTCCTGCGAGCCACCAGGACGGCAGTTTATAGCTAGGTCGACATTCGATCCCAGGCTAGACCGTGGACCTTCAGTCGAGGCCGTTGGGCTATCTTGCCAGCCCAGCGGATATCCCACCCAGTTGAACGTCCATCCGATGGAGGAAGGTGCACACGTTGATACCTGCCTCCCCCTGCGAGCCACCAGGACGGCAGTTTATAGCTAGGTCGACATTCGATCCCAGGCTAGAGCGCGGACCTCCAGTCGAGGCCGTTGGGCTATCTTGAGAGCCCTCGTTTCCATGCACTTGAAATGCCTTGACAGGCATGGTTTGTAGTAGCCGGGAAGAGAGCCTGTACCAACGTCGAATGTAAAACTCAATCGCTCTCACCTTTAAAAACATTACCCGAGCTTGTTCCACCCGTAACGTAGCAGTTCACTACCTGGGGGTGCCGTTTGCACTGTATTTTAATCTTTCGACTCAAAGGCCAAGCATCTTGGAAGCCAGAGCCTAGACTCTGACCCATGGATTTGTATTTATGATTGCATTGATCTTTTGTGTGTTTGCAGATAAAGCATATGATGGCATTTATTGAGCAGGAGGCAAATGAAAAAGCTGATGAGATAGATGCAAAGGTGAGAACGACTCTTGGTCTTGGTTTTATTTAATTAGCTTCTTATATAAGTTGGAAAAGAGAGCTCGTACTGACCCAGCAATGCGAATGTTTGAATCTGTATTAATGGAGAATTGATTTGTTTCGGGTTTCCAAGATTGTTACCCAATGTGATGTCTGTGTTGGAATGCTGAACTTAGGCTGAGCATTAAGATGATGCATTGAAGGTAAAGGTGATTTGGGTTATACCTGTACTTCATTGGTCATCTGAGTGACTTGTAAGGTGTGCTACAAGGCACTTTCGGATCGGTGAGGACGGGCTTCGTGGAATCACCTGCCTGCCATGGATATGATCGATTGGTATCTCGACGTAGCAGTATACATATTAACTGCAGTCCCATAGTTCCATGACCATGACCGTTTCTGTGTCTCCCTTTTCGCCAGGCAGAAGAAGAGTTCAATATCGAGAAAGGTCGGCTGGTGCAGTCACAGCGGCTAAAAATAATGGAACACTTTGAAAAGAAGGAGAAGCAGATCGAGCAGCAAAAGAAAATGTAAGATTTGTTAAAGGGAGAGCCAATTGGAGCTGCTACATATTGTCGAAGTGTTGATGAGGGAGGATGTATGGAACGGTTCGGTCTTTGGACTGCCACTGGTAACATGTAACCTAGTGCTACCTGCCGCATGGTTGGGTTGTTGGTGCCTAGTTGACTCCCCTCACTGGCTTGCTAGTAGGGTGGTTGATTGTAACACCCTGCCAAGACTAAAAACAACACCTGACAAAGGGTGGATGAGCGCCCTGTTGGAGCCACCAGCCATCCGGTAAGGAGATGGCATCTCCT
>CM068968.1:20504968-20521964 GCA_035128595.1 Eptatretus atami
TTTGATTTTTGATGGTGCTGGCTTTCCAAAACGTTCCTCAAAGTCTTCTTGCACCCATTTCATCGTCTTGTTTGTGTTTCTCCACTCATGGTACCACACCACTGCTACCAGCCTCTCTTCCCCTGTAAATGGATTTGTGTCTGCCATCGTCGTTTAATGTATTACTTGTTTTATCTGAAAAAGAAAGAAAAGAAAACAGAATGAATACATGGTATAAACAAATCTTGTATGGGCAGCTAAACTGTGTCGTGGGACTTGTGACTCACCCTATAGATTATGCAGGTATGGTTACATTACTAACAGAACCCACTGTATTTTGCCAAGTCCCTGAACACAAGTTAAACTTTTTAAAAGTGAAGACCAAAGTTGACTTGATGTTTAGTGAAATTGTAAACCTGTGGATCTTTCAAATCGACTGTCACATTTGTTGTTGCACAGCACCCTCTACATAATACATAGTATATACATTTGGGGAATGAGGTTGGGTGGGGGATATGAAAAGTGGGAGGGTTTGGGAATGTGGAAGATTACAGAGAAAAAGGAGAGAAGCTTGGTTTGACTAAAAAAAAAAGGGGGGGTAGGGAGGACTGGGGTGGTTTCAGAAGAATTCTGGTGAATAAAATGGAGCAAAACTTACCAAAGATTTTTATTTTACAAAGAGAAAGGAAACCATTTCAAGAGTCCATGCCGATTAGATGAGAGGTTGCAATGATGTTAAGGATGATTGCATTTCTCTCTGCAAATTGTATGTCAGGATCTTCTGGATGAAGCAAGGCGTCGACTAGGTCGTGGCTCCCTACACGCAACCCAACTGCTCCACCATCTTGTATTGCAGGTGAGATCCCAATAAGGCATGGCCACCATCCCAAAATAGCAAGTATGCAATGGCTGCTTCCCACCACGAATGGAAGGATGTTGACAATATGCAACAACCTTTGTGGCAAGTCTATATACTGTATATAACAGGCTAATGCTGTGTCTCTCACACCCTGAAACATGAAAACGCTCCTCGGGGACAAGAAATTAAGTAAAAGTTGCTTTAAATTGATCCAAACCTACAGGGAAATTTGATTTTTTTTTCAAACGCAGAAAATTTTACCTGGGAGGCGTATACGTAACAGACCGCTGTCTCAATCACTCCCAAAAAACTTTTTTCTTTATTATATAGCCTCCCATTTTTGAGCTCTTTCAACCAGCACAAGAATAAAATCGCTTTCTTTATTTATTAATATTGTATTTTTATCATGGCCTTCTGCTGGTATATAAATAAAAAGTTTGAAGAGCAATCCCCACCCTCTCCTCTAATTTGCTATTTCTTTGCCCATGAGCTTCAACAAGCTCCACCACATTCTCCTTATGTGTTCACTCAAGTTTGTTCATCATGCAGTTGTGACATAGAATAATGCTTATTATTAATGGAGAAGATAATGGTATGAGTGCAATTTCCACAATCAAAGTTTAGGACAAGCTGTATAATCTGAATAGCCAACTCGTTCATAAAATCTCATCACTTTACCATTCCACCCCCCCCCCCCCCCCCCCCTCCCATTGTAACCACCAAACCCTCCAGTCCCTGTTCCAGCTGTTGGAACCCAAGGTGGTGCTGAGGTGTCGGAAGGATGACTCAAAGCATCTCGATGTAAGGATGTTGCATGTTTATAAACTGGGCAGGTTACAGAGACATGTTTTAAACTTGGCCTTGGTTCAGAAAGTACTTCTTGTGTAAAAATTCTGCACTTTCACCACATGAACTTCTCAAATGCCCCCCCCAACGCCACCCAAATTTGTTGGGTCACCACAGCTCATTGTTAGCTGATCATTACAGATTGTACAAGTTTTATATTTCCGTACTGTGCAATGGTCACTTCTGTTTTTTCAGTCAAATGCTTGTATCGTGTGTGTGTGTGACCTCGTCACGACACAGCACAGGAACAATGTTGCAGACCATTGTTGTACTCGGCCGAATCTGTGGAAGCACAATCAAGCGACAGGTGTCGGAAAAAGGGTGGATGAATAGTCACGGGGTACAATCTGCAACCAGATTGTAACTTGCAGCTTCTCTCCACAGTCAATCCACATCTCTCTGAAAGAGCTTTCTATTTGGTAGTGAAATATCAAAGCTCTTTCCAAAGGAGATGTAAGAAGAAGAAGAAAAAAAAAGGCAATAGGCATAACAAACATTGACGAGGCTGTGTGAATTTGAAATGGCAGAGAGTCCTCAAGCTGGAGGAGTGTATCTTTAAGAATGCACATTCGTCAAATCGTCATCCTCGTGCAAGGAACTACAAAGGCATTCCCATTCAGACCACGGCATTCTTTTCGTGGTGGGAGTGAAGGATAGGTTGGAAACAATTTGTTTGACTTGAGAAGGTTATCACCCAAAAAAATTTTTTAACTACCTTTTGGTGTACAAGGAGCCAGTGAAGTGTTTGAGTGATGTGATCAAATTTTGAGCCTGCCACCCATATTCAAAATGAACTGTAAGGGTTTGAGATAAGAGAAATAGGAGTTGAGTTACGGAAGAAAGCAGATCACCAAGTTCAGTGGACAAGTGTATGTCAGTATTGGTGGCTTGATGAAGACATTCTATAAAGTAGTACCAAGTGGATCAGGGTCAGGTATGGGAGCAGCGCGTCACTGCGTCCACTTTCCGCCAGTACTCCAGAGGCCTCCGTCTGGCCATCCCCCAGGCAGATGCCTGGCTCATCCCCATCTCCTTGAGATGCCGATTCAACCACGAGGCATGTGGTCGGCCCATTGGCCTCCTGCACTCACGAGACTCCCTCGCTGAGAGAATCTGGTGGCAGGATCAACGTCAGGAAAACGAGCCACATGTCCATACAGCCGCAGCTGACGCTCACGGACTATGCAGGTAACAAATCTCATTTGAGTCTCTCTCAGCAACCGCTCCTGGACACAAAGTCCGACCAGCGATAGACAAGGATTCTCCGAAGAGACCTGATACCAAAGGAATTAAGTCTCCATCTCAATCCCTGGTCAGAGTCCAAGTCTCACATCCATAGAGCAAGACTGGAAGCACCAAGGAACCTGAATACTCGGACTTTCGTCCTCCCGCACAGGTACCGGCAGTGCCACACCCCATGATCCAGTGAATCCATGATTCCCTAGGCCCGACCCAGACGTCTGTTGACCTCTGACTCACAGCCAGCAGAGACATGAATATCACTGCCAAGGTAAGTGAATCTCTCCCTGACCTCAACATCCTCACCACAAACAGGCACAGACAGGACAGTAGCATCCAAGATGTCATTGAAAGCCTGGTTCTTAGTTTTGACCCAGGAAACCCGTAATCCGAGTGGTTCCGACTCCTCAATCAGCACCTCGAGGGCCCCCAAAAGGATATCTGAAGTCTCCGCAAAGATGACTGCATTGTCTGCGAATTCAAGGTCAGAGATCTTGACATTCCAAAATGATGCACCACAGCTTGATCTCTCCGACATTCCTCGCTTAGAATCCAGTCCATACAAGTGTGGGGGCCAGTACACAGTACACACCCCTGACAAACTCCAGTAACAACTGGAAATAAGTCAGAGATGGTACCACCATCTCACAGCACTCTCAGTACCAGAGTATAGTTCAGGCATCAATTCATTCAGTTTTGGTGGCACCCCACGAAGAAATCCTCCAGAGGGCATCCTTCATGAATCAAACACTTTACAGAGATCATAAGCTGCAAGCAGCCCGTGCCAAAACTCTCGTCTGCGTTCGGTGAGGACACGAAGAGCAAGGATACGGTCAATCGTTGACCTCTTTGGTGTAAAACCTGACTGCTCTGGACGTGGTGCTCAGGCAGATGGTGGCGAACCCAATCAAGAATTAATCCGAGCAAAGACCTTGCCCAGCACTGAGAGCAGCGTCACCCCTCGGTAGTTGTTGCAGTCTTGGTGATTATCCTTCCCTTTCCAGAGAGGGACAACAAGGCCCCTCTTACAGTCAGTTGGGACGATGCCTGTGTTCCAGGCAGAGCACAGCACTGCATGCAACGACACGAGTGCAGCATTTCCACCAGCCTTGAGAAGTTTAGCATGGATGCCACAGATCCCTGGAGCTTTACCCCATTTCAACCGGTTACCGCAGCCTGTGTTTCACAAAACGAAGGTAAGACCACAGTTGATTGGAGGGTCAGCAACAGTGATTGTAACACCCCTGACGTCCAACTCGACAGCTGGTGGATCAGCCTGGTACAACCGCTCAAAGTAACGCCCGGCGGGCCTTCACATCGGACTCCTCTGTCAAGAGCTTACCGCCCTCTGCTCTAACTGCAATACACGAGGGACGGGATTGGAGGAACACAATGCACAAATTCTCCTGAAAGCAGGACAAGAATCACTTGACCACAGGTGATGCTCTACACCTCACAGATTCCTCGCACATCGGCTTCCTTGTCCACCCTCAGCGCACGTACAATTTTACGCCTCACTCTCTGAACAGCTCAGCTCTGCCAATCAGCCTGGCCTTGTGACTCTGGGCTATGGTATCCAGTGTCCCTTGAGAGACAAAAGTCTTCTTCGCCCTACGGTGAGTTCCAAGACATCCACCGGCAACATCAAGGACGGTGGTCTTGAAGGCACTCCACAACTCTTCAGGATCTCCCAAAGCACGCAGACCCCCCAAATCTCCACTCAGCTTGTTTGCAAACTCCTCAGCTACCCTCTCATCCTTGAGCTTGTCAACATCCAGCCTAGGCTGGGATGGTACCATTCTCCTGGATTTAAGGTGCAACTTCAGAGTTTCTACAACAAGCCGGTGGTCAGTATTGAGGAACTGAGCACTCTGGTAGATCCTGCAGTTCTGGATCATCCTACAGCGACCATCAATGAGGACATGGTCAATCTCCTTTGCCACACTGCCAGTGTTGGAATACCAAGTCCAGCGATGAGCTTGTGGGCACTGAAACCATGAACCGGCCACCCTCAGTCCATGACTTCTTGCAAAGTCAAGGAACTTAGTGCTATTCAGGTCCACAGTTCCAGACCCATGGGACCAACACACATCTCATAACCATCCCTATCAGTTCCAGTCGATGCATTGAAACCCCCCAAGACTAGAAGTGTATCTCGCCTGGGGCACTGATCAACCACAGACTCGAGCGTGGCACAGAATGCATCCTTCACGGTGAAATCACTCGCCTCAGTCTGAGCATAAACAGAGACTAGTGAAATGACACCTAAGGAGTGACGAATCCTTAGTCTCATAATTCACCTTTTGACCGGTGTTACCTCAATTATCATTGGAGTCAGCTTATTGGACACAGCTGCAGCAACTCCTTGGGCATGGTAACCATCAGAGCGACCAGACCAATAGTAGGTGTAACCACCCACCATGACCTCGCCGCAATCCGGTCTCCGAACCTCAGAGAGTGCTGCAATACCGATGTCCAAACGCTTGAGCTCAGATGATAACAGAGACGGGTTATCATCCTCTCTCAGGGATCTGACATTCCAGGCACCCACCCGAAGGGACCGCCTCAGGTTAACCCAAGGAGACCGCCGTCTGGTGAACGACACCTCAGCACCACTTCGACACGTGGATGCAGATGAAGAAAAGTTAATACCGAGTTGTGTGAGGAGGCAATGAACTGACAGTTGCGAAGTTGGGCATAATAAGTGAAGGAATGATGAAACATTGAGAGAAGAGGGAAGGAAACCGTAATCTGCAAATAAGCAGTTAGGTTACGTCGGGTTGACGTGGGATGCCGGTGCACCGCTTGCTCGAAGCCTTGGAAAGAAGAGTGCTATTGAACCATCTCCAGAAGGTGTTTCCACAAACGGGAGAAAAGAGTGGAGGTGCACAGTCAGCCTAGATTTTGGGGGTTCAACCAGGAAGGGGTTAATGGAAAAATATTTCACCACATTAAAAGGGACCAAGAACGCTTCAAAGGACATCTGCGGTTTGTTTATTAATTCCGTCAAACTTTTGCCCCCGATCATAGGCAATTTGCATACCTAAGCAATCGTGGCCTCGAATTTGAAACCTTATCTGGATACTCTATAACTCAGTATTTTATCAATCTTGCACAGAAACTGAGACCAAATTATTTGTTCGTAATCATTGCATTTTGTCTCAACCCAACACCATACAGAAAATGCTCCCCGATATCTACAGCATTTACAAGAAGAAAACTCACATGGATGTCATCATCACCATTGATCACAGCAATTACCTTTCCCCAGAAATGTACGTATGCAGGTCACCTGACCGTCAAGGCTGTCACGTTGAATGATCAAAACATTACGCACATTAAGATAAGATTTAATGTTATTGTCCTATAGATTGTGATGGGGGCAGCATTGGAAAGTAAAAATTGTCTGACATCGTTTTTTGATAATCTGGGAAGATAACTCGTGTTCTGTCCGCACAAACGCTCCCTACTCGATAGTCATCGTTCTCAGAAAGCAGCGGATTTTTGTGATCATTAATTATTTAATTTATTTCCACGGATGCAGAACCCGATTGCTGCTTTGTCATTTCATGGGTCTGTGACTATGTTGCTGATTTAGTGGACCATGTGGAATTTTGAATGTTGCCATGCTATTGTAAGACCTTTAATGCCCAAAGGTGATTGCCAACAGATGAGATAACCTGCTTAAACAGGTCAAATTTAGGATGGTGTACAGGTAAGTAATCCCATAAAATATTGAAAACAGAAATGTATCCTCTTAATCTGTCATGTTCCTTACAAATGATCAGATTGGTCTCTATTTTTAATCTGCACTCTGCCTTGCACTGCTCTTAACTTAAATTTTGAAACCACAAGCATAAAATGTGACAAAGGATCTTTATGACACGTAGTTGTTTCTGTGGCGGTGGTTGTTGCCCCATGTGAGCGAAGCGAAAAAGCGAGGTTGAGCAATTTGTTCATTTTGTCTGTCTGTCTGTCTATGTGTCTACAGATGTCAGTCTGTGATTGAGGAACTTGATTTCAATTGAATTTGATATTTCGAACACTGGAGAACACAACCTGCAGTTTAGCAGAACGTTGGCTCTGAATCTGAATTTGGACAATTGTATCACGCTTGCGTGACCTTGTCCCAATCACGCTTGCGCACACAGGGGTAGGGTAATTGTTTTGGTCTGTCTGCATGTCTGGCTTTCAATAAAACAGGAAACTTGCTGTTTCTAGGGACGTCATAAAAGGACAAACGGGCACGAAGAACTAATTTTTAATGTATTGTGGTTTCAAACCTTAACACGTTAAATATTAGTTTAATGTGAAATACGGTGTATCAACGGCAAACTTCTGGGGAAAAAAAAATTATCCAGCCTTTAAAAGTTATATTTTATTTCAATTAAATTGTACACTTGAACACAAATCACCACACCTTGGTACTTCCAAAAATCTCCAGTTTTGCAGTACTTGGACAAAATTTTACGCCATCTCGACCAATCAAATTTGCCACTCACACTCTGGGAATATTGAGATTCAGACAAAATGGCGGTTCGAAGGAAATATAGATCATGCTCATCAAACACAAAGCAAGACTTTGAAAGACCATTCTCATGTCATTTTTATCAAGACTGTGCGGGGTATGGCGTTCCATGAACTCTCCAGTTTGTGTGCTCCTTCCGTGTACGATTACATATGTATTTTTCTCTTGCTTTGAAAAGTATTACGACATTTTATTTTGTGTGCTCCTGTCATGTCCGCCATGCTTTATTCTAAGGCGTTCCTGCTATCATACAATTTGAACTGTGACATTAAAACTCCAAGTCCTGCTTATTCCTCTTCCCTCCAATAAAGGCTGGTTATAAAACAGGCAGCTTTATGATTAAACACTTATTTTTCTTCCAAGCAAATTGATAATTCACATCACAATGGTATTGTGGTTTTTTTTTTATCTACGACTGCAGGAACTCTTGAGGATAAAGTGTGACACATGGATGGATGCTGCTCCTTGTAATATATTATTACTCATGCCATGATAGTAAGAGGCACCATTTTCAGTTTTACAAGTACTGCAGTAACTGTAAACTAATGTTGGGTGCTGGATGGTGATAAGACCTAATGTGTACACTTTTGATCAATTTTTCCTTCAGTTCTGGTGGAGCCGAACTGTTAACTCCAGATGGGAAGATTTTCATCTCCAACACGCTCGAAAGCCGGCTTGACATGATGGCTCGGCAGGTAAGTGGCAACTGCATTCGCAGTGAGATTGTAAACAGGAAAAATTGCTTTTCCATCTTGGGTTCAAAAGCAACAAATTGTTCACTTTAATAACATTCAAGTTAAACCTCGGTAAGCCGGACATTATCCAGAAAACCGACATGCACATCCGTGTTCCTTGTCTGTATGGAAAATATCAAATCTTGCATCACTTTTACCAAGTTTCTTGTTTGTTTGTTTTTGTTAAATTCTTGCATGTCAAATTGCAAAATGCTGTTATCCTGCAGATGATGCCAGAAATCCGATGCGCTCTGTTTGGAGCAAATGCCAACCGCAAGTTTTTGGATTAGGACGGGATTCTGAAGCCATCAGCGATGCAGGATGTGTTATTGTCGGCAGCAGTGGAAGTGCTGCCATTGTAACTGTGATTAAAACTTCCATATGTGCAGTTGAATATTCTTCATTGGTGTTGTGAATCAGTAAAATAATCAAAACACCACTTTGTCATCTATTTATTCACAACTACAATTCTTTACATCATGAAGGATAAAAAGCATAACCGAAAAAAAAACTTCACAATGTTTAGATCTGGCTTCCCCTTAAAGTATGCCAGCATATCGTGGTCTGGACAAGTCACAATTAAATTCAGAGCTGCGGTGAAATGATGAACTTGAAACAAGTTGAATCACAAACTGGATGATCTGATTTGTATGCGTTCATCACAGTACGACATCCCATATTAAGAATCAATTACATTCCGAGTTGGCTTTAACCGACTTCAAAGCTCTTATCCTCACTCCCTGCCATCCTGAAGTTCCAGCCGGCGTATCTCTTCCTTGTGTTTCTGAACGGACTCACGGCTTGCCCTTAGTTTCTCCTTCAGCACGGCGATCTCGGTCCCAATTTTTCGTCTAGCACTCTCCAACCGCTCTATTGTCCGAGCTTCCAGGTCTCCAACTGCAAGGCAGTATGAGGTCGCATACATTGTCATTCTCAAACCGAAGAATCAGCAATTTTTAACAGCTGCAGATTGGTATGGGGTGTTTCAAAGGTCTTGGTACCATTGCAATGCCTTATTTTGAAAAAGGTATACAAGATTCAAAATTAACAATCACCCATCATAAAGTAGATATTTGGGACTTTTTTGTTTTGGCTCTGATTTACAATGATTGAACGGTGTGAAGGAAGCATTCAATGTGACCACGGCCTGCCAGGCAAGCGTTTACTCCAACAGCAAAGTTCTGTATCACCCTTTTGCATGTCAGGGGTTAGATGGATCTTACACTCCTCACTAGCTCTCGAGCTACTGGATGTTACGAGGGTTGTCTTTGTTAACATCCTCCTTCACGTAGCCCCACAGAAAGAAGTCCAGCAGGTTGAGGTCTGGGAAATGTGGAGACCAGATGTGCTCTGTCATTAAGGAGAGCACCCTGTCACCAAATTATCTGCCTTGTCAGTGAAAGAGAGTTTGATCTGCACTTTGTATTAATAAAATTTCATGTCCAGCCTCAGTATCTGAAAGACTGTGTGAAAGACCAAGCTCTTGTTGGTGCCAGCGAGAGGATCTCCTTGGACATCGAGTGACGGATTGTCTCACTGCCTCAATGTCCTCTTCTGAATGCCCAGTCTTCTTTCTCCCTGATTTCTTGAGATTGTGAACAGTGCCTTATTTCTGGAACTTCTTGACATGGTGTTGAATACAGTTCTTGCTGGGTGGGTCTCTCACCTCAAAATGTTTGCGATAAAACCACTGAATCTTGATCAGACTTCGTCTCAAGGTACCATTCTACCATTTTACTTTGTTGGTGTGCTCTGTGCAACATATTCACTCCAGACTACAGAAACTCGTTGGAGACTCTTTCCCATCTTCCTGGAACATAACCTCTAAAATAAGAATGCTCAAAGACGCAATCCAAATGGGAACAAGACTTTTGAAACATCTTGTACAAACCTTTCAGATTGTCTTGAACATTACAATGGAGATGAAGTGATAAAGGAGAACTTCCATGACTTCAAAATTGCTAGAGGTGGAGATATATTGTATTTTTGCACATGTTGATCTTTCCTAAAAAATTAGATTGTTTCACAGGGTATTAAATACTCTGGCACACAGAATGAAGAATGAATGATTTGACAGAATGAAGGAGGGAGAGTGAGCTGCGACAAGCAAAGGAAACAAGATTGACTAGAAGGGCACTCGGTAGAGCGCATACCTCCACCACCCAATGCCTGATCCACGAGAACATATCAGGCCCATTACATTTTTGAATATCATGCTATACAGAACTATATCGTTTTTGGCCCTATCAATGGTGAAGAATCGCTTAAAAAGTTAAATAATTCGCTTATCCAGGTCCAGATTTGGACCTTCACCAAAATCGAATCAATTCTTTGTCACACACCCAACGTGTCCACCAAGTTTCGTCCGAATCCGTCCACAACTTTTTGAGATATCGTGCTATATATCGGTTTCGCCTATATTTCAATGGAGAAGAATCACTTAAAAAATTATCAGATCTGAATCCGGATCTTCACCAAAATCTAATCAGTTTGCCTTGCCACACACCAAACCTGTCCACAAAATTTCATCCGGATCTATCACAACTTTTTGAGATATCCTGTACACAGACAGAAAGGGGTGAAAACATAACCTCCACCTTCGGTGGCAGAGGTAAACATTCAATGCAAAACCTTGTCAGGGTATATAAATTGCAGTACATCTGAAAATGAACAATCGCCAGATCTACACGTGGACTCGCACGCTGACCAAATTCAACAACCGCTGCTGTATGAAAACTGTTCATAAGCAGCTTTTATTAATTTTTTTTACAGGGTATAAGGCTTATGAAGAACTGGAACAAATTGCACCCAATGGGGTTTGTCTGTTTTATCTCTTAAATGCTGAGCTTCAAGCAAGGAAGCAGCACGTAAAATTTTGAACGTCTTTGGTGTGACTTGGCCAGGATTTAAACTGCCGACCTCACAGTATTGAGTATCAGAACAGACGGTCTAACCATTACACTCGAGTGATAATATTCTTACTACCCATTCCTCTTCCTGGTCCTCTTATCCCTTCCCAACCACCCCTCCCCTCCACCCCCTGCCAAACCATACCAAGGCATATGTTAATGGACCCTTACTGGATGCTTTCTGTACAAATTCCCAGGAACTGGTTAAGAAACCTGTGCATTACATGTGGAATCAAATCAAAAGTAAAGTGGTGGCAAGGATGAGAATTCATTTCTGCACAAAACAATGGTTACTACGAAATAAAAGTCTTCTTACTACTTGTTCCAGTCTATGATTGTTACCTCCACCACCGTCTGAGCAGGATATCTCAGAAGGTTATGGATGAAATTTAGTGGACAGGTTGGGTGTGTGACAAGGACAAATTGATTGATATTTGGTGAAGATCCAGATCTGGATCCAATTATTTATTATTTATTTTAAAGAGATTCTTCACCATTCAGAGATGGGGCTAAAAACTATATTTCAAAAAGTTGTGGACAGATTCAGACAAAATTGGTGGATGAGTGGGTAGGTGAGACAAGAAGCTGATTAGATTTTGGTTAAGGTCGGATGCAGATCCGGCCTATCTGGTGATACAAAACGTAAACTGTTCAGTCTGGCGGAGGTATGTGATCTACCGAGTGCTGTTCTAGTTTATCAGTGTGATAGAGCGTAAGATTATTATTGGACCACATTCATCCATCTGCTGTGGCATCTTGCACATGATATGAATGTAGAGCACAGAATAGAGCCAGTTACTTTTTGGAACCATAAAATATTTTAAACAACATGTACATGCACCCTCATACGATGACATCACACTGGACTGCAATGTAAAATTGTATGAGGATTTGAGGAGGGGGGGGGAGTGGATAATGGCAAGCTTTTAGAGGATAGGTTGGATACCTACTTTACGAAAGAACCCACTACCTTTAACAGCACTATCCAAATCATTAATCTATAATAATGGTCCCATTACTTTTATTTAGTTATTCGTATGTAGCCTTTGGCTGCATCATTTTCTGGGGGCACGGCGGTGCCGCGGATGCAATGCCCCTGTTACCAGCGCGTTGGTAACAATTTTGCTGACCTTGGAAGGATGACAGGCTGAGACAACCCTCCCTGGTGCTAATTCAACAGCCCGATAGGGGCTTGAACTCAACACCCTCGGATCTTAAGCTAAGCACCTTAACCATTAAGCCAACACCAGGCCTGTCCCAGTACTGATCCCTGGGGTGCCCCACTACTTACATCTTCCCACCTCGGCATCCTCCCACTCACAGCCACACTTTGCTTCCTATCACAAATCCAGTTAGTTACCTGACCAGCCACTTCACAAGCCCTCACCTTTGTTAACCTCCTCCTATATGTATATGGCACCTTATGAAATGCCTTCTGAAGCCAAGATGTATTACGACCATGAAACTTCTCTAAAGCCTCCCAATCAGCAACTGCAACATAAAACTCCAAGTTAATAAACCCATGCTTTCTGCTCATCTCCACTCATTGTTCCTCTTTTTCCACCTGTGGAACCACCTCACACATTATTTTAACTTGAAGTCTTCAATACAGCTGTACACCACCACCTCAGATCATCCCCCATCAAAACGATGATCTTTTCTACCCCCTTTAATCCTGCCCACCCTAAGCCCACCTCCTTCCAAATTTCCAGTTTTTCCTTCCTCAGAGTTTGCTTCTATGTCCATCTTGTGCACTCCATGCATCTTCCCCTTGTCCTCATTATTCCCCACATCCCTTGTTTGTCCGCCTCCCTCCATTTTATCCCTCAACCCTGCCGTTGCTGCCCCCCTTTTCTCTTTCTATTGTTAATTTTGTTCTGTTGAGTCATTATCCATTTTATACATGTTCTAGCTCTTCCACAAGCCTAGACTGACTTTTAAAAACAAAAGCCTCAAAAACCACTCCATAACTCGTTTCATACATCTGCAACCAGCTCATAAATTCATCATCATCATCATCATGTGCCATAAATCTGCAACCAGCTCATATGGTTAATTTTACATCTCCAACTTAATGTGCATACTTAACTCGTGATTCAAGATGCTGGCCTCGCAAGTTTTCACCACCTTTCTCGTTTTGCTCCAACACTCACCTCAATCGTACTCACTGCATTTACTCTTGTTATCACAATTCCTAAAGATAACCTATCCTGGCATCTCTGTTCTTTTGCTTGTGGTCGCATTGGATTTGACTACAATGGGGTTAGCATATTTGATGTTCCCATCTGAACTGATGACTCATGATGCTTGGAATCCAGGAACAAATCTCATATATGATGTATTTGTCCATTGTCTACCAATGTCCTTGTAATTCACATTAAAGGACACTGCTGTCTACCAATACGTACATCCCTTGTTACACGGCGACTCTATATGGAATTTCACGATAATCTAAAGTATAAATTCATCATCATCATGTATCATGCCCGATGCAGAGCGTTGGTGCTGCGGAAGCAATTACTCGGCTACAATCTTGGTCGGGTCGGCACTTTGGCTCAGGAAGTGAGGGCAGGAATTTGGATTTTGGCCAGGGAGTCGGCGATAGCTCGCTTACTCTTCATGAAGGACACTGTGGAATCTTCAATATCCACCAACTAATGCCGGCAGATGGGATGCCCAGTTTAACTTCCATCCTAGGGATGGCACACACATGAATGAATCACCCTGCCTGTGAAACATACATACACACACATACTTTGGGAGCATGCACCAAAGCGCATCACTGTGTCCACTTTCCGACGGTACTCCATGGGCCTCTATCTCTGGCCATCCCCAATCGCTTGGGAATAGGACATTCCAGGCACCCACTCAAACGGACCACCTCAGGTTAACCTGAGGAGACTGCAGTCTGGTGGACGACACCTCAGCACCACCCCGACACACACTACAGCATGTTTTGCAGAAGGAAGTGTTTTGTGGTGGCCCGGGTGAAAATCCAGCAGTGAAGTGTTAAACATTAGGATGACAATTTATACCTTGGTCGGGATTCAAACCCAGGCTAGACAGCTGAGACGTGAGTGTGTGTACTTCTCGACCATCCTGCCAGCAACATATAAATTGGGGAACCAAATTGTTACTTTGCGTTAAAATCACTTTTATGGATGAATTACTCAATTATAAAAATTGAAAGGGGAAAAGGGGGGGGGGGGGTTGACAAGCACGGTTTGTCTTGTCGTTTGTCCGAGCGTGCATCCCATACTACTCCAGGTCATTTAGACGCATTTTTCATGCTGTACTCATTTCCCATGCTTTTTGTCCCACTCAAACTTGGCTTGTTGGCTTGTTTTGGTTCAGGCCATTGTGTTGATTGTCTCACTGTAGAAGTGATGAAATGGAAAACATATTTACATCTTGGGGCCGAATATTTTTTTCTGTAGGAATGCATCTACAACTAAAATGTCACTCGCTAGAGCGCACACCTCCGCCAAGCTGAACAGTTTACATTTTGTATCCGAATGATAGGTCGGATCTGAATCCGGACCTTCACCAAAATCGAATCAGCTTGTTCTTGTCACCAAACCAACTCATCCACAACTTTTTGAAACATCACTCTGCATATCGTTTTTGGCCCCATCTCCCAATGGTGAAGAATCACTTAAAAAAAATTTTTTTTTTAATTTTCGGATCTTCACCAAAATCTAATCAATTTGTCCTTGTCACATACCCAACCTGTCACATACCAAATTTCATCCAAACCCATCCATAACTTTTTGAGATATCCTGCTCACAGACAAACACAGACAGACAGACAGGGGTGAAAACATACCCTCCGTCCACTTTCAGTGGCAGTGGTAACAAATTGACGATAATGAAAAAGCTACAATAGTCAAACTCGCAAATCAATTCCACCTACTGTACTTACAGTCCGTCTCGTGTTTATGAGGTCCAAGAGTGAGCTGGCGTGACGTCGTTAAAAGTTGCTGCATCATGGCGGTGGGGTCCTGAAAGATCTAGAGAAAATTAATAACAAGGAAAAGTATGAGGTCGAGAAAAGAAAAGGTTAGTTAGTAGTTGCAAAACAATTTGCACAAGAAAAATGATCATAGCAGGAGAATGCAGTTGAAATAAAGAGTTATCTATAGTATAATAGTAATACAAAGGCAAAGACATCTCTCCAGAAATCCAGATTTCATGGCAATGCCCTTCAGAGCAATTTTAGAGCAGCATTAAAATGCCACCAATGGAAAAAATTAAAAACAGTCGCTTGAATATACAGTATACGTACAGTAGGGTACAAAAGTTTGAGTCCACTTAGATCAATGCCAAGATTTCTCATACCATGATTTCAAACAGAAATTTTTCATAATACAGTGTTGAAGATATTCATTCATACTCTTTCAGTTATTATGATTATTGACTGAAATTTGGTCTGAACAGAATACATGAAAGGTGAATACATGTGAGAAAAAGTTAAAATTCATGTGAACAGTCTGATTATGCTCGAATGCATTAAAAACACTGTTGGGAATAGATTGAATCAAACATAATCCATTAACAAGAAAAAGAGCAATCAGAGGTTGCAGACCCTTGCCAGTACTTCTTTTGAGTGGTGTATTTTTTTTTAATAGGTTTGAGGGTAAATCCAATGTGGCTGCCAAAGCATGTGTCCGATCAAGTTGAAATTTAAAACATGTATTCCCCATCACTACTATATCATAAATGTGAAGTTTCACGTCGATTGATTAAGCGGTTCCAAAGAAAACGTTATTTAATATTTTCTTCAATCCAATATGGCTGCCAAACTGTGTGACCTATCAATGATTCCTTAACAGACTTGTACAACAATGGCTTGGGGAACACTTGTGTGAAGTTTTCCCTCGATCTGTCCAGACGTTCTGGAGAAGATTTTTTTTAATAGGTTTTACAGTAAATCCAATATGGCTGCTAAACCATGTGACCTCTGACATCATATGTGTGGACCTTTTGTTCCTCATGGATAGGCGGTCATACGTGTGAAGTTTCGCCTCGATCTGTTCAGCCACTTCAGAGATGGAAATTTTTGAAGGTTTATAAATCACAACAATATGGCTTCCGAATCACGCGACCGATGACGTCATCAATTATTCTTTTTTTTTTCCTTCTGGGGACCATTTTATCCCAAAATAATGACCCTCAAAACTTTTCATTATGATCAGATGTTGCATTCCACATATGCAATTATGACGTTACAACGAAGACACCTACTCCATTCAATTCAATATTATAAAATTCAATACCACTCCATTCAAAAGAAGAAACAACTCCATTCAATCCTAACTTTCCTCTTAAATTCCTCCATCTACCCCCACAACTGTAACAATACATTTATGTTTTCAAGATTAAATACAACCCTGACAAGGAATGCTCACTGCCTTCCTCAGGATCATCTGCAGTGCACTACAAATGGAACGTCATTATATTGATCTCTGGCAAATTTGCCAGCCCAACCCAGGAAAGAAGAGCACCATCCACAGGTGCATTTCCGGTTGTTGGTTCCTAATCTGCGGCGTGGACGAAACACATCCGTTGACGTTCAATCCTGGGTTGAGCTGGCAAATGTGCCACAGTCATTATTATGTTTTCCAGTTGTAATATGTGTGGAGTCCCCTCGGGCCAGTGCAGAGCACTTCTGTCCCGTTTGATTGTGTTTAAGCTGGAGAACTATATTTTGAATTTTCATGATCCCAGGTGCAGTTTTGTCTCCTCACTGTCGTGTGGCAGATATTGGCTGTTGGTCTTGAATCAATATTGCCATTTGGCTGTGAAGAGAAATTTGGTCCTATTCACCATTGCAGTGAGGTGGTCTGAATTTCAAATACAGTCAGACCCCAACATTTGCACGAGGGGGGGGGGATACATTCCT
>CM068968.1:20531875-20545677 GCA_035128595.1 Eptatretus atami
TGTAAATATGAAATAAAATTTACAGGCCTCGAAACAAATAATGGGGGGCTGAGCGGAGGCGGGAAAACAGAGGCAGCCGCTCTCTACACCATCATGGCCAGCAGCACCGCACAAACACGAAACCGCAGCGACAACGAGCGGGAGTCAAAACTCGAAACACCCGATGTACAACCAACTATCGTTCCACAAAATTTACTCGTTTTCCCCGCACTTTTAACGCAATGGCCTTTTGCATCCATATCAAATAACAAGCTCGAATGAGCTAAGATCCTCGTCCTCTTAGTGATGACGTCATAGTTATCAGTTACGTATCAGGTGTGCGGTAAATTCTCTCTAATGCCATATTCGATTCCATCTGAAGTATTCAAAAAGCTTTGCGTCGGTTTCGGACATAATTGTTAAGTTTATGCGATTTCCATTGCGATATTATGACGTCATAACTTTTTTCTTGGGAAGAATTTCCTCAATCCGAGATGGTTACTGTCTGCGCGTGAGTTTTCTGCACGAACGTGTCAAGTTTCAAGATGTTCTGATGAAAACTCTTGGTTGTGAAACAAAAAAAAATTCAGAAAATAGTGATGACGTCATAAAACGAATACGACGTCATTGTGATGTATCAGATTTGCGTCAAATCATCTGTGCAAATGCCCCGTTGGATTCACGCAAACAGAATTCAAAAAGCTTCCCTAGTTTCGGAGATAATGGTATAGGCGATTTCCATCAGCGGTGATATTATGACGTCATAACTTTTTTTTTTTCGAGGAAGAATTTTCTAAATCGGAGATGGTTACTGCCTGCGTGGGCTTTATGCATATACATGGCAAGTTTCACGAAGATCCGATGAAAACTCTGGACTGTGAAACAAAAAATGTGAAAAAATATGAATGACGTCATAATGATGTATATTTGTTCGTTAAATTATCTCTGCTAATGCCCTGTTCGATTCCCGCAAACAGAATTCAAAAACTTTCCTGGTTTCAGAGATAATTTTTTTTGGGCAATTCCCATTAGCGGAGACATTATGACGTCATAACTTTTTTCTAGGAGGAATTTTCAAAATCGGAGATGGTTACCGTCTGCGCAGGGTCTTTTTACATATATATGCAAGTTTCAGGAAGTTTCGATGAAAACTGTAGGCTGTGAAACAAAAAAAGTCCACAAGAACAACAACGTGAGGAAGACTTAGAATCTTCGCGTACGAGGATCTAAAAACCCATAAAACCAAACGTGGTCCTTACCGGTCTTCATGTCATCATCCGAAGACCTGCGCGTCATCCAGAGTTGATTTTGTTCGAACCAACCTCGCTGTGCGTCTGCTGGCCAGTCCCGTGGTGTTCAGGTTTTCAATGTTTCCCGAGTCACCTTGTCAAGCGTATTAGAAGACCAACGAAGACCAATTACCGATAGGTCATTGATATATCTCGTGCACACATGCAAAACGCTCATCGAGATGCTTACTTTACGAGCTGGTGCAGCATAATGGAGCTATCTTACTGCTGATATATGCCTGGTGTTGGTTTAATGGTTATGGTGACGGGCTTTGGATCCCAGAGTCCTGAGTTCAAATCCTGCTCAGCTGTTGAATTAATACCAGGTGGGGTTGACTCTGCCTGTCATCCTTCCGAGGTCGGCAAAATGGGTGCCAGCATGCTGGTATACTGTGTCGGAGTGGTGACCCGTCCAGGATTGTGCCCAATAGCCAAGGAGACTGTTTAGACAGCACCAACACTCTGCACGGAGTATGGTCCCAATCTCCTCCTCTCCTCTCCTCTACACCTTGCTACTGATATGGCTCCCTTCTTCAGTAATTCCTTGCAACCAGGATCGTGTCTTATCAAGAATAAAAAGAAAGATGTAAAACTGTGCAAGGAAGTGCACGTAGTTCGAACCACTAAAAGCGAAAAAGAGATCTGCCATTTCCTCCATTGTTTTGTGAAATAGAGGGAAGCTGTTGGACTTGATGGCAGAGATCAGAAGAAAAACGAGTCGAACATCATCTAGGAAAGGCATCCAGAGCTTGCCAGTTTTCCCCAGTGGACCATCCTGCACTTGCTTCTGAAACTTGAGGTCATCTTTGAGGTATCCAGATGGAGAGTCATCTTTTGGAGCTTCCGCAAGATTTTCTGGCTTCGTTACTGTGACGAGCTCCTTCAGGGCTCCTGCATTGCTGCGTGTGTCCGGGGTTACGCTCCATGTACTCCTGAAGAAGGAGTCGCTCATAAGACTCGCTTGTCACTTTGAGACACCAGATTGCTCGGCCGGAGCTCTTCCCACCGAGTACTTTCTTCAAACAACCAGAAGTAATCAAGTTAGCTTCACTAAAAAGCTCAGCATAACCTGTGCCTGCCATCTTGTAGGCTCACCATATTGAGATCATTCGTGATAGTGTGGAATGCCCCGGTCAGTACAATGTGCTTTTCGTAATCATCCGAGTTGTTCCATATGATTGGCAAAGCTTTCATGCGTACACCGAGGTCAAACGTGTTTATGGTATAATTCTGGCCCACCTCCTCATTAGCTTGATGTGACTCCTTGAGAAGTTTCTCCACAACATTCTACTCTTTCCAGAATCCAGGGGTAGTTGTCAATTGGAGGGCAATTAGCTGGAGGATTTCCTGTTGCAGAGATGAAGCCTGCCCAGACAGGCACCTCCTGGTTATCTGTTGCGCTAACCTTCGGACAGAGCACCCAGAGCAAATATACATTTTGAGCATCTTTGTACGCAGCCTCATTTTCAGGTGTTTGATCTATATTCTCCATATGCATGACTGAGCCCTTCTTTTTGTTTTTTATTTATAGTTTTATAGTTTATATATTTATATACATATATATTGCAATAGTTTTAAAAATGAAAAAGTTGGTGTATTTTGGAACCACACTGCTGTCGCAGCTCTATAGTAGTTAAATGAGGTCTCTGGCTGCCATTTTGAAAAGGAGCCAAAACAGTGAAAGTGCTCAGTTTGTTTCAATGTTAACAATCAAAAACGATTTTGGGACACTTTAGAGCTCCAAAAAAGTTAGTCTCACCTTGTGCTGAGGGGTGGGGAAGGGTGGAACATTACCCTCCCCAGCTGGACCTCGTACTACATATATCTATATATTGCACATTTGCCATGGTCGAATTTTCAACACAAAGTTGATTCTCAGCTTGTTCACCTTCACAGTTGCAAAAAAAAACAAACAAACAAACAAACAAAAATCTTCGGTTTAACCCAAGTACGTGCATGCTGGCCCAGGGCTGGCAGGATGGCCTAACGGTATGCACACTTGCCTCTAAGTTGTCTCACCTGGGTTTGAATCCCGACGCAGCCATAAACTGTCATCCCAGTATTTCACAGGCAGGGTGATAAATCAATGTGTGGGGTCACCCATCGGATGGGCGTTCAACTGAGCATCCCATCTGCCAGCATTCGTTGGTTGACGTTAAAAACCCCATGGTGTCCCTTGCGAAGAATGTTGAGCTATTGCTGGCATCCTGATCAAATTATAAATTTCTGCCCAAACTACTGGAAAGGTAATGGCAAACCACCCAGTATAACCCTTGCCAAGAAACTGCTTTGGCAGCACCGAGTATGGTACATCAGAATCAGAAGAATATTGCAAAATACATTCTTAAATTCCATCAACAAAATGATAATATGCTTTCACATCTGAACAACCAGCTCATGAAGTAGTAAATCAGGGTTCAAATCCCATATGCCATTGGAGTTTGTCCATTGCTTGTTAATACCATTGTAATTCATGTTAAAGTGCACAAAGTCGTTTACGGACAAACTCCTCCACGAGCAACATGTATAAGACGCAGAGCCACCACCATTCAGGGTGTTGCGTGTCAAATTCGGTCTTCGGCCGGGCATTTTCTAGGGCGATGACCTCTGCATGCTCGGTCTTCGGTCTGGGCCATCCACACAACAATACGTTTGTCCACAATGCACTGAATATCCTTGTTTAATCACAATACAATACACAGAAGTCTACAAATATTTTTGTCCTGCACATAATGTATGTACACGCTTTACTATGAGCCTTAGATCAATGTTAAAAAAGTCTTAATTTACTTGTCTCTCATTATTAACCTTGCCCATTCCCAAAGGGACAGGAGAAGCTATTGTAATTGATCTGAGTGTGTCCATAAGCAGATCCACTCCAATATCAATCCTTCATTTTCAGATCAACCGTAATCTATATCTCCTTGGCAAGGCTCTCCATTTTTCAATGCTCAGTCTTGCAGACATTATAGATGTATGCACTTGTATGTGTGTTCGTGTGTGTGTGTACGTGCGCATGCAAGTAACATGATTGAATCATAAAAAAAATATAAAAACAGTTAAAAAAATATAAATATAAAAACAAGATAAAACAAATTGTGACTCAGAAAACAAGTAGCTCCCAACCAGCATGCAGGAACGAGCAACCAAAAAATAGTTTGAGTTGAGGCTGTTGGAGAGGCCAGTCGGAGACCACTTCACGCTCCCCACACGCCACGCTGACGCGGAGCCGGAAGTCACCACCATGACTGAGCACAGGTTCAGTCTCAAAGGTCACAGTCATTCCGGCTGCCAATGGTGGTAGCTGATTGGTCATTTCCTTTCCGTTCACAAAGACGGCTCCTAAAGAAATGACGAGCAGTGAGAACAATTACAGCATTAGCAAGCAGCTAACATTTAAGGAGTTAAGTAATCTCTACGGTATGGACTTCTGGTGCCATCCAGCACTTATGTCTTCTTGTGGCATCAACAGTCCCTCCATGTATGGCTTGCTGACTTCCTCCATGCCAGAAAGCAGGGTGTTGGTTTTACCTCTATCATCTCTTAGGCAGCTGCCGTCCTTCGGGTATTTTGGAGCCCATTCTTTTACGAGTGTACAACAAAATAAAACACTTCGCAGCCACCCTTCGCAACCTTCTCAAACATTTTGCTGACGATTCAGTGCTATTATATGCTATACAGTCCCATGGCAAATAATGCTCAATTCAATTATGCTTCAATTATGCATGTTAAAATGTGCTCATGCTATCCTTCCACAAGGAACACCATGCCAACTCTTAATGTCATTCTATGGCTGACCATTCACCCAGCCTCAAGAGCTTATTGGTGTCATAATGTGCTCCAACTTTTACTGGACTGACAATGTGTTCAGACTTGCCTACAATGCCAGTTTCTCACTGCAAATTCTCCTTCTTACAGAGATATTCCCTGCTTCTGCATGGCTGTCAGTCGGAGTTTTCATTTTCAGTATCAGCGAATATGCCTCTACATTGTGGCCAGCAGGCCCAGCCCCGTACTTGGCAATTTTGATGCTGTGAAGCACAACACCTTGAGTCTCATTAGCACCTGGTAACCATGAAATGGAGCCGAGGACCTGCTACTAGAGAACCAGAGAGTGGAGCCTAGACTCCTCCACACCCATTACCCCCATCCCGGTGGAACACATCCATGTGACAATCTCTCCTTAGTCCATCTTTCCTCGAATTTTGAACACCCTTCCTGCCTTCACAGAGTCATGTTATTCCACAGAGTCTTTCAAGGTATCCACTCATTTGCACCTTTTGTCCATTTCATTGTTTGTCCGTGCTGTCTTTTATTTCCCATTGCTTCTGATACCTTCATATTTGTGAGTTGTTCTCATTCTACTATCTCCATAATTCATCATCTTTCCCTCAATCATCAGCAATGCTCGACACACAAACTATCAAAATGAGCAATAGTACGGCACAAAACTTTATGGTAAATTAATCAAATTATCACCGATATTGGTCATACGTGTTTATTAGTGTAAATTAACAGCTTTTATAAATGTGTGTGACACAAACTGCTGTAGTAAATGACAAGAACAGTGTCATTTTATAGCATCAATCAATAGTTTGTGTGTCCACCCCTTTGTCTTCTTGAGTGAGTACAATCCCTCTTTTATTCATGCTTTCTGTATATGACTGAAGCCTCTTAAAGGAATATTTTGCCAAATATCCTGCAGAACATTTCACAGTTCTGTAACGTTAGTCGGGTTCCTTTTGTTCTTCCCCGTTTCCAGGTAATTCCATATGGCCTCAATGAGACTCGTGTCCAAACTCAGGGGTGGTCATTGTAACACTTGGAGCACACCAGCTGTCACATTGTTCTCCAAATACAGTCTTACTATATTGGGAGTGCGTTCTGAATCATTATTTTGTTGGAAAATGAATGCTCCTCTGATTGATTAAACGATTTCCCCTCGGAACTGCATGGTGCTGCAGTATCTGCTTGTAAATTATCTTTTGTTCGTGTCCCATTAATTTTAACAAGTTTTCCCACACTAAAATATGAGATACAACCCCAGACAGTCACAGAGACTCCCCTGTGTTTAACAGTAGGCTGCAAACATTGCGCGTCGCAACGTTCCCCAGGTCTTTGGTGTACGTACTGGCATCTCTTAGATCCAAAAAGTTCAAACTTCAATTCATGAGACCAGAGTACCCAATTCCATTGTTCAGTCGCCCAATCTTGGTGTTGCCTCGCAAATTTCAGTCTTTTCACCTTACTCTGGTCTCAGCAGTGGTTTCCTTGCTGCAACTCTGCCATGGAGACGTACTGCTATCAGCCTTCTGTGCACAGTGCTGCATGGGATGCTAATGTTCAAGCCTGCTCTCATTTCATTTTGTCAGATGCTGACTTGATTTTCTTCTATCGTGCGAGCTGAGCAACATCAAGTGCCGTCCAGCATTAGGCTCAAGTCTTCCGCCGACACAAGTTCCGTCCCCCCTAGCTGATCGTAGAGGTTATTCTGGGTCTTCCTGGCCTTTTCCTGTCTTGTACCGAGTTAATTTCTTCCAGGCATTGCAAAGTGTACCTCACACCATTGTAGGAGATCTTCAGCTATTTTGCTATTTCCTTCATAGTGTGCCCTTCTTCTGCAGCATCTCCAGGATCTCTAAGGAAAGTTTCGATCTTCACACACTGTTCTGTTCTGTTGAAAGTTGCATCCTCGGCACCATTCTGAACCCGTTCATAAACTTTCTTCTTCTTGCATATGGCAGCTTGGCTGCCAGGTAGCCATCATTTTGTTGGGGCACGACTATGCGGCTGATGCTGTGCCCCGAAACCAGTACACTGGTACTTATTTTGCCGACCTCAGAAGGATGACAGGCTGAGTCAATCCCACCTGGTACTAATTCAGTGGCCAACGGGGCTCAAACTCAGGACCCAAAGATCCAAGCCAGCCACCCTACCACTAAGCCAACACCAAGATTTTTTTAGATCCTCGTGGAGGATCTCCAAGTCTTACTCACGTTGTTGTTCTTGTGGACTTTTTTGTTTCACAGCCTACAGTTTTCATCGAAACTTCCTGAAACGGCATATATATGTAAAAACACCCTGCGCAGACAGTAACCATCTCCGATTTTGAAGATTCCTCCGAGAAAAAAAGTTATGACGTCAAAATATCTCCACTAATGGAAATCGCCTAAAAAATTATCTCAAACTAGGCAAGCTTTTTGAATTCTGTTTGCGGGAATCGAACAGGGCATTGGCAGAGATGAATTACCGCACATATGATACATCACTATGACGTCATATCAATTTTTATGACGTCATTCCTATTTTTTGACATTTTTTGTTTCACAACCCAGAGTTTTCATCGGATCTTCGTGAAACTTGCCAAGTATATGCAGAAAGCCCACGCGCAGGCAGTAACCATCTCCGATTTTGGAAATTCTTCCTAGAAAAAAGTTGACGTTACAATATTGCCGCTAATGGAAATCGCCTATACCATTATCTCCGAAACTCGGCAAGCCGTTTGAATTTTGTTTGCGGGAATCAAGCCGGGCATTAGCACAGATAATTTATTGCAAACCTGATACATCACAATGACGTCATATTCGTTTTTATGACGTCATCATTGAGAGGACGAGGATCTTAGCTCATTCGAGCTTGTTTTTCTTACACTTTCAAGTAATGGAACAAGCTGTTAGCATGAAAATGAATTTTACATGTTCACTAATTTTCAACTTTTATTGTGGTTTATTCGCATTCATGTAACTGGTGTTGATTACTTCAATAATCAATTATTATTTACTGTACAAAAATACACAAACTGTTTCCTTTATGGTAAGTAGATATTACCAGCATATGATAATATAGTATGTATAACAAAAATAAAACTTTTTGTCAATTCCCTAATTTATTTTATATACTTAAAGGTAACTGTGATATTAAATTCATTTGTACAGAAATTTGAATTATCGACTGATATTGCATACAGTATTTCGAACTTCCCACAAATGTTTAATGGGGAATGACACCAAAAAAGTGAAAATAACCCAAACGTTTATACAGTGCTGTATGCTTGTATAACACCAAAATATTACAGCTTCGGCACAACCAAAATGATAGCAATGATAAAAAAAATATATATATATATATTGTGAGGAGCTGCGTTCTCATATCTGTGAAGTTAGCCTTACCGGATGAACCAATACAGAATGCTCCACAGTGACGCAGAGTCTTGGTGTCTGGCAGCAACTCCATACTGAGACCAATGCTGTCCGTGCGACACGACTGCCCTGCACATTCCACCCTGCCACACGAAGTCCCATCACCGTGTTGACCGAGACAACGTTGCTACCACTTTCAACTCCGTTTCTCTTTCAACCAATGTGACACGATTCCACGACTTCAAGTGTGTAGGTCATGTTTAAGTCAACAAATCAACCATTCTGTACACGCCACCTATTTGTGCTGATAAACTTCCTTCAGAGCAAAGTGCAAGAGAAGCGGCGAGAGCAAGTGAAAACAAAAATAACAACAAATGTAATGTTCAGAATGCCAGGCCTGCAGTACAGACCTGAATGCAAGACTTTGGCCACAGCGGTATGAAGCACTGCGCGAGTACAGGACAGATGCGTCGGTGATGGCATTCCTTAGGGCCATATCTCGCTGTCTGTTCAAGGTGAACCCCAAGTGTCCGACACTCCATTCTAAAGAAAGCCACAGATCGGTTCATTATTATAAATGTTTTAAGATGGATGTTGTGAATTATACAAGTCTTGGCCTATTGCCAACCAATCACACCACCGGAGATGAAGTACAGGTCCATTTGACACAAAAGATGGCAAAAGTACTTCTGGAATATTCATGTAAAAACTTAAATGATAACATAGAACGCTCCAGTAACTTCTACAAAAAAAGGATAAAAGAGAACTCTTCATATGGAAATAAATGTTTGCTTACTTATCATAGAATCATAGATGTAATGAAAAACAAAACGAATCCTGAGCATTTCTTGGACTATTGTATCTCGTACATCTCTTTACGAGCGGCCCATGTGATTATGTTGTTGAGCCGGGTTACCGTCTTCTTGAACACGACCTTGTGTTCTCAATCTATTTAGCCCATTCCGCCAAAGCTAAATTTTCAGCTCATCTTTTCAAAGTCCAACTCACTTCTCCAGAACTGTCATGTTCGACCAGAACCATCAGTCATCCAGAACCTATCCCTTTCCCTTCCTCCTTACTAAAATGAGCAACAAACCCCTTGACATAAACAACTTGTCAAGAATGCCACCAGAATGTCTGAAAGAACATCACATCCTCACGAGCTGTGGATAATGTAGAAGCCTGTTAGCGGGTCAATAATGCTCGATACTCTCCTACTATGGTCCAAGTTATGTTCCATAACAACATGCTTGTTTACCTGTGCCACCAAAGTTGGAAGGTGTTTATGTTTTCACCCCTATTTTCTGCTGTTTCTCTGCCGATAAATGCTTTTTATACAGAAAGGGGGAAAAAAAATCCAAACAACAAGAGAAAGTACTAAACCCAAGTACTGCAGCCTGGCGACCGAAGAACGTGGTGAAGTTTGTCCAAAACAATTGATACATGTGCATTTTATCCTGAAGGTCATGCTCTCACAAAGCCAGTTATTGCTTCTATCTAAAGTCTTCATCAGCCAAGAAGAAATAAAAAAAACAAACAATCAGTTTAAACGAGATATCTGTGATCACAAAGCAATCGCGAAGGGTAAACCTTCCCCGGATTCTCCCTGGTGATCGCTCGCGACTTATCATTGGCCCGTGATCCAATGATGGCCATATTTTTTCGGACCGCCATATGACTTTCACCTTCACCATTTTTGGGATAAAGTGTAAATTAAGAAAATGTGTCCCCATCTACAATTTATCCATAAAACTCAACATCATGAAAATTGGAGAAAAATTATTCAAGTTGTGGTCAAAAAGATATTTTTTTTCTTTGGTCCCAATCCGAAAAAAAGTAGGTCAAGAACACTGATCAAATATCAGGTGCAAAACTTCAGTGCAGGTACACTATGATGCAAAAACATCTTGGAAGGTCAAGCGGTCTGAGATTCTGCATTGTCAAAATTTAGCTTTTTTCTTTTTTTTTCAGACTACCATTTGACCTTGACCTTTAGGTCAGAGGAGTATGATGTAAACTAAGCGTAAAATTATGTCAACCCCAGATACTTTCTATCCCCATTATTGATGCAAAATTTAAAATTTCATTCTGAAAGTCCTTGCCGGCTCCGAGATACAGCTCGGATATTTGGAGTGTTGGGAGTGCAGGAAATTTTTTTTCGAAATGGTGGTTTAGTACGCCGAGGGGTCGAAGTCACTCTGTGGTGCCATTAAAAAATGGAGCTGCTAATTGTAGAAACAAGCCCTACAACAGCTACAAGTCTTCCGCTATCCTATAGGAGGAGGCTTAAATCCAGGCTTGCCAAAGGAACTGAGCCGATCTGTGATGCGACATAACATGAAGGGTACCAGGAAGGGAAGTGCCTAATTAGATAACCCAATGACTTCGGCGGCATCATTGACAGCAATTGAAATGGCAAACTTGCAAGCAATTTCGTAATGGTTGAAGAATAATAAATAAAGGTGGTGGGTAGGGGGAAATTAAGTTTTCTGAAAGATAAGAAAATTTGACTGAAGTTTTACCATGAGAAGGTAGAGAGGTGCTGCCAACCTGCGGAACGCTCCAAACGGTGGCATCATCATCCACATCTTTCTCGGAGCACCGTATACCGGCGCGGAATGAGTACCTGGTTCCGCAAACCAGGCGTACAGCTGTAAACTCACACTTGGGTCCACGGTACAAAATGCTCACATTGTCACCAACGGACCCTTGCGCACGCTGTCCCTCCAACATCTCGCTGCACTGCACTACATACTCATCAACCGGGTAATCTTCATCAACCTGGCATGAGTGCAAAATCATCGGCAAGAAATAATATGAGACATCAAGCGAATACTCTCTACCGATAAAATAGTCTTGTACGCTTATAGTCTACACAAAGTAGTTGTGTCGATAAAAAACACCTTTCGAGCTTTTGTTATCAAATTTTCAACAAAGCTTTATTATGAGAATATGGAGAAGACAAATTAATAATTTGGTCAAAAGGTCAAAAGGTCAACATCACATAAAATCAATTTTAATCCAATTGACCTGAAATTTTAAGAATTTGCATATTGGGTCACTTAATTGGTTCACCTATCAAAAGCTATTTAGCCTGTTTTGTTTTGTTTTTTTCGATCAAAAGGTTAAAAAGGTTGCATACAATCGTCAACTTGAAATTTGAACAAAATTTGCATATTGAATCATCGAATTGGTTAACCACAAATCAGAACGATCGATTTTGCAGTTTTGATGTGCCAACGGTTTCCATAACAACATGCTTGCTACCTCTGCAACCGAAGGTGGATGGTGGTTATGTTTTCACCCCTATCTGTCTGTTTCTTTGTCTGTTTGTCTGCAGGATATCTCAAAAAGTTATGGACAGATTCGGATGAAATTTTGTGTGAAGAGGACGAACTGATTAGATTTGGTGAAGATCCAGATCCGGCTACGAGAGTTTTTTTAAAGTGATTCTTCACCATTAAGAGAAAGGGTCAAAAACGATATGTAGCACGATATCTAAAAACGTTGTGGAGAAATTCAGACGAAACTTGGTGGACATTGTGGGTGTGTGACAAGGAAGAATTGATTCAATTTTGGTGAAGATCCAAATCTGGATCTGAAAATTTTTCAGTGGATTCTTCACCATCGAGAGATATGGCTAAACTGATATATAGCATGATATCTCAAAAAGTTGTGGACGGATTTGGATGAAACCCTGGTGGACAGTTTGGGTGTGCAATAAGGACGAAGTGGTTTAATTTTGGTGAAGATCCGAATGCAGATCCAGATACGTGAAATTTTAAAAAGTGATTCTTCACCATTGAGAGATAGGACCAAAAACAATCGATATATATATATATATATATATATATATCTGAAGAATAATTGAATATAAGTATATTTAAAGATATATGTATATATAAATATATATGTATATATATATATATGTGTATATATATATATGTGTATATGTAGTTACGGTTCTAAGAACCGTATGCATACAACATACAAGTGTCCCAAGTCAGTTATTCCATTAAGTATATGTGTAGACAGATCCCTTCCTTGTGTTTAGTGGGAAAATTAAAGGGGTGCGTTGCGATGTTTTTTTTAGTTAGATTAATAAATCTTTATATCCCCACTCCATTTCATTGCAAAGGCAAATCCACGACAACCCACGGTACCCTCTGCCTGCTTGCCCCTCCTCTCGCTTGCTACTCGCACATGGGCTGAACAACCGCGTGTTCACCTACTCGCCTAACCGGCGACTCGCTGTCCGAGGCAAAATCCTCTTACAGTAGTTCATTTTTGGCGAGTCCGCATGTGTGGAGGGGGCGGCTTCCCGGTATGGCCGAAACCCCGCCCAGAAAGGGCAGACCCATGGAAGCCCCATCCAATCAAGGTGGAAAGTGACGTCAGTTTCACCAAGGCCCCTCCCCGCTGAGGGAGATGGATAAATTACGACACCATCCTCAGGGTGGAGTGCTTGGAGTTCGAGAAGTTCGTGAAGTGTGAGACAGTCGTGTTCTGTGCTGGAGTCTTGAGTTCTTCGGGGTCTGGAAAAGAAGCGAAACTGCAACAGACGCTTGGAAGCCTGAATCCTGTCCCGACCAGGATCGTTTGAAGAAAGATCTGTGGAGGATCCAAGGAGTTCTTTGGGGTCGTTCGTTGAGAGTGAGAGAGTGAGAGACCCAAAGACTCAGCCTCATCGCGGGAGATACCCAATGATCCTGGCTCCCTTGGATTCCACACACACCACGAACTCCACACGTGCGGCTGTGGGCCGAGCTGCGCACCATTGCCAGGTGCCGCACCACGGAGCATCCCTTTCCCCGGAACTCAGGTACCGAGACCTGCGACTCAACTCCCTCCTCCCTGGCTACAAAAGTGCTTTGCCTTCAACTGGGTTTATTTTGTCCGAGTGTGTGTCTGAGTGTGTGGCGCCGTCCATTAAGTAGAACTGTATAAGTTATTCGAACCTTGTAAATCTTGCCTGTATTATTCTCGTGATAAGTCTGCTCTGTGTCTGCTGTACAAGTTGCTGTAAAATTGTCGACACTACATCTTTGTCTCATCTTCCCCTGCATAACACCCCAATAAACCTGTTACCTGGACCACATAACTTTCCTCGCTTTATTGTAAATAAACCATTATTAGAAATGTTCCCAGTTCGTTTTCGTCTTTTCTTCATGGTCCAGCATGGTTCGGATCTGAGGTTAGCCGGGTCTTTATCCCGATTATAATCTGTTCATCCTAGCCGGTACGTTTTTTGGCGGGTCCGCTCGGCTGCATCCAACCGGAAAGGTAGTTGTAGTTGGTAGAGTGATCCGGTTCGGGCAAGATGTACCGAGGGCGTGGTTCCCCGGTAGATGACACCGCATGGTTAATTAGGTAAATTGGTTCTAGACAAAAAGAC
>CM068968.1:20545702-20559995 GCA_035128595.1 Eptatretus atami
GCGCCGTCCATTAAGTAGAACTGTATAAGTTATTCGAACCTTGTAAATCTTGCCTGTATTATTCTCGTGATAAGTCTGCTCTGTGTCTGCTGTACAAGTTGCTGTAAAATTGTCGCACTACATCTTTGTCTCATCTTCCCCTGCATAACACCCCAATAAACCTGTTACCTGGACCACATAACTTTCCTCGCTTTATTGTAAATAAACCATTATTAGAAATGTTCCCAGTTCGTTTTCGTCTTTTCCTTCATTGGTCCAGCATGGTTCGGATCTGAGGTTAGCCGGGTCTTATCCCGATTATAATCTGTTCATCCTAGCCGGTACGTTTTGGCGGGTCCGCTCGGCTGCATCCAAACCGGAAAGGTAGTTGGTAGTTGGTAGAGTGATCCGGTTCGGGCAAGATGTACCGAGGGCGTGGTTCCCCGGTAGATGACACCGCATGGTTAATTAGGTAAATTGGTTCTAGACAAAAAGACCTCACGCTACGCGGTGGAGGTATTGGCGTCCACGGTCGGTTAAGTGACCCACCACCTCACGGAGTTATCCGTGAGCGACGGCCTACAATTCGGAGAGTCTGGTGGGACACGACGTAACTTTCCCCACCTAGCGGTCGTCCTCTCCACCGGACCTCCGGCCCGCAACAATATGTTGAAAAAATGTAATGGGCCCGATATTCTCTCGTGGATTCGGCATTGCGTGGCGGAGTATACATCTACCGAGTGCTCTTCGACATTTTAGCTGTTTTATTCACGTTTAGCCATCAGGAAGAAGTAGTTTGAATACAAAGTGGATGTGGACTGGCTTTGTATCTTCAGATGCTTACTAGTTTTGTCTGTTTTCTGTTTTTGGAGTACTGTAGTCTTGGTTAAACTATAATGCATTTACTTTGTGACACCACTTTGTGACACCACATCAAGCAGGGGTGTTGCATCATCTTGTGTAATTCCCCCATCCTGATCCATGATCTTTACTACCCCCATTAACACTTCCAAACCCAACCCAATTATTTGCTGGTTTTCGTGTTTCCTCCTCCCCTCCTCTCCTGTTAATTTATCCCCTTGTTGGCTGTGCCCAATTGTTTTCTCACTACCCCACTGTCAATTCAGCCTTCTTCTTATATGAGCCTCGCTTTTGTGGAGGAAGAAAAAAAAATTGCACCCATGTCCGAAGGAAGCGGTTCAGTTTGGCATTTTTAATATTAAATAGGCAAAGTCTAGAAACAAACGAATCCCTCTTTAGAACTACACACGATGGGTTAGAAAGGTTATTCGTCTTCATTTTTGACGGACGGATGGAAGGAAGGACATACGCAAATATTGAAGTGGCTTCACCACTTAAAACACTGGAGACTCATGATCTGACTAATAGCGACTGAGACATCAAATAACAGTTCGCAGCTGGGAAATCTATCAACAAAATTTCAAGCCTCTGTCTTTTTTTTGACAAAACGTCAAGTTGCGTGCATTTTTAAGCTTCCTTCGAGCACGGATGCAATTTTATTACTGTTTTTGTGTGTTCTCTGCTCTACACTTCTCACAGTCTTTGAACGAAATTTTGATGAGACATTTGGGAAATATAATAAGTTGCCTAGAAAAACAAGCTCGAATGAGCTAAGATCCTCGTCCTCTTAATGATGACATCATAAAAACGAATATGACGTCATTGTGATGTATCAGGTTTGCGATAATTATCTGTGCTAATTGCCCGGCTTGATTCCCGCAAACAAAATTCAAACAGCTTGCCGAGTTTCGGAGATAATGGTATAGGCGATTGCCATTAGCGGCGATATTTGACATCATAACTTTTTTCTGGAAGAATTTCCAAAATCGGAGATGGTTACTGCTGCGCGTGGGCTTCTGCATATACATGGCAAGTTTCACGAAGATCCGATGAAAACTCGGGTTGTGAAACACAAAATGTCAAAAAATAGGAATGACGTCATAAAAATTGATATGACGTCATAGTGATGTATCATATGTGGTAATTCATCTCTGCTAATGCCCTGTTCGATTCCACAAACAGAATTCAAAAAGCTTGCCTAGTTTCGGAGATATTTTTAGGCGATTTCCATTAGCGGAGATATTTTGACGTCATAACTTTTTTTCTATGAGGTATTTTCAAAATCGGAGATGGTTACTGTCTGCGCAGGGTATTTTACATGTATATGCCAAGTTTCAGGAAGTTTCGATGAAAACTGTAGGCTGTGAAACAAAAAAGTCCACAAGAACAACAACGTGAGTAAGACTTAGAGATCCTCCACGAGGATCTAAAAATTGTGATTATTTTTTTATCAAAAGTTATAGGAGAGGGTATTGTATATTGTACAATGAAAATCGATACCAAGAGAACTGTCCCCACATGGTATCTGCCCATTGAAGGTGAGATTCTGAACTTGCTGTTCAGATGTCTTTTTTCCAGGCTCACTGTAACAATGTCCCAGATGTCCCCAGACATCAGATGCGTTTGGAAACGGTGCCGAGCAAGCCAAGAAAAGGCAAAGTCGATGGCTCACCATCACAAATCCCCAGGCTTCCCACCGAAAGCAAAGTTTAAAGATGGCAAAAAGTTCATGACCCAATGTCAAATTTTGAAAGAAAGAAAAAATTGTTTTGATTACTTTGACTCCAAGTCCCCACCTCCTGGGGCAGGGAACGAGGGTCAAATCCAAAAAAATCAAGACATATTTCATGCGTCCCCCAATGTTGATTGCAATACAAAGTTTCATTAAAATGATGAAAAATGTGCCGCAATATGAGAGTTTTGAAATGATGTAATCCGCCCCAGAATGCTCAGGGTAAAGGTGCAGAAACCCCTCGAAACGAGGTAGAAACTGCAAATGTCGAGCTAGCAACGGCAAGTTAAAAGTGCCCAGCGAGCCGAATCAAGTCACTGAAAATGGACACACAGCGCATGCGCAAAAAGTCTATCTAGCATTCATACGTCATTTCGAAAGTCACATATTGCATTCTTATTTGACCTTTTGACCCCACCCCAGGACCCCAGGGGGGCAGGGCCAAAAATGATACTGTTCTCACACCTTCTGTCACGTGGTGATATACTACCAAGTTTAGTGATTTTCTGCAAACCGTTCAGCAGCAGATAGTGGGACAGATGGATGGAGACAGACAGATAGACAGACAGAGCAGATTACAATATCCCCCCCACTCTCTCCAATAAATCTAAAGAAAATGTAAAACAAAAAGTCAGCATTTCATTACTGGGTTGTGGCATTTCATCAACAAACCTTTGTCCAGCGAAGATGAAGTGCACCAGGTCTTTCTACGATGTCGTCGATGCGTATGGGCGGCTGCGCAGCCACTGCTCCATGGGTAGACAGGTGCAACTCTAGTTGCTCCATGACGGGTCGTGGGAGATTGGCCGACAGGCACGGGACGTCGTTGAGGGATGGAACCTCCGGAAGGCTGTGTAGGCATAACAATGCATTGACAAAGACCAACTCACTCTGCAACAGTTACAATATCAGTGCAAAAGCTAAGGCTGGTGTCCAGCCGACGACACACTGGAGTTGCAGCTCGTAGGTTTACGTGGGGCGCTCAAACTGTTTTCAGAATGAGATGCTCGCAATAATCCAAGAAATGCCAACTTTGATATTTTTCAAAAAAGAGGTATAACTAGTAACCATTCCTTTCATGCCACGAGGCACATAGGGCTGCCGAGGCAGTTTCATTTGGCTAAGGAGTACAGTCCTGGATGGGTCACCACTCCGACACAGGATACTCGAATGGCTTAGTACCCGAGTAAGCTGGTACTCATTTTGCCGACTTCGAAAGGATGACAGGCTGAGTCAACCCACTTGGTGTTATTTAGCAGCACGGCAGGGGCTTAAACTCAGACCCTAAGATCTTATGCCAGCTACCTATACTGTTAAGCCAACACCAGGCTTAGAAAAGAGGTATAATGAGTCATAAATAAGTATGCATGCATACACAAGCACAAAACACATCCTTATACTTCTCCTTGGCAGGTCTACAACTATTGCAAAAATTTCATTGGGATAAGTTTTTGAACACCCCTGAATTCACCTGCCCAGTTGGACTCTTGCTGCTGCATCTCTTAAGTCAAGAAGCTTCTCTGTAGCACCAGAGTGAACTTGCAAAGCAGCTTCTCCTGGAGGATGACAATGAGATAAGTGTTAAAAGCCATCACAGCATGGTGAAATGGGGACAATCTATTTATTATGTATGCAAATATGGTGAAAACTTTGATCCCCACTATATGCCGCATACAGGCATAAAATTTTGCTCTCTTTACTCTCATATGCTTTACTGTCTTTCTCCACTCCTTCCACATCCCCTCCCCACCCTGAACAATTCCTTTTCTTTTTTACATTTTTATTTTCATAATTTATCACACTCTTACATTAAGTCCTTAAGGAGAGTGGTCCATTAGACCATTACTACTCAATTTGTTCTCCATACTTACTCATATCACTATGAACTTTGCCCTCCTCCCCCCCAACCACCCTTTGTTGACCCACAGCTCATATATTTGATGAAATTTGTGCCCATTCCCTTCAACCCCTCTCCCCCCACAGTTGTCAGCTTGTTAACCTTCCAAGCTCTGGAGTTCAACAATTACCTGGACCTTGACCTACATTATTTTTTTATTTACAAATCAAGATTTTTCAAGATAGATGTATAGAATATAAGCATGCCACTCGCATCTCATTCAGGTCAATTTTTATTGACACCGTGAAATCTAACTTGGTTCATAATTTATTGCTCAAAGATGAAATACGAAAGAAATCAGAACTGCACTCGGTCGAGTGCATAGTCCCACCTCGGGTGCCAATTCTAAACAAAAATATAATCAATAACAGCGCACGCTACTATTATGGTCCACTCCTATGATGGCCCATGTACCCGAATCATTCCATGCACCCTGTTATGTCAAAGATTATCATTATCATTACCATTATCATTATCATTATCATTATTACCATAGATTACCATTATCCGTAGCTTCATTGATTATTGATTAATTATTAGGATATTTAACAACCACTTTTGTGCACATTAAAGTTAAGTTGTGTCAATGAAGGTGAATATGAAGAAAATTCAAACGATATTAATTCACCATGACTTGTCGATCTATATGTATGAAGTTTCGCATCGATCTGTTATGTGGTTCTGGGGAAGAAGATGTTTTTTTTTAAAACGTTTTTATTTTCAATCCAATGTGGCCGCCAGACCAAGTGACCGATGACATCATAAATGTAATTCTTCACTCACATCAGGTCGTCGATCAGATATATGAAGTTTTGGATTTTTCGGATAAATATTTCGATTCAACCAATTATGGCTGGAACTTCCTTTTCTTTTTTACATTTTTCTTTTTTTACATTTTATTTCACCAATGACATCATCGTTATCACCCTATGGGGAGTTGATGACATATGCCAAGTTTCAAATTTTTTTGTTGAGCGGTTTCGGAGAAAAAGATGTCCAAATTTTTCCTTTAATCCAAAATAGCTGCCATATTATGACCTATGACGACAGCCCATCAGGCCAGGATCTGCGCGACCCACAGTCCTCGTCGGAGCAACCCATATTACAGTATGAGCATTACCCGTCTTCACCGCTTGGCTCAAGCTGATTCTCCATTAGGGAAAAACATCTTTGTTTCCAGACATGCAAAAAATCCATGTGGTCATGCTGAATGTTTGTTTTCCTCAAATGTAAAAAAAAAAATTAAACGAAAATACAGAAACAATTAAAACAAGCGACATCATGACTAGGTCAATTCTGCAATCTCCCAACACCTTTAAACTGAGCTGAATGAGGAGTGACGTCACAATTGCAGGCGTGAATGATCGGGTCACTTAACAATTGATGTTTCTGACCAATGAGGGCTCCGACGGGCCCAGGTATGTAAAAAGAGGCGTATCATACGGACTTGCCGGGAGGCATCTTGGATTTCCAGCGAGACGGTTCCAGTTTTGGTTGTGTGGAAACTGAACTATTGATTGAATGTAAAAATGCAAAATTAACTTAGTTTATTGCTTTTAAGAATTAATTTAATAAATATATGCTGGGAAAACTAGGAGAGGGTAGAATACACACATTCCTCTGAAGTCGTAAACAACCTTGCAAAACCTTATCGATCTGATGACCATCTGAACCCACAATATCTCCCCCCCCCCCCCAACGACACCCTTTCCCGGGGCTATAAGCAAGCTCCAAAACAGACCAATTATTATCCTTATATGTTGCAATTTTAAAGTTCACAAAGTACCATCTGTTATCGAGACACACCCTGGTGAAACTGTATATATATATATACACTCAATATTCTATGTAGAATTAAGTCTTCGGCTTGCTACGATGTGGCGGACTGAGGTCTTCCTTCTGTGCACAGAAGTGTCTTTTGTTTTGCTGAATAAACGACTTGTATATGAACTTGAGGTAGCAGAAAACTGCTTCCACGGTTGTGATTGCAGTTGTGCATGCTTTTATGTGTACATAGCTTTTAATACCGAATGGTACAACTTTTTTGGGCTGGCCAGAGAGCTTAGAGATAAACACACTTGCCTTTGAGCATTCTAATCTGAGCAATGTTGATGGCATGATGGACCAAAAAGGAGAAATGATCATTTCAGCAATACAATGTACATACAGTAGTTTCCTAGATACGTGCTGGGTGGATTGCGTAAGTGCTGCAACCAAGCTGTCTTTACCAGAGCTTCGGGAAGCAGTGCAGGAGAGGGACCTGCACTGCTTCCCGAAGCTCAATTAAGAGCGAAGGGGTCTACAGAGGCTGGTATTCATACCTTTTGAAGAATGATTATGCAAGAAGTGCTGACTATAAAGCATTGATTGAAACCGAATTAATAACAGCTTATAATGAATAGTCCGAAAAATAAAAAAGCTGACATGACCATCATAAATTGTATGAATGAGCAGAGGAGGTGATCCAAAGGGTGATCTTGTGCCAAGCAATGCAGCATGTTCTTCTGACACGTCCCTTTATTTGGGCGGTGTATAGGCAACAGACAGCTGCCTCAATTGCTCCCGAAAATAAAAATAAAAACATAACCCGAGTGATCTACGTTATGGGCATATATAATACATCGTGGCTATATTGCTCATATCATTCAAATCGCGCTCCTTCTCTTAACTCCCTCCAAAGGAAGAAAATGTCAAGATGGGTGAAAAAAAAATTATTCAAAGCTTGATGGAATCACATGAAACTTGCACAAGCACAACTTCAGGGTGTCTTCATGAATCACTGAAAGTTTCAGCTTCCGAGGTCAAATCCTCTACAAGGAGTAGATGAAACACAACATACATATATCCACCATTATACTCATTCTCATTCTCTCTCTCACTCACACTCTCTCATACTCTCTCTCTCACTCACACTCTCTCATACTCTCTCTCTCTCTCTGATCTCTCTCTCATACTCTCTCTCTCCTCACTCACACTCTCTCTCTCATACTCTCTCTCTCACTCACACTCACACTCTCTCTCTCATACTCTCTCTCCTCCAACTCTCTCTCTCACACTCTCTCTCTCTCATACTCTCTCTCTCACTCACACTCTCTCTCTCTCACACTCTCTCTCTCTCTCTCTCATACTCTCTCTCTCATCACACTCTCTCTCTCACTCACACACTCTCTCTCTCTCTCTCATACTCTCTCTCTCTCACTCACACTCTCTTCATACTCTCTCATACTCTCTCTCTCACTCACACACTCTCTCTCTCTCTCTCATACTCTCTCTCTCTCATACTCTCTCCCTCATACTCTCTCCCATAATCTCTCTCTCACTCACCACTCTCTCATACTCTCTCATACTCTCACTCTCTCTACTCTCTCTCTCATACTCACTCTCATACTCTCTTCCTCTCATACTCTCTCAACTTCCTCTCTCAACTCTCTCATACTCTCTCATACTCTCTCTTCATATCTCTCATACTCTCTCATACTCTCTCTCTCATACTCATCCTCTCTCTCATACTCCCCTCTCTCATACTCCCTCTCTCATACTTCTCTCATACTCTCTCTCCTCTCATAATCTCTCTCACTCTCTCTCTCTCCTCTCTATACTCTCCCTCTCTCATACTCTCTCTCTCTCTCATACTCTCTCTCTCATACTCTCTCTCTCTCATACTCTCTCTCTCTCATACTCTCTCTCTCTCATACTCTCTCTCTCTCTCATACTCTCCTCTCTACACTCTCTCTCTCTCTCATACACTCTCCCTCTCATACACTCTCCCTCTCATACACTCTTCTCTCTCTCTCATACTCTCCCTCTCATACACTCCTCTCTCTCTCTCTCATACTCTCTCATACTCTCCCTCTCTCATACTCTCTCATACTCTCTCTCTCATACTCTCTCTCTTCATACTCTCTCTCTCTCATACTCTCCCTCTCTCATACTCTTCCCTCTCTCATACTCTCCCTCTCTCATACTCTCCCTCTCTCATACTCTCTCTCTCTCATAATCTCTCTCACTCTCTCTCTCTCTCTCATACTCTCTCTCTCTCATTTACTCTCTCTCTCTCTCTCACTCTCTCTCTCTCTCTCTCTCTCATACTCATCTCTCATACTCTCTCTCTCACACACTCTCTCATACTCTCTCTCTCTCATACTCTCTCTCTCTCATACTCTCTCTCTCTCTCATACTCTCTCTCTCATACTCTCTCTCTCATACTCTCTCTTCATACTCTCTCTCTCATACTCTCTCCTCTCTCATACACTCTCTCTCTCATACACTCTCTCTCTCATACACTCTCCCTCTCTCATACTCTCCCTCTCATACACACTTCTCTCTCTCTAACTCTCTCATACTCTCCTCTTCATACTCTCTCAACTCTCTCACTCTCTCATACTCTCTCTCTCATACTCTCTCTCTCTCATACTCTCCTCTCTCTCATACTCTCCCTCTCTCATACTCTCCTCTCTCATACTCTCCCTCTCTCATACTCTCCTCTCTCATACTCTCTCTCTCTCATACTCTCTCTCTCTCACTCATACTCTCCTCTCTCTCTCATACTCTTTCTCACTCTCTCTCTCTCATACTCTCTCTCCTCTTACTCTCTCTCTCTCTCATACTCTCTCTAATACTCTCTCTCTCTCTCATACTCTCTCTTCTCTCTCATACTCTCTCTTCTCTCTCTCATACTCTCTCTCTCTCTCATACTCTCTCTCTCTCTCATACTCTCTCTCATACTTCTCTCACTCTCTCTCTCATACTCTCTCTCTCTCTCATACTCTCTCTCTCTCATACTCTCTCTCTCTCATACTCTCTCTCTCTCTCATACTCTCTCACTCTCTCTCTCTCTCGCTCATACTCTCTCTCTCTCTCTCTCTCATACTCTCTCTCTCTCATACTCTCTCATACTCTCTCTCTCCTCTCTCTCATACTCTCTCTCTCTCATACTCTCTCTCCTTCTCATCACTCTCTCTCTCATACTCTCTCCATCTCTCTCTCTCATTACTCTCTCTCTCATCACTCTCTCTCTCTCATACTCTCCCTCTCTCATATCTCTCCTCTCTCTCATACTCTCCTCTCTCCTTCTCTCTCTCATACTCCTCTCTCTTCATATCTCTCTCCTCTTCTCTCTCTCTCATACTTCTCTCCTCTCTACTCTCTCTTCTCTCTCTCTCTCTCTCTCTCCTCTCTCTCTCTCATACTCTCTCTCTCATACTCTCTCTCTCACACTCTCTCACTCTCCTCTCTCATCTCTCTCTCTCTCATACTCTCTCTCTCTCTCTCTCTCATACTCTCCCTCTCTCATACTCTCTCATACTCTCTCTCTCTCTCATACTCTCTCTAATACTCTCTCTCTCTCTCATACTCTCTCTCTCTCTCTCTCTCTCTCTCTCTCATACTCTCTCTCATACTCTCTCTCTTCTCTCATACTCTCTCTCTCTCATACTCTCTCTCTCTCTCTCTCTCAACTCTCTCTCTCTCTCATTACTCTCCCTCTCTCATACTCTCCTCTCTCATACTCTCTCTCTCTCAACTCTCTCTCTCTCTCATACTCTCTCTCTCTCTCTCATACTCTCTCTCTCTCTCATACTCTCTCACTCTCTCTCTCTCATACTCTCTCTCTCTCTCTCATACTCTCTCTCTCTCTCTCTACTCTCTCTCATACTCTCTCTAATACTCTCTCTCTCTCTCATACTCTCTCTCTCTCTCTCTCTCTTCTCATACTCTCTCTCTCTCTCATACCTCTCTCTCTCTCTCATACTCTCTCTCTCTCATACTCTCTCTCTCTCTCATACTCTCTCCTCTCTCATACCTCTCACTCTCTCTCTCATCTCTCTCTCTCTCATACTCTCTCCTTCTCATACTCTCTCACTCTCTCTCTCATCACTCTCTCACTCTCTCTCTCTCGCTCATACTCTCTCTCTCTCATACTCTCTCTCTCTCATACTCTCTCATACTCTCTCTCTCTCATCTCTTCTCTCTCTCTCTCTCATACTCTCTCTCTCTCATACTCTCTCTCTCTCTCTCTCATACTCTCTCTCTCTCTCTCCATACTCTCTCTCTCTATCTCTCTCTCATACTCTCTCTAATACTCTCTCTCTCTCTCTCATACTCTCTCTCTCTCTCTCATACTCTCTCTCTCTCTCTCTCTCATACTCTCTCTCTCTCTCATACTCTCTCTCTCTCATACTCTCTCTCTCTCATACTCTCTCTCTCTCATACTCTCTCTCTCTCTCTCTCATACTCTCTCTCACTCTCTCATTCTCTCTCTCTCTATACTCTCTCTCTTCCCTCATTCTCATTCTCTCTCATTCTCACTTTCTCATTCTCACTCTCTCTCTCTCATTCTCACTTTCTCTCTCATTCTCACTCTCTCATTCTCTCTCTCTCTTTCATACTCTTCTCTCTCATTCTCACTTTCTCTCTCATACTCTCTCTCTCATACTCTCTCTCACTCTCTCTCTCTCATACTCTCTCTCTCTCTCTCTCTCTCTCTCTCATACTCTCTCTCTCTCTCTCATTACTCTCTCTCTCTCTCTCTCTCTCTCTCATACTCTCTCTCTCTCTCTCATACTCTCTCTCATACTCTCTCTCTCTCTCTCATACTCTCATACTCTCTCTCTCTCTCATAATCTCTCTCTCTCCAAATCTCTCTCACTCTCATACTCTCTCTCTCTCATACTCTCTCTCTCTCTATCTCTTCTCTCTCTCATACTCTCTCTCTCTCATACTCTCTCTCTCTCTCATACTCTCTCTCTCTCTCATACTCTCTCACTCTCTCTCTCTCACTCTCATACTCTCTCTCTCTCTCTCATACTCTCTCTCTCATACTCTCTCTCTCATACTCTCTCTCTCTCATACTCTTCTCTCATACTCTCTCTCTCATACTCTCTCTCTCTCTCATACTCTCTCTTCTCTCTCTCATACTGTCCTCTCTCTCATACTCTCTCTCTCTCATTACTCTCTCTCCACTCTCTCATACTCTCTCTCTCCCTCATTCTCACTCTCTCTCTCATCTCTCTGTCCTCATTCTCACTTTCTCTCTCATTCTCACTCTCTCTCTCATTCTCACTTTCTCTCTCATTCTCCCTCTCATTCTCTCCTCTCTCATACTCTCTCTCTCATTCTCACTTTCTCTCTCATACTCTCTCTCTCATACTCTCTCTCACTCTCTCTCTCTCTCATCCTCTCTCTCTCTCTCTCTCTCTCTATACTCTCATCTCATCTCTCTCTCATACTCTCTCTCTCTCTACTCTCTCTCTCTTCTCATACTCTCTCTCACTCTCTCTTCTCTCTCTCCTCATACTCTCATACTCCTCTCTCTCTCTCTCTCTCTCTCTCTCTCATACTCTCATACTCTCTCTATCTCTCTATTATATAGAGATATGGCAGGGAAGCAAAAGAATACTGAGAATCTTGATGAAAAATTGAAGAATGAGTAGTTAAACAAATAAGTATTGAAAGTGAAAGACGGACGTGTCTCCAAGGTGCCCACCCTGTGTCATGAGGTCAGCAACAGCATCCACCTTCTGCTGGAGAAGTTCCTGGCATTTGTCGAGGGGCTGGCAGGCACTCCGCTCAATGCTGATCACCTCAGCAAGTAGCACGGCTAATCGGGCCTCCATCTGTCTTCCCAGCTCTTCGTGTAGGCGACCAAAGTGGCGTTTCAACACTATCCGTGCATCATTCGCGCTGGACTCTACCTGCCAGGTATGGTTGACATCACAGCAGCCACAAATAAACCAAGGTATACTGACTAAAGGCTCCCTACATCACTATCCCCCCCCCAAAAAAATTGTCCTGATCAGGGCAGTGGGGTAGGTCAGTCGGCAACATGCTCATCATTGGGCTGTCCAGTCTGGGTTCAACCCAGAAGTAAAGATATTTTAAATTAGAAAACAAACAACCTTCCCAAATGATGCAGTGCCAGTGTTAGGTGCTGTATCTTGGAGCACTCATCTTGATGGGATACAAAATGGGCTGTCCCATTAGTGTTTACATTGTAGATGCAAAGCATCCTATGGTATCTCCCAAAAATGAGGGCATCAAGTGCTTGCACCCTAACCAAATTCTCTGCTTACACATGTTAAGTTTGATTACACTCAAGGTAAGAATGGTGTTATTATGTAGAAGATAAGCAGAAAACTGAGAGATGAAGTGAATGGAGTGTGGAGGGTGGAGATGGACCAAATGGTGGACCAAATGCCTTCCCTCCCGTGTCCGAATTGCCTCGTTACCCTCGCCAGACGAGAGGCGAGAGGGTCCGTTTGTCCGTCTGTTTGTTTGTCTGCACAGAAGGTGAGTACGGTTTTTCTGCACGAAAGGTGAGTATGGTTTTTCTCTGCAACTGCTTGTTGGATTGACACAAAATTTTTCACCATAGGAGCAACTACTCGTGCAGAATGTTCTTATGATAATTATGTCATAGGTTACGTAGTGTGGCAGCCATGTTGGAAAAAAGGAAAAACTCTGGACCTCTGTATCTTCAAAATTGCACCATGGAAAAAAAAAAAATGAAACTTGGCACATGTTAAGTACTCCACATGGGGAATAAGTATGAATTTTGTATGATGTCATAGGTGCCTTCATTATGACGTCATACTTGCATACGAAGAACGTTATATCCGAAGAGGATGAAAGATTTTGAATGTTATCTTGGGATAAATTGGTCAAAAATAAATAAATAATTGAAAACATCATCAGTTATGTGGTTAGGCAGCCACATTATTAAAAAAAAGAAATAAAACCTTCAAAAATCATCTTCTCTGAAACGCCTGAACAGATCAAGGCAAAATTTTGCAAACATGACCGCCTATCCACGAGGAACAAAGTGATTCCACATATGATGTCATAGGTCACATGGTATGGCAGCCATATTGGATTTACCCAAAAACATTGAAAAATCTTCTTCTCCAGAAAGGCTGGACAGATGAGGGGGAAACGTTACAATGTTCCCCAAGTCTTGGCGATACCAGGGTGTTGACAAATAATTGATAGCTCACATGGTCTGGCAGCCATATTTGATTGCACGAAAATCTTTAAAAAAACAAAAAACTTTCTCTTCAACCACTTCATCGATCAATGTGAAACATCAAATTATGATCTAGTAGTGATGGAGAATACAGGGTGTTTCAAAAAGATTGATAAAGCTTTGACTTCCTGCCATTTCTTTGTTTTTTGACCGATACCATTTTCCTTTTCAGGGTTTGGGGTTGTTATCGTGGTATTTGTTCCCTGGGATTTCCAGCTCCGCAGTCCAACTATGCCATTGACAATGAAGCAGAAGACAAAAGTGGTGGCTCTGTCATATGAGACTAAATCATATGCAGACACCCGCCGGAGGTTCTGCCGGGAATACGACCTCAGAACACGTGATGGACCCACAAATTGTGCCATTCAAGGTATTGTGAAAGATTTTCAGCACAAGGGTACAGTGCACAACCAGAGCAAGGGCAACAGTAGCAGGCCAGCATCAGTAACCAAGAGCCATAAGCCAACATTGATGCCATGTAGGATTCTGCAGTGGACAGCCCCAAGAAGTCTGACCACCCCCAATAAGTGCTCCCAGGAGCTGGGCATCAAACCAACATCAGCCTGGCATATCCTCACTCAGGAACTGAAGCTATTCCCATACATCATCTCTATTAGGCATAAACTGAGTCAAGATGACATGAGGAGACTTGATATGTGCAATTGGTTCAGTGACAGGATGGAGTGGTACCCAAACTGGATCAACCTGATCTGGTTCAGTGATGAAGCTCATTTCCACTTGAACGGTGCCATCAACAACATTTCCTGGGGGGCAGAACCACCTGAGATCACTGAGAGGTACCTGA
>CM068968.1:20564934-20597434 GCA_035128595.1 Eptatretus atami
GTGATTCATCATTGCGTGTGCCGTCTCTGGAATGGACGTTCAACTGGACATCACATCTGCCGGATTCCTCCCCTCTTCCCCTCTCCCTTAATATTCGTCAGCGAAGCGACGGGTTGTACTTTCTGGTAATGAAATACTATAATTATTACAATTTTAACTTTAAATGATAGTTATAGTGAAATCTAATATATAAAGCCGAGTTCGTGCCTGTGTGTCTGTCCGTCTGTGTGTCTGTCCGTCTGTGTGTCTGTCCGTCTGTGTGTCATAAGCACCGCCCATTCTACAGGCCACGCCCTCCGGCCGTCCAGAAATCGCCGCCATCTTTTTCTCTCCACGTAGCTCGGATTGTTTTTAAGGCCTCATGTACATTTAAAGACTGAACAACATATCTTCTACATTACATGAAGATACCGTTTTGAGGAAGAAATAAAATTTTGATTACAACTCAAACGAGGTAATATATGTTTGTTCGCAGCGATCGCTCTCTAATATACACCGCCCAATGAAGGTACTTAAATCTCACATGATGCAGAGGAAGAAATCTGACATTTCATTAAAAAAAATAAAACTTTGTGGGACGTCAAACGCAGTTATTTCTGTCTGCAGACAGTGACGTGTCGCTTATAACTCAATGTTGCTTTCCAGAATTTGCAATGACGTTACAAGCAAAAAACATCCTGTGTTAGCTTCCGTGCGGAGTACGAAAAAAAACATCCCTACACATGACGTCATCACGCAGGGACGTCATCAATAGCTGGAATGCTCTAATAATTGAGCCTTTTTTTTAAAATCACATCCCAAAAACTCATGGAAAAAAATGATATGATATCAGATAGAAATTTTATTTTGATTACTATGAGAGGGAGAATAAGAAGAAGAGTAGGAAATATTCATGTAATATGGCAGTTTCGTGTGAGGTGTCTGTCACCTCATCTAATATATATATATTACTAAAACTTCTCATCTTGTATGTATGTATGATGTATATACACACACACATTACTAAAACTCTCATCTTGTATGTATGTATGTATATACACACACACATTACTAAAACTCTCATCTTGTAGTTTGTATGTATGTATGTATTTTACACACACACATACTAAAACTCTCATCTTTATGTATGTATGTATGTATGTATATTACACACACACATTACTAAAACTCTCATCTTGTTATGTATGTATGTATGTATATACACACACACATTACTAAAACTCTCATCTTGTATGTATGTATGTATGTATGTATATACACAACACATTACTAAAACTCTCATCTTGTATGTATGTATTATATCACACACACATTACTAAAACTCTCATCTTGTATGTATGTATGTATGTATGTATGTATATACACACACACATTACTAAAAACTCTCATCTTGTAGTGTATGTATGTATATACACACACACATTACTAAAACTCTCATCTTGTATGTAGTATGTATGTATGTATGTATATACACACACACATTACTAAAACCTCATCTTTATGTATGTATGTATGTATGTATATCACACACACATTACTAAACTCTCATCTTGTATGTAGTTGTATGTATTATGTAATACACACACACATTACTAAAACTCTCATTCTTGTATGATGTATGTATTACACACACCACATTACTAAAACTCCATCTTGTTATGTATGTATGTATTGTCATACACACACACATTACTAAACTCTCATCTGTATGTATGTAGTATAACACACACACATACTAAAACTCTCATCTTTGTATGTATGTATGTATGTTCCCGAAATCAGCCAAAACGGTACACGATTAGCGCAAAAATTTTCGGCCCCACCTTACTCACCCATTCTCCTGCGGTGTGCAGTATCAAGTTTTGTTCAAATCGGGCAACGAAAAAAAAAATAAATTAAAAATCAATTCCCGATTCAGTCAAGTACTCTTCGGGAGATTTGATCAATGCAAACAACCTCAGCGGTTTAGTTCGCTGGAGCATCTTTTCTTTTTTTCTTGAAATTATTTTTTCATCAACCGCTGTCACAATGGAACAACGGGTTTTCACGCGTCGTCTATATATATATATATTATATATATATATATATATATATATATATATATATATAATATATGATATATATATATATATATATAGCTGAGTTTTGTTTGTGGTGGATGTGTGGGTCTGAACAAGGTATGTTTTCATTAGAAGAAAATACTCATTAATATTTGAAGTGTTCATTTTTAAAAAAGTCCTTTGTTGGTGTTTTGTATGTACTGTATGCTGTTTGAGTGTCCAGTGGTGTGTTGTTACCAAGCAGCTAGCTAGCGCTTGCCAAGCCAGCCCTTCCTTATGAATGATTTCTAATGGATTACTTGCTTGAGTGCTGAAGCACTTGGCAAGCACTGTACAAGAAACTTGTAACTGAAACACACCCAGACTTTATTACATGTGTGATGATGATAACATCTAGAAAATCATTATTTCAAACTATGTCAATGAATTCGTCCCTCGAGGGTGGGGTGGGAAGAGGGGACCGACAACACCAGGTACCCCTGCTGGTCTTATTATGTAATGTGAACCGGGTGCCTGTCCGTGCGTTGTCTGTCTCCCGTTGACAGCGGCCACTTCCATGCTGCATTTGAAAAGCTGCTTGATTGGTTATTTTACTTATCTTGTGCAATATCGTGTCACTTTATTGTCCCTTCCAGTAATCTTTAAAATCAACATGAACATCTGGATTAAAGTAGATTTTATACAGTAGTTCAGCGGCTAAGGCAGGATTTTCACCAGAATCGTTGTTTTTGCAGAAAGCATGAAACTTTGCACAGGGATACTACTACCACTGGGGATCTTAAAAAAACAATGGACCCCAAAAATCCACGCCCCTAGTGCCACCATCTTGATTATAAATATGGCCGCCAAAATATGGCATTTCGTCTATATTTGTTGTATTATAGTGCTCTAAACATAGGATATGATGTGTCTATATAATATTGTTCATTTCTTATTCTTTGTTTCATGCCTTGTGTTAGAGAAATTGGCATCACAAGGCATAAGCACAAATTAGCATTGAAATAAGTGAAAACATTGAGATAACATTACTAAATAAAAGTTCTTTTTTTCAGGTTGCAATGACATGGTGTGAATGATGGAGAAAACAGTTCCAGCTCGTTAAACCAAGTGATGTAGCTGAAGTCCAGAGGCCACCAATAGACTGGACTTGTGCATTCTTTTCGGAGGACAACATCCGAATCACTTCACGCCCTGGCGAGGACGAGGACGAGGTCATGTCGAAGGGGACTGGAACAGGTTTTCAATTCATTTGAAACAAACGTAGTGAAATTCAAAGAACCTTGAGTTAACATTGCTTGCTTTCATTAGAGCACTTCGGACATCTGATTTCGAGTTATACACAGAATCCTTGCTAAATTGGCTCCATGGTTTTGCAATGGATCATGTACACTATGCTAGATGGGTTCCTTGTGCACGTACGCGACATGACCATCTTCACCAAAGATGTCCAGATGTTTATGAGCAGTTCATGCGTGGTGCCTTTACTTCAAATAAAACAGGACATCATTCTCTTGCCATAGGACTTGACCAAGCCCATGAACATCTGAATGCACGTGTGAAAGGTGATGGGGGTGCCATCGTCTCACCGAAAACCCTGGTGCCCTACGGAGATGGCATAGTGAGAGAAGGCCCTCAGTTGTCAGCCATAATAGCTGAATTTGAAGAACAGTTTGATCCAATGATGGTCACGATGCTGATGACAAGCATCACGAACAAACCCATAGTTCGCAGAAATCTGTTTTGAAGATGTTTGGGATCTTGTCTCTACCTTAGAAGAATTAGGAAATCAATTTCTTGATCGTAGTAAGGATTTGCTTACATTACACACCCAGGAAATCATGCCGATGCTGTTGTTGAAAACTATCCAACAGATTCATGCAACAGCAGAAAAACAGTACAGTACTTTCATTGAGGACAGGCTCTTAAAAATGAAACACCAGTCAGTGCACCAATATCAAGGAACACATTTCCACTATTCAGTCGACCGAATAAGGCGGCCCAATCAAAGGATAAGCAGAAGATTCTGAACTCAAGAGTGACTGTTCTTTGTTTGCTAGATTGTACATAGGTAGCCAGTCAAGAGAAGAAATCTAGAGGAATTTTTCAAGCACGAGAATCAGAAATTTCCACCATCATTATCTACAGCAGAAACTAGGCAAGGATAGAAATCTGATCTCCTCGGATGTCTTGAATGTAGCGGAAAATCAGCTACTTGAATACCCAACGCTGAAGTAAGAATACTTGATGGTGCTGCAGTGGTGCACTTTCTGACAGTTGGAGAATCCAGGACCTTTGGGGAATATGCCAGGGAGGTACATGTACCATATGTAGTTTCAGAGCTAGAAAGGTCTCTTCGAGTCGATATTGTTTGGGATGTTTATCGGAGAAACACTTGAAGCTTACAGCAAAGAGAAAATAGAGGACAGGGGCTCGTAGACGTGTGTCTCCAAATGTGAAGCTGCCAGGGAATTGGAAAAACTTCCTTCGCAATGATGACAACAAGGATGAACTCTTCCAGTTCCTAGGTGCTGAGAGAGAGTGTGTCAAGGACACTGGTGACAGGGTTATCATATACACTGTTCATGAGTCAGTTGTCAGCTCTAATATTGAACCACAACTTGGATGGACTACAGCCTTGCTCACATGAGGAGGCTGACACCAGGATTCCACTCCATGTGAAAGATGCCCTGATTCTGTTTTAAAGATGTGATGATCAGGACTGTTGACACGGACATTGTTGTTTTGGCTGTGGTCATTTTCAGAACTTGGAAAACTTGAAAAACTATGGATAAGCGTTTGGAACAAGAAAGGAATTCCGATACATTCCCATGCATGAGATAGCAACAGCAAATTGCCCTGAAATGGACAAAGGTTTGCCCTTTTTCATGCTTTCTCAGGATGTGACACTACATCCTCCTTTGCAAATAATGGCAAGAAGTCTGCGTGGAATACCTGGGCTGCATGGCAGAGATCACTGAGTGTTTTGCATTCTTGTCATCACCAGTGTCACCAATTCTACTGGAGAATATCATGGAAAAACTTGAAGCTTTGTTGTGCTCCTGCACTGTCGTACGTTGATGATGTTAATGTGAACACTGCAAGAATGACACTGTTTTCCAGAATGTCAGGACCCTTGATAACATTCCACCTACAAAGCAGCCCTCGAGGAGCACACAAGGAGATCAGTATATCAAGCCGGACATATCTGGGGACAATGCCTTGAACAGCTGCCACAGTTCCAGTCCGTCTGACTGGGGCTGGGAGACCGATCAGGACCATTTCAGGCCTAAGTGGACAGTTCTACCTATTGCCGAGAAGCTTGCTCAAGCTTATTGCATGCAAGTGTACTAAGTCCTGCAGAGGGAACTGCAATGTTATAGAACAATTCCACAATAAAGCCAGTTTGCACTGCCCTGTGCATATGTGGTGGCATTGTTTGAAGTACAACTGTCTTCACAGGAAAATTAAGGTAACTACGTCGTCAGTGACAATTATAAACCAAGAAAAACCTATATAGGTGGCACGGTTGTGATTTTATTGCCACTAGGGGGCACCTATAGGGGTTCATTTAATTAATCTCTGGCATCTTGACCGTGTCGAGTTTGTTCCTAAAATGATCGAGGTATCGTCTGAAATGATTGATACATTCAGGAGTTGTTTGCATTAAACTGAAATATTGAATATTTACCTTTTTCACTTTCCATACCCATATTGGAATCAAGTATGACATAATCAGATATGCCTCTTACAGCATGGTATTTGATGCATCGGATGCCCTTGAAAAAGATGCCATCTGGTTGATTGACACGGAAAACATTGGAATTGCTGTTTTAATTATGTTTCTATCATGATTAACAACAGATATTCAATATTTTCCGATTTGGTGGCCGCCATCTTGAATTTCAAAATGGCCGACATCAGGTTTGCATAGAAATGACTTAAATGAGTTCCTTGATCCTGAAAATGTAGGGTTAGACCTTAAAATAACTTTCGTATCTGGCTTAATTTTGAAGTTATAACAAAAAGTCAAATTAAAATGGCAGCCATATTTAAAGTCAAGATGGCAGCCACTAGGGGGCACGGATTTTTGGGGTCTTTTTTTTTTTTAAGATCACTAGGGATAGTAGTATCCCTGTGCAAAGTTTCATGCTTTCTGCAAAAACTGAAAGATTCTGGTGTTGAGCCGCTGTACTACAGGTCTTTATGGAGTAACAATTTAAAAGCTACATTTTGCCCTCGTTTAAGACAAATTGAAACTCTGCCGCCTGCTGTTGCACCACAATTTTGCGGTTGGTGATATAAGTGGCTCAGAGCTTTTGCTCTGAGTGAAACCAGGAGTGCAACACACACAATGAACCTTTTTTAAGTCCATGGAGTAATTTAAATTGATATGTTAACGTAAACTTTTCCCATTACTGGGGATGGGTACTATTGCTCATATACTGTAATTTTAACTTTAAAACCAATTAAAGAATCATTTTCATTATCCTGTAAATGAAACAAATGTGGTTCCAAACATTTCCTTCTGAATACCATTACATTATTGTACATGGGCAGAAATGAGTTCCAGATTGAAGAAATCAAGCTCACCTGGTTTATCAGGGTACAATGGTTAGGGATCAGGCTTAATGGTTAGGGAGGTGGGCTTGGGATCACAGGGTCCTGAGTTCAAATCCTGCTCAGCTGTTGAATTAATACCAGGTGGGGCTAACTCGGTCTGTCATCCTTCTGAGGTCAGCAAAATGAGTGCCAGCTTGCCGGTATAGGCCCTGTCACACCTTGACGATTTAGCCAGCGTATGCCAATTTATGAAAAATTTGTCTGAAAACGCTGGTACACGTCGAATACTTTAGGGTACGTTTTGTATACGTTAAGAGCACACTGAAAAACACTGCCATACGTCGTAGTACGCTGGCTTTAAACGTTGTACTTTTGGGTTTTCCCAAATTTTTCATGCTTGAAATTTTACGACGTTCCGGCGTATGACTCACACGTTCCGCTACGCTGGCCATAAGTTGTAGGCACGTTATGCGATCGTTGCACACGTCGACACACGTTATTGTAAGTTAATCATAAGTCGAAACACGTCGAGTAATGTTAGCGTACCTGAAACTTATCTAACCTATGAGTAACGTTTTGTAAGCACGCTACACGAACGTGTTCACACTTTGCAACACGTTACTTGAAACATACTACTACTACTACTACCAACATCGACATCACTAAATTCTCTCGAACTACTACTGCTACTACTAACATCGACATCACTAAATTCTCTCGAACACTACTCTACTAATAACATCGACATCACTAAATTCCTCGAACTACTACTACTACTACTAGCTAACATCGACATCACTAAATTCTCTCGAACTACTACTTACTACTAACATCGACATCACTAAATTCTCTCGAACTACTGCTACTACTACTACTACTACTAACATCGACATCATAAATTCTCTCGAACTACTGCTACTACTGCTACTACTAACATGACATCAACTAAATTCTCTCGAACTACCTACTACTTACCAACATCGACTCACTAAATTCTCTCGAACTACTACTACTACTAACATCGACATCACTAAAATTCTCTCGAACTACTTACTCACTGCTACTGCTACTCACATGACATCTCCTCAACATGGAGTCTGGACACTGACGGGTCCTCTTGTGAAGCCCATTTGTATATACCAATTCTCCTAAACGCTGCCAATACGCCATTATACGGTAGCTGTAAGTTAGAAACACGTTCAGTAAGTTCTGTGGTCGTCCGAAGACGTCAATCAAATTCGTCTACATACGCCAATGTGCGTTTGAGATACGTTACACATAGGTTCAAAGCACGCTACACATAGTTCAAAGCACGCTACTAATAGGTTCAAAGCACGTTACCGTATAGGTTAAAAATTAAGTTTCGGGTATGCTAAACATTACCTCGACGTGTTTCGACTTATGAGTAACTTACAAGTAACGTGTGCCGACGTGTGTAAACGATCGCGGAGCGTGCGAGAACTTATGCCAGCGTATGCGGAACTTGTGAGCCATACATCGAGTACGTCGTAAAATTTTCAGCATGCTTGAATTTCACGATGTACTAGACGTACCACGTAATATGCCAGCGTACTTCATTGTTTTCAGCGTGTCCTAACGTATACACAACTTACCCATACCGTATTCGACGTGTCCAGCGTTTTTCACATTTTCATAGGTCGGCATACGCTGGCTAAATCGTCAAGTGTGACTGCGATGTTGACACTTCCAATTTTCAGGCGGTTATGATTTAATCGGCGTGCGGCAGGTTTTTAATAAGAGAACGCCACGAGTTCGTCGCGATACGTGCAGCGCGCTATGACTAAGTTAAACTATCGTTGGGCATAGGTTGTGAACGCCGACAACAGGCTAAGCACTTCGTTGGTATAAGTTATCTTTTCACGAAAAGTTCTGTGCCGTTACTAATACGTTATGCATACGACCATCACGTTATGAATACGACCAAACTTAAAAAAAACCTCAAAACTTCAGCGTACGCCAACGTTTTACGTGCATTTTTATACGTTGCCATTCCTGGCTAAAACGTCAAGGTGTGACAGGGCCCTATACTGTCGGAGTGGCGACCCATCCAAGGATTGTGCCCAATAGCGGCAAGGAGACTGCTTAGCAGCACCAACGCTCATGCACCCAGAGTTATGGTCCCAATGGATGGATGGAATAAGAGTGAAGCGATTTACCTGCTTTCGAGCCTTAGCTAGCTCGGCCTGACGGTGCTGCAACTCCAATCGATAACTCGTGGCTGCAGAAATGGTCTCTCGAGCTTCGTGCACAAGCTCCGGCTCCATCACGAGATGCTCCATCTGCACGGCCCCTGGTAAAGTCATGTCTGCAATCGCCTGGTTAGAGAGCTTAGAGTGATGACAGCTCCAGACCGTAAGAAAAGGCAGCTTGAACTGACTGCCCCAAACCACTGAACTTCCTACTTTGCCAGGGCTTATCAGTAACTTTTCAACGGACCATGCAACGGTGCATGAAGTCCGTTGGGCAGAGCGAGAGGAGGAGCAATACAAAAGGAACGTTTCCATTTTCAACACTACAGCATTAGGATTAACTTGAAAATAAATTAACTTATCTCCGATCATTATCTACACCAGTGAAGGTGGACGGAGGATATGTTTTCACCCGTCTGTCTGTTTGTCTGTGAGCACAATATCTCCAAAAGTTATGGATGTATTGGACAAAAATTGGTGGATAGGTCGGGTGTGTGACAAGGACGAATTGATTCGATTTTGGTGAAGATCTGATCCAGATTCTATAATTTCAAAAATGATTTTTCATATTTGTGAGATAGGTCAAAAAATGATATATAGCAGGACATTTGAAAAAGTGGTGGACGGATGATGACAAAACTGGGTGGATGAGTTGGGTAGGTGACAAGAACAAGCCGATTAGATTTTGGTTCAGATCCAGCCTATCAATGGGATATAAAATGTAAACTGTTCAGCCTGGCAGAGGTATGCGCTGTACCAAGTGGCTGTTGTAGCTTATTTTGACTTCACCGACTGCTGTTTCCAATCAGATTCAGGTTGTCTTGCCGTGAATCAACTTTGCAATTTGCACTCTGGAGAGAATAAACTTTTATTGGAGGAAATTTTGAACGAATGAAGAGTACAAAAAAGGTTGTTAACATTGTGATGATACATGAACATGACAGCACACAATGCTTGCCCAAATTTTCATTGTGCCATAACCAATGTGAGAATACTTGGAAATTGTTGCGCATTGCAGACACGAGAAAACGTTTGACCTTAATTAGACGTCACGTCATAAATGTATAGCATGTGGAAAATGCAGTTACTATCAGCGAAGTCAAAATAGGGTCTGTACAATTAAGCTATGACGTGTGCCCCTGGTACCAGGCCCTCCACGCCTTGGGAATTATGCCACGGTCACAGGAAATGTGTTTATGCATGTTGAAGTAATGATAAGGATTGTGGTTGGCATGGTTTGTTTTACTTCCTGTTTCTGCATTTTCACTTGGTCAAGCAAATCTTACGGTCTTGTTTGCAAACAAGCATAAAGGAGGCAAATTGAAGGATGATAAAACCATATTCTACGGCAAAAGGAGAAACCCTCCCCCAACTCCACCCCTTATCCCCTCCTCTCATAGCCACTTTGAAACCCAAAGATTTGCATTCTACAACTTCATTTGAAGCTTTGAAAATGGCATAAAGAGGAGAATTCTGGTTCAATATAGCATCTTTCCAAGCATGGTATGCAGTCGTCAGAGGAGGAAAAGTAGAAAGGAAGTAAACCCATCCAAATGCAAAAAAAAAACAACAAAAAGTGAAGGAAAGCAGTGGATTACTTCAGGACTGCAAGAAATAAAATCCCTTCCAGATGTCGTTCCCCCTTCAAACAAAACTAAATTTTGTATGGAATTTGATGAAAATTTAATGATTATCTCACATCCCATGAAAAATGCTTTGGAGAGACATGTCAGGATCCTCAAGAGCCCGAGAAGGAAAGCGGGTTATACCACACAATCAACTTTGGATAAAGACTGAACAGGAATTCAGTACTCATTCAGTTCCCCACTGAACAAACATTAGGAAATAAACTTCAACATTTTGTTCAGAACTGCCATTAGCATCAAAGGTGTACCACGAACATGAAATATTACTTTTGCACATCTTAACTCAATTTGGCCCTGGATGTGGGAGAGCAGTTTACTTCTCGGGTGCTCATGTAGTCACGTAAAGTTGCAAATAGCTGGACAAATCCAAAGTGCCATGGTCAAGCAAAACTTCATATGAAAGTGATGAAAGCATGCAGCACCCCTAAACTTTACCCCAGTGATGAAACAGATTTACCTGGATTGGGGAGGGAGGCAGGATTGGAGTGGGACTCCATAGTATAATGCAGGTTTCTGAGCAAGATATCAACAGTGAAAGAAAAACCCACATCTGTAGAACAGAATTTAAATGGACCAATGGAGGAGCAAATTGCCCCTTTCAAATTTAACAGGAAAAAAAAAACTAGCAGAGAAAGAGAGTTGGGGAAAATTACAACAAACCCAATTTACACTCTCAAACTTGTTCCTTGAGCATGAACACGCAGCCATTTAGTGATTACGAAAGAAAGCAAAATGCTCACGCTACTGATGAAAGCAAAATGACCATATCACGCCACCATTATCTGGGCAGTGTCAGCTCGGCCCACATCCGGCTGGAGAAAACGTTACCGAGTTTCATGGATCGGATCAGGAAAGTAAATGGAGACGCATTTGGCCATGAGGGGGGAACTCATAATTAGGGAAGAGAATAAAATTATCAGTCAATGTGCTGCAAGACATGGTCAAGCTTGTAATTATGCAGGCAGCTGGAGTTGGGTCACAGAGATTTTGCAATGGTCCAGTGTACGAATCGCAGCTCAGCATGCCATCTTCGATACATGTTCAGGGACTGGCAGGCCAGTGGACGCTCTCTCTCTTCTTGTAATTCACATTCCACGCACAAGACCTGTTAGTCCAGTTCAATGTTGGTATCCAGCGACTCGGTCTCGCTGTATTCTTCATCGCCTCCAATGAGGCTGTTCAGAAGGTTACCTGCAAATGAGAGAAACAAATAAATAAATAAATCACGGACAGACAGCAAAACAGACGTTGAGCTGGGTGTAGCTCACTTTAGAACGAGCTGCTCATCTCCATTTAAAGATTAAAATAATGCCAGGTATACACTATACAGGAGTGTACAAGCACATGATGAGAATTTAAATGGCTAGTTCACTGTCAGGAAGAAGTCCTTCCTCAACACGGCCCGTGTTATTTTCTTTCAACGCAATTCAAGCCCATTATTGTACTCCAGCGGACGTTTCAATTTGTAATTATTTTTATCCATTGGTTTTCCTTTCTTTTGTACATGTACAATTTTTTTGCATTTCAGACCAAAAAAAGTCATTGAATATAGTCTTACATCTGATCCATCAGCTTTTCTTCTTATCCCTTTTAAATATCCCAGGTCAAAGGCTACATTTGCTGTTAAAGGCTACAAAGCCTGGGTCAAAGGCTACAACTGTTTAAGGTCAAAGGCTACAAGGTAAGCCATTTGCTGTTTCAAACCATGAAACAGCAAAGGGATTACCTTCGTAGCCTTTCATGGTTGCTTTATGCAGCTTTGTCCGGCTGGAGGAGCATGGGGGTCGACAATTTATTTATATAATCCTAGCCACCACGGTTAATTGATTCGGTGATAGCAAAATGGTTATTCCCTCCATTCACAGGTGAGAGATTGAGAGATGTGAGTGGGTCTTTATGATATATATATATATATATATATATTGTACATACATCATAATTGGCAATTCCTTACCTATGATGCCACCATAGGGATCTGTGTGTTTTGGAGGTACACCAAAGAATAGCTGGCCTATACGGTCCAGGTACTGTCAAAGAAACACATCAAGACCAAGGGTAAGATTCAATTACCATCTCATTTATGATTTTTCTGAGACATATGATCCAGAGAAAGAAACACAAAACACAGGTTGGTTGAGAGATGGCTTAAATGGAAAATTACCTCAAGGTATACGGGGTCTCGTTTGAGGGAAATCTGATAAAGTTCACAAAGCACCGTGAAGACAGCCAGCTTACCACTGCAACACAGGGACGATAGAACATGCATCAGTAAACCATGCAAAAGCACATCATGTTGGTGGCAAATCTCATCAAACACTTTTGGACAACTGAGACCCAAAACTATTTTCATTCTCGCTGGTCCCAAAGAATAGAACCAAGGAGTATGGGGAGAGCAATGTTACATATAATGCCCTCCATAAGCATTGGAACAGTGAAGTCAAATTTGTTATATTATTGCTATATACTCAAGAAATTTCAATCTGAGATAAAAAGATGAATATGAGGCAAGAGCACAGAAAGTCAGCTTTTATTTCTTGGTATTTCTATGCATATGTTTTACCATTGTAAAACAACAGCAATTTTTTATGTACAGTCCTCCCATATTAGGTAAGCATAAGTATTGGAACAAATGACTGACAGGCATTTGTTGCTCACATACTTGATTGTTCACACACATTGATCGTTCACACATAAAAGAGCTGTGAATATCTAGTCTTGATTTCAGCCTTTGCTTTTGCCTTGGGAGTCTGCCTTTGGAGCTAGCAGGCAAAAACCAATATGAAGACCAGAGAACTGTCTATGAAAGAAAAGCAAGCAATTTGGAAGCTGAAAAAAACAGAATAATTCAATTGGAACTACAGCACAAAAATTGGGCACAGCAAATACAACAATTTGGAATATATTGAAAAAGAAAGAAACCACTAGTGTACTTAGCAAGAGACAATGGCCAGGTCGGCCAAGGAAACAACTGCAGTTGATGATGAAAAATCATCGGAGCTGTGATGAAAAACCCGAAAACAACCGTCAGTGACATCACCCACAACTTCCAGAGTGCAGGGGTGAAAGTATCACAATCTACCATTCATATAAGACTTCAGTAGAGTTCTGGAACAAAGTTTCATGGACAGATGAGACCAAGATAAACCTTTATGAAAGTGATTGAAATGCGAAAGTGTGGAGAAAGGAAGGAACTGCATATGATCCAAAACAGATGACCTCATCTGTGAAGCATGGTGGAGGTAGTGTCATGGCTTGGGTTTGCATGCATACCTTGGGTTTGCATGCATACCTTGAGAACTGGCTCACTCATCTTTGTTGACGATATAACTGATGGCAGCAGCAGAATAAATTTTTGAAGTGTACAGAAACATTTTGGCTGCCTATGTACAAGAAAATGCCTCCAAATTCATTGGGTGGGCTTTCTAACCATGCAGCAAGACAACTTAAAAAAAAAAAAAAAAAAAAAAAAATATGTGTATACACATATACAGACATATTATATATACAGAGTGTTGAGGCTCGTATAACAGCAAACACACAGAACGTACAAGCCGGTAGGCGACGAGGGATTCGCTCGGATCGAAGCGCTGGATACGATGCTTTTCATTCTGACTGATCCATGACGAGATTCATTGCCAAGACGTATTGGTTCACATACAATTGTTCTTCTGCCTGGCAAGATTTTCCTATTGCGTATTTTGCCAACTGGCACTCCTCATAAAAAATGACGTAAATAGACACCTATTTTTTGAAGGACTACCATTTGAAAAATAATCGGTTTGCTGGTTTGTGCTGTGGAGCCTCGCGTTACACACACACACACACACACACGGAAACCCATAAACTTCTCTCAATGCTCTTGTTTGACCACACCTCTGAGCACCACCAATATTATTCATAAGCCACGCCACTTTCCTACGCCCTCCCACTTTAAATAATAAATAATTGGAGGTGGTGTGTGGGTCGTGGAATCGTTTTCGGTAAATAAATAAATAATTGAAGGTGGTGTGTGGGTCGTGGAACATTTTCGGTAATAAATAAATAATTGGAGGTAGGGTGTGGTCGTGGAATCGTTTTCGGTAAATAAATAAATAATTGGAGGTGGTGTGTGGGTCGTGGAATCGTTTTCAGTAAATAAATAAATAATTGGAGGTGGTGTGTGGGTCATGGAATTGTTTTCGGTAAATAAATAAATAATTGAAGGTGGTTTGGGTGGAGAATCGTTTCCGGAAAATAATAAATAATTGGAGGCGGGAGTGTGGGTCGTGGAATCGTTTTCGGTAAATAAATAATTGGAGGTGGTGTGTGGGTGGGGAATCGTTTTCGGTAAATAAATAACATAGTGTTACGGCTGTGGAAATTCGCATTACACCATAAAGGTCCGTAGGTGAGATTATTTCTTAAGTACATGTGTAGTTAGCCCAAACCATGTTTAGAGGGAATTAATGTGATTCATTCGGGCTGCGATCCTTTGAGTTAGGCGTTTTTCTGTTCTAACCTTTGTTTTGAGCCAACCACTACAACAACAACAACAACAACGCCAGCAGCCCAAACCTACCTTCACCACTCGCTACCGCAAACCTCACATCACCGCCATTCAACAGCGCCATGGCCATCGGACACGCCGAAAACCCTCCACACCTTCTCCTACGGCCACTCCCGCACCACCTGTGGACACAGAGCGTCGGGCTATCTGCAGCGATACACGCGAGCCGCGAGTGCAGATGGCGGTTTTTCCGAGGAGAATTCGGATCAGGAATGCTACACGCCCACATCTGATCCATCCATTAGGAAGCGCGGGCGGCTTGGCCCCGCCCAGACGCATCTGGGGGAAATCGGCATATGCAAATTTGAGGATCAGGAAAGAGTCACACCCTTTTTCTCCGTCCAATCGGCGAGCGTGGCTCCGCCCCTGAGGTCGTTTGGATCCGAGAATTTGCATATGGTGGGTTCCTGGAGCCGATAAAAAGACGAGCGCAAGGCGAATCGTGGCAGTATCGGTGGGCAGAGTCGGGAGACGGAGCTCGAAGCAGAATGGGGCAGACGGCTACGGAGGCGAACGGCTACGGAGGCAAACGGCTACGGAGGCGAACGGCTGCGGAGGAGATCGGCTGAGGAGAACCTGGAGGCTCGGGTCCGGGGCGAGGAAGTCAGCGACGAGGTCGCGTTGAATCGCGCATCGCGGGACTCGAGCAAGCCAGCCATACTCCTCCCAGAGCATTAACAATTCCCCCTTTCCCCCGCGCTGAGAGAGTGCGACAAGGGGGCCCCGTTCCCACTTTACACCAGCAGGTGCCCACGAAACCGCCGTGCAGCGACATTTTGCGGCTCGCCACGAGGGCGCGGGTAGGACCCTTCGTCTCGTGGACCTGGCGCTCATCCAGGTTCCACGCGCATTAGGCCCACGGGCCCAGTCTGACTCCTTGCCTTTGAGGGGGTCTTTCCTTTGCTTAGTGTTGAATGCGTGTTGTGGCGCCGTGTCTTGTAAGGTAGAAACTGTATAAGTGTTGCCGAGTGTTCGCGTTTAGTCGGTCGTAGCTCTGCGTTGCTTGCATTATTGTTTTTGTCTTAAATTGATATATGTGCATTTGCTAATTGTGGCTGTAAATACGTGCTATATGTGTGCTCCGTGTGTGCCGCGGAATAAAATGTGCATTGTGTGAACTGTTTTCCCGTTTCGCTTCGTCTTTTCTTCATTGACCCTCCATCCTGCTTCACGTAAAGGGTTCGTAGTGGTGCAAAACGCCCGGTAAATAATCTGAACCGTCGAGGTCGACGATAACACCGCTCGGTTATCCCGATAGTACGGAACGGGCCGCCCAAGCGGCTCGTGTCCGGAGTCGACCTGCGGCGAGGTACGATCGCCCGGTTTACCATCCGCGTGGGTACTTAGGTAGGTCGAGTTTGCGAACAACCCTATCCTACGCGGGTGGCCGATTGGCACGATTGGGTGAGGTCGAAAGCCACCCGTGACTGGCTCCGGGCGATAGTTCCCGGAGGGTCACGACTGAATTGTCCGTCCGGTGGGCGACGTGCCGCGATCGAGTTACGTGGCCGTCCGCACGCCGACGGGCGCGAATTCGCAACAATATTATTAGAAAGACAGAAATGCCGGTGATTCCATTTATTTTGGATCCTTTTCACTTTGGTCAATAACGTTTGGATCGAGGAGAGATCGAAGGTGGAACGACGGTGTCGCTCCTTACAAACACTGTATACACACCTTAAATGACGGTAAATAAACAACCGATTTTTGAAGGACTACCATTTGAAAAATAAAACCTCAATCAAAAATCGGCTCGACTAAAAATTTCTAAATATCTCGAAGTGTTTAATTCCGAAGTCTCATTTCTCTGCATTCAAAACTGAAGGACAAGTATTGAAAATACTGTACGCGGTTTTTCGGCCGCTGTACAGCAACGAAATTCAAACGCGCACATTCCCAGTATATATTCCACCTTTTGGCAAAGTTTCATCGAAATCGGTTCGCTGGTTCGTGCTGTGAGCCTCGCGTTGCAGACACACATACACACAGACAGACAGCCGAAAACCCGACAATAAGGGATATCTCATATATAGCGAATCCAATAACAAGGGAGCAGGAGAAAAGGGGCGGAAAGCGAAAGCAAAACAGTGGACAGAGTTAGCGTGTGGAAGGGAGAGGACGGGCAGGGTACACAGGGTAACGAAGGAAATAAAGGGACTTTCAGGAAGGAAAGCAGTGAATTTGAAGGAGGTGGGTTAGGGGTGGATTAACAGGGGTAGAAAAACTTCGTGGTTTTGGATGGGGGAAGATATAAGATGGTGGCGAACAGCTGTTTTGAAGAACTGGAGGGAAGAGTGGGATTAAAGAGATGTGGGAGTTTGTTCCAAAGGCAGGAAAAAAAGATGAATGAAAGAATGAAGGTGAGCAGTGATTCTTGATTTCGGTAGTTTTACTAGCAGGGGGTTGCTGGCAGACCTTGAGCGCCCTGCGGAGATATGGAGGGAACAGATCGCAGACAGAGGCAGTGGAGGGGGGGGAGTGTTGGGGGGTGAGGCTGGAGAGGGGATGGTAGAAGACATAAAGACCCCAAAGACTCAGTTTCATTGCGGGAGATACCAATGATCCTAAAAGCCTTGGTTTCCACAGTGTGAAGCCAAGAAAGATGAGATGCGGGAGCACCAGCCAGCGGGGAGAACAGTACTCCATCAGGCTGCATACAAAACTTTGTATGTGGTCAGGAGCTCAGGTGTGCCAAGGAAGGACTTTGCACGACGGAGGATGCCCAGTCGGCGACTGGCTTTGGAGGCTGGCCTGGAAATGTGGCTTTCCCAGGAAATATCATCGCAGACAGTGAGGCCCAAAAGCTTGAATGAAAGGATTTGTTCAAGAGGATTATTGAGAAAATAGATGGGGGGGGGGGTGGGCGGGGTTCCAGACGGTCTTTTTGGACAGACATGGTGAGGGTGTGAGATTTGTCAGGATTGAAAGACATATTCCAAGTGTTTGACCAACTTGTGATTTTATCTAGATCTGCAGAGAGTGAAGAGGCTGCTGCTTGCCGATCTGAGGGATGACAGATGGTACAGCAGAGGGTGCAGTCATCAGCAAAGAGATAGAGGATGAATGGCCTAAAACACATTTCCAATGCAACGAAGGAGCTCATCAGGGAGGGGGGGGGAGGGGGAGGGGGGACGTGGAAGGTTTTAGACAGGCCAAGTCAATCTCCTGATTTAAATCCAATGGGGCTGCATTTCACTTGGTGAAGAGGAGACTAAAGTCAGAAAACCCCCAAAACAAACAACTAAAAATGGCTGCAGTCAAGGCTTGGTAAAGCATCTCAAAGGAGGACACCAACGTGTGGTGATGTCAGTGGGTCACAGGCTCAATGCAGTAATTGCATGCAAGCAATTGGGAACCAAATTATAACTATTATACCACTTTAATTTACTTTTAGTGAATATTTTGGAATACTTATGCTTACCTAAAATGGGGGGACTAAACATAAAAAGTGCTATTGTTCTACAATGGTAAAACATATGTGCATAGGAATACCAAGAAATAAAAGCTGATCTGTACTCTTGCCTCATATTCATATTTTTTTAATCTCAAATCCAAATTTCTTGAGTATAAAGCAATAATAACAAATTCTAATTCACTGTTCCAATACTTATGGAGGGCACTGTATAATGATGTCACTCCAATCTTGGTGTTTCATCCACAACCATGTCGAAGTATTTTCATTTTTCTCTATGAGAGAGGTTTCTTTGGAGAATCAGCAACAATGTACGAATTGCTATTATGCGAGGCATGGATTAATTTAAATTTTGGCAAAATATTATGATGACAACATTGGGTTAAATCGATGCTGGTGGCCGAATAATGAGGTCAATGGACTGGTCTCCCAGAAATTGTGGGTTCAAATCCAGCTGTCGGCAGCAGTACAAATCACTTAGATTCTCTCTATAGAGATAGATCTGGAAATCGAGCTCGTCTCAGAAGAATTAGCACATCATTATCAGTCAATAACAAGCCAGTTAGTTGACCCACTCATGACCTTCAGGGAGGGGTAATCTTCCTGCCTTGCCTGATTTACATGTGGTGCCAGTTCCACACCTTGTAATTGACTCAATGAGCTCAAGGCAACTAAAAAATGTAGCCTTATGAAAGCAGTGCTATCAAAAAAGTTCCCACACATACTTGTTAGAAATAAACGAAAATAACCAAACGACATGAAAAAGGACCAGGCTCAAGATGAAACGGGGTTCATAAAGACACAATGATCACTCAAAAGAAGCAGTACAACATCAAAGTAGACATACTGACCCATCAATAGCCAAAAGCAGGAACCAAAGAAAGTTTAGCAGCGGTTGGACAAAAGGTGGACCACGGTCGATGGATGGATGTTTCTTAGTGTATGTATAGAAGACCATCGTCGCCATGTTTTTGTCCTTCAGGCAAAGGAATCTGGATTGAGACAAAAATTTGAATATTGCACAAGGCAAGTTACTGAGAAACACTGCATCACAGCCCAGCACAGGAATCCAACGTGCTTGTTTGCCCCAGCCACCTGTGTCCAAAGTTTCATGACCTGAATTACCTGTATTTATCCCATTACTAAAAAAAATTTCCAAACTGTTCTTGCTTCCACTAATCTTCTTAAATTATTAAGTACACGTTCTGTATAAAAAATGAAATAAATCACCATCTTGAATCAGTTAAAGCTCACTTTGTCTACATCTTGAGGATTTTTCCACGTGTTGGTCGAATCTGCCGCTTCAACCTCATTAAAGCCAAGTTTTCCAAACCAGATTCGTCATGGTTTTTAGTTATATCTTTGTCCCTGTGATGTTATTATATCCCATCCAATTTTTTGTGTTAAATCTTACCTTGTTTGTGCTGTCTTTGTCAAATTCGTTTTCGTGTTGTTCAGACCTAATTAAGTCGCTCCTCGAAGAGCAAAGTCTGTGAAAATTGTCCCTCTTGTCTCTGTATTCCTCGTTTTGCTTCTTTCTTCCCAAATATTTTACTTTTACATCCTAAACGTTATCCAATTTCCCGACCTTTCTTCAAAAAGACAATTTTTTCACTCCGCAGTGATCTCATTCTACTTTAATTTCCTTCTGTCTCTACTTACTGTTCTCCATTCCTTTCCCCCCTTTTCTGAATATCTACAAACTGAATTTTCATTGAACGCTTGTAGCAAGGTATTATGTACACATTTAGGACACGGGGGACCAAAAAATGAAAGTCATATGAAAGAAAGAGGTCAAGGTCGTATGAAATTAACAAATTGATCAAATTGATCAGTGTTCATTCAGGTCATAAATATATATGCACATAAACTTAACCATAGAAATACATGCTGTGATGAACCAAACTAACATCTTAGGATTAAAAGTGCAGATTTCCTAAAAACGTTACGTACTTCCTAACGACCTTTGATGTTCTGTATACTGAACACAAACTGGCCTTTGGTATTGATTTTTATATCATAGGGCCACCTTGGTAAACTTATTCTATGGTTATAAAATCAAGCTTATAGCTACCAGTAATTTTGTAGCAGCTTGGTAAATGCAATTTGTTACGTACTTCCTAACATTTTTGCCCCAATCATGGAAGTGAACCTAAAAACTGGTATGTAGTAATGATCCATGTTGAAACTTGCCATTTTAAATCATCACTTTATGCAGACGTAAATTGCTATTTAAGATGTTCTATCAGATGCATTTCAAATTTCTGGAAAAAGATTTTGTAAGCTTCACTATGACTGGGGGAAATTTTGCAAAATCTGAGATTTTACACATTTGAAGGTGCCAAGATATGCAGAAGTCATAAGAAATGTACTGTTTCGATGAATTGTTCTATTCTTATGTATAATGATATATATCAAACAAAAAAGCATTTTCAACCATTTTGGACAACATATACAATCATACATGTAACCCATTTCTAAAAAATGAGCTATAAAAATGAGAAAAAATAGCCTGTGTTTGGATAAAAAACATGCTTTGTAAGCAACTATATCCAGAGGACCCATAGCAAAGTATACATTTTCTGAAAGCACAGACACTTGGGCATTATATAACATTAAGATTGTTTATCTTATTAAAACTGGGTTCAATTTCTAAGCTTTCTCCTCATTTAGGACCACAGTGTACACAATACCATGCTACAAGCCTGAATATAAACGCTTCTTCCTTTTAAAGTGCTTCACTTTTTAAAGTGCTTCACTTTCCTTATTTCTCCATCAGGAGTACTCCACATGTTCTTTTCTTCAACACAAAATTCCTGTTTTGCTTCTTCACAAAAATTATTTTTCCAAAACTGTCGGCCAAGCAATTTATCCACCAACCCTCCTCCTGCACATACAGAACCTCCTTTCTCCATGTATTGAACAATTGTTACCTCCCATTCTATGATCTTCATCTCCGTTTGTCCAATTTGGGAATTGGGAATCAGCATCCTTCGACATCATGTCTCCTCTTTCCACTTACACCACACTCCACCCCTCAAAGTTTCATGTTCCCCCTTTCTGTATCCATCCTCACTGTACCTCCACACCACGCGCTCAACTTCGCCGCACACCAGGCGCTCAAACTTCGCCCGCACCGCATGCGCCCAAACCTTCGCGCAACCCAACGCCCAAACCTTCGCCCGCACCACACAGCCCAAACCTTCGCCCGCACCACACGCGCCCAAACCTTCGCCCGCACCCCACGTGCCCAACCTTCGCCCGCACCCACGCGCCCAACCTTCGCCCGCACCCACGCGCCCAAACTTCGCCCGCACCCCACGCGCCCAAACCTCGCCCGCCCACCCACGCGCCCAAACCGTCGCCCGCACCCACGCGCCAAACGTCGCCCGCACCCCACGCGCCAAACCTCTGCCCGCACTCCACGCGCCCAAACCTTCGCCCGCACCCCACGCGCACCGCACCCCATGCGCCCAACCTTCGCCCGCACCCCAAGCGCCCAAACCTTCGCCCGCACCCAAGCGCCCAAACCTTCGCCCGCACCCCACGCGCCCAAACCTTCCCGCCCGCACCCCACGCGCCCAAACCTTCGCCCGCACCCCACGCGCCCAAACCTTGCGCCGCACCGCAGCGCCAAACTTCGCCCGACCCCACGCGCCCAAACCTTCGCCCGCACCCACGCGCCCAAACCTTCGCCCGCACCCACGCGCCCAAACCTTCGCCCGCACCCCACGCGCCCAAACCTTCGCCCGCACCCCACGCGCCAAACCTTCGCGCCGACCCACGCGCCCAAACCTTCGCCCGCACCCCACACGCCCAAACCTTCGCCCGCACCCCACGCGCCCAAACCTTCGCCGCACCCCACGCGCCAAACCTTCACCCGCGCCCCACGGCCCAACCTTCGCCCGCGCCCACGCGCCAAACCTTCGCCCGCGCCCCACGCGCGCAAACCTTCTGCACCGCGGCCCCACGCGCCCAAACCTTCGCCCGCACCCCACACGCCCAAACCTTCGCCCTCATCCTGCCCCGCAAAGCCTCCCCACCCCATACCGTCATGCACCCTCCCAACCCCTCCTCACCATCCCGAGCTATGTGGACCTCAAACATCTGAAGTCCCCACACCAACCTGATGGATCTCTCAATCCAAGTTGCTCCTGATAAACCAAACATCATCTATTTAACAGAATCCTTCCCCCCACAGCATGTCCCCAACTCGTTAGTGTCTATCCCTGGTTATCATCGCATCCAATTTGATAAGCCTGAACCCAGTCCCGGCAGTGGAGTTGCACTTTACATGAAGAACTTAATTTCTCTCTGCCCTTGTACTCATCTTTTACCTCCCAATTCCCAGGAGTCCTTCTGGCTGCAACTTCCCCTCCATTCACCTCTTGTTGGTCTGTATTTGTACCATCCTCCAAATGGTGACGACTCCATTTACATCTCTTTTAGACAACATGGACAAACTTTTAACCACTTATCCCAATTCTCTCCTACTCGTATGTAGCGATTTCAATTGTCACCATGCAAATTGGCTGGGTGTTGGTACCTCTCTCACCAGCCATGGCACTTCAGCAAAGGACTTCTGTAACTCCATGGGACTGACACTTTGTGAACTTTCCAACCTGGATTGCTCCCAATGGCAAATCCTCCCTTCTGGAATTGATGACAAACTTCCCCGCAAATGTATCCTGCTCTTCCTCTGCTCTAATTCATTCATATGATCATGCAGTTGTGAGAATCAACATCTCTCTGCAATCTCTCTCTGAGAATCAACAATCAACATCAGCTCACATGTCCTAAAAACATGATTTGCTGCTCTTTCACATTCTCTCTCTGCCCTTTTCAATCTAACATTTGCACCAAGTCATCTTCTATCTGCTTGGAAATCCGCAAACATCAATGCATGACATGAAAAGGTGCAAAAACTGATCCCCTTAAGTGCAGACCTATTAGCATCTCATCATCAGCAAGGTCATGTAATCCTTCATCACAGTTGATATGAAATCCTTCCTCTTCTCAAACAACCTCATCTCATCACCAATTTGGTTTCAGACCAGGTCACTCTACCTTTGGCATGCTGCTTCCACTCACCCAACAATGGATTGAGGCCCTCAATGTCAGACATGAGATCAGGGCAGTCTCTCTCGACATATCTCTCGCTTTTGATACAGTCTGACATCCCGCCTTGCTCTCCAAACTCTCTGCCTTTGGAATCCAAGGCCAACTCCACATATGGCTTACTGACCTCCTCCACTCTCATATCCAACATATCACTCTCAAAGGAATCCTTTAATCTCATCTACCTGTTAAGGTCAGAGTGTTACAAACCAGTGTTCTGGGTCCAGTCCTTCTGACATTTCTTGAAATGTCAGCTTCTCCTTGCTTTCCACCAGAGTTAGCATCTCCCAATCAACACCCTGTTTATTTCAACCAAGTAGATTCATATCATTTATACAAATCAGAGCTGACCCTTGCAGTACTGCACTTGTTACTAACCTCCGTCCTGACACTGCTTGTTTGCTACAACTCAGTTTCAAGTTCTTAAGCTAATTTTCTTTCCAATACACAAACCTGCCCATTTTGTCACTCTTCCCGAAGGATGGCACATGTTGTGCGTGATGATATTCCGAAGCTGCGAAGGACTAGTGTGATAGTTTATAGACTAAACAGCTTCAAGATGCACACATTAGTACTGATCTATACCAAGTAATATTAATGCTTTTCGATACTGCCTTACCAATTTGCTAATTATAGATAACTTTTCCTATGATTGAAGCTAAACTTACTGGCCTGTTCCTCTCCTTTTTCTTTTCTTTAAAATGGTGCAACAATTACTATCTTCAGGTAACTCTCTCATCCTAATCGAGTTATTAATTATATATATTAACACCGTACGGTAGTCATTCATTTATTTTTAATCGACGTCCTTTGCTACCCTTGGATGCAAGCTATCCAGTCCTTAAGTTTTTAACTACTCTCAAGTTTCCACTTTACAATAAACATACTCTTTTTGCCCATTGCTTTAGTTTGATTCTCACTCTTTCCTCTGTCAATGTCGATGCAAAACACTCCTTCGAAAATCCCTGCTCTGTAGTTTCATTATGCAGGGCGATTTAAAAAATTTTTTAATTGAGAACCATAAATAAGTCCCATACACTAAAAATTATATCTGTTAGGAACCTAATTTTGTGTAAATGTAGCCTAATGCTACAGAAAGTCATGACATGATCCACAGTTGATTACCTTAAATGAAGTGCTGAAAGTGTCCACCACAATGTTGCAGGCACACATTCAGTCTACGCAGCATGCTCTCTGACACAGAGTGCAGCATTTCTTGGGGAATATTGCTGATTGTGTCACTGATTATTGCTTGTAATTCACCAAGAGTGCGTGGATTTGTAGCGTACACTATATCCTTGAAATATCCCCACAAAAAATAAATCGGGGGATCGAGGTGGCCATAAAGGGTTTGATACTACACGGTCACCAAAGAGTAGCCCAAGTTCGTTCATGCTGCATCACGAAGTGTGACTCGTGACACCATCTTGCTGAAATGATCCTGGGTTGATTTAATCTTAAACTGCCAATAAACTCATGGATTATGTTGATGAGTTTCCTGTTTCCAAGAAGAAAATTGGGCCAATAATTATTTGCCGACTTACAGCACACCAAACACCAATTTACACGGAATGCAATGGCCTTTCATGCAATACATAAGGTTGTTCACTTCACCATAAACGAGTGTTTTGTGAATTTACATGCCCAGGAAGATGAAACCATGCTTCGTCTGTAAAAAAAACGTAACATTCAAAACATTATCTTGTTCTCTTACCATCCTCTGGAGCCACTCAATGTCGGCTACATGTTTCTATCTGGCTCTAGTAACTGATGCACTGCATAAATTTTGTAGGGATAAAGTTTGAGTGTCTTGACTGCCTTCCTTGCACTGGAATATGAACAGTGAGTTAGTTGTGCTTAACGTCTGAGATTTATTCGGGCTTCCTTCCATTCTTTCCCACGCTTCATCCACTTTCTCTGGTGTAAGAACACTTGGCTGGCGCATGTGCTTTTTAACTTTCACGCAGCCTGTTTCTCTGAACTGTTTCACCAGTTTCCATACAACCACATGTTAAATGCAATTTGACATTTCCTAAAGGATGCATTCTTGATGTGATGTTAGACAAGAAATATGCATTCTTCTTGTGAGCACCATGGCGTGACTGAGTGAAAACCGTTAAATGTCACTGCCGGGTCACGTAATGTGATACCTGATAACTCTGAGGATCATGTTATGTCTTTCTGTAACATGAGGCTAAATTTACGCAAAATATTAGGTTCCTAACTGATATAGTTTTTAGTCTGTGGGAATTATTAAGGGTTCTCTCATATAAAAAACAAAAATAATAAAATAAATCACCCTGTACTATCCCTTATAAGCCCATCACATGGTTTGAGCTCGTTTTCCCCAAGCAAATACGAAAGAAAGCCTTGTTGTTCTACTCCTATCTTCAACATCTGCTTTTCTTCCCCATGCAACACCAAGTCAAAGTTTTCATGGGAAGTGTAAGGAATACTCACTGCAGTACAGCTTGGGCAACAAACATGTCCACCTCGCCGGGGTAGCCACGTCGCATGGAGTACTCCACTAACATGAGCGCGCATGCCTCACCATCATCCGCGTGCAAGAAATGGTACCGAGATTCACTGTAGTTCTGCTCTGGTTTGGGAATGGATGGAATGGAACGAATCAGGAGGAAAAGTGGAGATGCACAGGACCAAAGGGTAATTGAATATAATTGCAACATTTAGAACAATAATAACAATACCAAATCACAATTAACTGTACTTACAGCTCTCTGAATGGAATGTTGAGAATGTAATTGTATTTGAAAATCAAAAGAAGACATAATGTACACAGAGTTTTAATGAAGCTTAACCTTTAGAGGTCATGGCCTGAACACCAACCTTTAAGGCAGTTGCAGGCATATATAGCAAACATAAAATTGGGGGGAGGGGAGGTATGGAACACGACAATACACTGTACAAATATTTAAAAGCACACAACTTGTTCGACAAGATGGTGTAGTGGTAATGCACACATCTTTGAGCTGTATAGTCTGGGTTTGATTACTGAGCCAACTATAAACTATCACTATGGTACTTTGCAGGCAAGGCCTTGCATCGCAAAGTGTGCTGTCCTTCGGAGGTATTCCAAACTGGCTGTCCTGTCTGCTAGCATTAGAAGGTGCACATTAAATATCCCCGAGTCAATTTTGTGAAGAGTGGGTGAGTTATCACCAGCATCCTGAAAAAAACGCCAAAAACATTCACATTTCCTGCCCAAATCATTTTCGGTCAAATGTCAGGCTTGACCAACCGGTTCAGGACAGACTTGGGTCAAACCCTATATTACAGGTGTGCTTAGATTTAGAAGAATCATTTTAGGAAATGGGAAAAGGGAGAAAAAGGAAAGTAATTAAGGAGGAGAAAAGAGGGGAGGGTAGGGTAGGGAAGAAAAAGAGGTCAGTGAAGAGACATCGAGTGAATACATGGCAAGAATGAATCAACTCACCTCTCCAGAGTGTGCATGCAAAACGCTGATGCAACCGGGGGTGCCCGTGCTTGCACGAAGCTCCACAGCACCACTTCAAAGCACGTGTAGCGAAGGTTGTCCGTTCAGGAGAGCTTGAGTCCACAAGAGCAAACAGTCGGGCCAACCGCTCTGCCATGGATGACAAAGTCACGTCACGGCATTGCCCGTAGAACAGCCTTTCACAATTTGGCAAAGCCAATGATTGCTAAGCCAAAATTCCATGCCAAGCATTATACTTATCACATCACAAAATTGGAGTAAGATTTTGTTTAAAAACAGGTATCAAAGCTCTTGGAAGAGCAGCTCACAATTATCCTATTATTTGAAATACTAGAAGGACCCACTCCCATAGGGAGCAGCCAGGGGGATGTTATTATTCCTATTCAAACGTGAAATTCAAACTATCTCTCACTGCGTAATTCAAAACACCTCACTGCACTGGAAAACGTGGGGACAGGAATACTGTAGTGTAAAGGACGGGGACTTGTATTACGCTCCCCCACCTGGAGGCCGCGCTACACGATACACATTTATATAAAGAACTTGCATCCCTCCCCCGACTCCCCCACCCCCAAGACCAATGGCAAAGATAGCGAAATGGAAGACCAAGAAGGAACCAAAAGAAGTAAAGAGGAAAGATGGAGTCATCAGGAGGAACCTCAATAGGTTTCAGCCACTACTCCCCTACCCTCAAACCCATCCAGGCACAGCCAAGTGGGCCTTACAGAAAGATTTCTGCAAGAATTCACTTCTCCTTAAAGCGATAGATAGCAAAAGAGGAATAGAGAGGAAAAGAGATGAAAGAGAAAAAAAACAAAAACAAAATAAAAACACCCCCATACACTAACTGGGGTCATGCTGTTCCTATGTAGCAAGTCTGGATGTAATCGGCCTAAAAGTGGAGGAGGAGTAGAGTGACAAACAAACAAACACACATCAGTTTGTGAATTATAGTAAGGATAGTACTGAGAAAGGATGATCTTGTATTCAATTGTCTGAATCGCTCTGTTCAAAATCACTCAAGGAGGAAATAAATGCGGAAGCAAAACGGATGAACAATTGGCAAAATATTTATAGAAATCCAGGGAATTGTCTGGAATGTCTTTAGTGCTGGAGCATGGTGTATTTACGGAGATGTTCGGACAATCTGTCGCATTATGCACCTCCGCAAATCTATTGCCTACAACTAACTACAACTGCTGCATGCTAAAGCACAAGAGTGTACAAGACAGGTAGCCACGTAGATACAAGTCTTGGCGTGTCATCTCATAATCAATAACATACTTACCTATTCTTTCTTCCGAAACTTCAGCATTTGAACTCTCCAATGATTCCAACACCAACATACAAAGGTCTGCTGCACTGTTTTGCTAAAAAAAACAAATGCAAACACGGCAAACTTTCATGAGTTGCATACGTACAAAAGTGGAAGCATTTAGAAATATTAAACTAGTCATATAAATTAATGACAAATACCGTTCAATCACATGACCAGTGACGACTAAGACAACCCACCTGGTTGTGCTTGAAAAACTCCAACGCTCCATGGAAGACAAGTTCACATGCATCTGAATGCTTGCCTTGAGCTGCATACCTTCAGTGCAAGCAGGTAAAACAAACATAAATTAATGGTTAATGTAACCTGCTGGGATTATTACTTAAATAATACATGGAAATATTATTCACATTCGAGAGAGTGAATCCAACAATCGAGACAAATATACTGACAACTCAACTGGTACCAGCAAAAGGGAATATTTACCCAGGATATTATTGTTTTAATGTTCGTATTATATGGTGATATTATATATGTGTGTATATATCTATCTATATCAAAAAAAACACAAATTAAATATCTGCACAGTACGAAGACCATAAAATTATGAACATTTTAAATTGATAGTTTTAGGTTCTGTACATATGTACTACAGCCTAACGATCATAATATATTCATATTCCAATGGATAGCGATTTTTGCAGATTACCTGATGCATCAGTTCAGGGTGGGCCAAAGGTCTTTTTGCATAGATATAAAAGATTCCCCGTCAGGATAGAACTGGCTGAGGCTTGCCTTTTTCACTACAGAGCAAACCCTCCACTGTACTACCAAGGGCAGTTTAGGAGATAAAGCTAATTCACCAAAACATCAGCACAAACACAGCGAACCAACATGTATCCCTCGGTAAGTCCTTGTTCAGGCATCGCCAGGACTACAAATGCTCAATCACATCGACTTAACTGATCCTCATCCTTGTGATGTCCCAACAAGGATTAACCCAGTAGCCTTGCTTGGAAAACTTGTTGGGTCACTGTGTTTGTGCTGGTAAAACTGCCCTGGCAGTCCAGCTGAGGGGCTACTCTGCAGTCCAAAAGTAGGCCTCTGCCTGTTTTAAATTGGGAGGTATTCATACTATATAGGCATATCTAATATATAAAGAGGAGAGTTTTTTTGTGTGTGTTGGTTTGTTAATTTATGCATTCAGACCCTGGAGGAACCGGTGCAACCAAACTTTGTATGGTCTCCTCTTTCATCCAGAGGAAGGTCAAGAACTATGTTTGGACAAAAAATAAAAAAATATATAAAATCAGATAATTTGCCTTCAGGCCTCGATCAGATCTTATGCAAATACACTGCCTGCGTTTCTTTTCCGGAAACAATAGTTATGCTTTGTGAAGATCGTATGTTGAGGTTGCAGTGATTTGCTGTCAACACAAATTTAATCATTATAGAGTTTACATGTAAGCCTGTTATGAAAAACATTTCCCCTTTGCCTGTATTCAAGTCCGTGTGCAGAGGTGCCTCGACATGGACTTTTATTTACTTCACGTTATTATCATTACCTTTTGAATTATTGTCATTGTAAATATTTGTCAATTCTCATTAAATGTGTTCATTTTAAGAGGCTGTATCCGTGTATTTGTTGTGGGGTTCGAGTATAAACTCCCTGTGCACCCATATCTGTGCTGTGCTCCTCAGTCCCTCTGCCATTGCACCCTTTTCCCGCGCGCGTGATAATCTCCCAGAGTTTCGGCTGTAGGCCTCCAAAGGAGAAGTTCGACCATCTAAGGCTAGCTGCGTTAAACACCTGTCACTACAATTTGGGTCGGGGGGTAAACATGGGCCGCCACCCCCGCGACTGTATGTATGACACCAATATAGCTTGTGTGTTTGTGGAATATGCACTCCTATAATGCGAGAACTTGAACTTGTGGTGGTTGTACTTGTAATGTGCCCTGGACGGTTTTAGGCATTAAAAATATTCAGTCGATGGGGTTGAGGAGGACACAAATTCTCCATGCAAATGTGTAGCATCGCTCCGAGTGGGAATGTATTACGGTGACCGGCTCATTCTAAAATATGCCAATTCTCTGTTGTAGTACAATTCAAACTATATTAATGATAGGTTTGGGTGGAAGCATTGAAACAAACGTGTGCATTTGTTTGGTTGTGGGACAAAATGAGTTGAAACTTGGTGGTTGCACTCGGGGTGTGCAAGGAACATTCTGCAAAACTCGGACGGCCATCCCAACTTGTATTTTTACTTTTGTGTGAAATATCATACATGCTAATGCACTCCTGCAACGCTGAACAGAATAACTTGAAAACTGGATGTTATCACTAAAGAAATAATCTAACTTCCAGAAGCAGCCAGACTTGGTGGTGTAATGGTTAGTTGCCTGCTCTGAATCTGGGAGGTCGGCGTTTCAAATCCCGGCTGGCATACCAAAGCCTTTTAAAAATGTAATGAGTCAATTCCGTGTTTAATGCTCAGCCTTTGTACAAATCATTTTAAAACATGCTAATTCTCTGTGTATTTACTAGCACATAACCGGGTTCCATCGGGCTGTTGCAAGGGGATTTGTTCCCAATGGTGTGTGGAATATTTGCGGAGTTTACTAGGAATGTCAGTTGACAGCATAATAGCAGGGACCCGTGGAAAGTAAAATGTAACCTCAAGTCCTCAACTCCACCTCTCCCCCTCCCATCCCCAAATCCGCATATTCACGAACTGTGAAGACTGCTAAGGTTCCTCGGTGAAATAAATGCACAAAAACCCATCCATCCATTGGGACCATACGCTGTACAGAACATCGGTGCTGCCTTAGCAGTCTTCTTGGCACAATCCTGGACGGGTGTCACTCCGATACAGGCACAAAAATGTAATTATTATAAGTTGGAACGAATTGACTGAATCGTTTGTTATTATTATTTTTTAGTTTCGGTAGGAGTGCGAAACAGTGACTCTGAGCCAATACACAGCCCTCTTTTGCAACCCATCCACAAAAATGCATACAACTCGAAATTGTGTGAACGTCGTTTTTTGTAAACCTCCGCATGCACCTTCTGGACCCAAGATCTTTTAAATGAGGCATCATTCATCATTGCACGTGCTGTGGTTACGGTGTTTACCCGGTTCAGACACAATCACCCAACTTGAAAAGTCACATATGTACTAATAGATGAAAACAACAATCATAACAAAACTTGTGGATCAGGTTACACGTTGCTCGGGCCAACCTTGCCCTTCCCAGTCTGTTTCACAGTTGGTTGTGTTTAACTTGCTCTTGTTGCTTGGATGTGCAGTTGTTTGTCAAAGTTGATAATCCCACCAACATAATGCCAAGAGGATATATCACAATACAGTATAACACAACAAAGTTGACGACATTACCTCTCCCATAGGAAGCAAGTGTGGTGATATATATATATATATGTGTGTGTATGTGTGTATATGTGTATGTGTGTATGTATATGTGTATTATGTGTGTGTGTGTGTATATACGAGGTGTGTTCAAAAAGTATCCAACCTTAATTTTTTGTGCGAAACAAATAAGCTAGGAGGGCGTGGTTTGGTGCACGTATGTAGGCGATCCTAATCCTATGCGTGAATATTTTCCCGCCTGCAGAAGCTGTCAGTCGCGACAGACCGCCGATGAGTGAGGAGATGTAAGTGAGCGCCGTCGGATTTTCGTTTTTGACAAAATGACGGATCACTGTGGTCTCATCGCCAGTGATCACTGTGTTGAAGAAGTTGGGATCGCTGTTCACAGTCTCCAGCATGTCCTGTGCGATCTCCAAACGGAGTTGCTTCTGCTCGATCGTTAGCAGCTTTGGCACGAACTTTGTGAGATTCTCCTTAAGCCAAAATCCTCAATCACAACGGAATGTACGGATCCAATGCTGACACCCGCCTCGTCTGCAAGTTCTCTGATCGTGATTCGACGATCCTGATCAGCAGGTTCCTCACTTGGTCAATGACGATCTCATTTCGGGATGTTGAGGGCTACCAGAACGTGCTTCACTTTCCACTGATGTGCGACCATCTTTGAAGCGGTTGTACCACTCTTTATCTGTGTGGTGCCCATGCTTCGTTCCCGAAGGCCTGTTGAATCTTGCTGATCGTTTCCACTTGGGAATCGCCAAGCTTTACACAAAATTTGATGCAGTTGCGTTGTTCAAGTTTTTCCGTCA
>CM068968.1:20599934-20626177 GCA_035128595.1 Eptatretus atami
ACACACATATACATACACACACATATACATACACACACACACATTTTCATTACATATTGCTGGCAAAACTGAAAGAAAAAAAATCACTCTCCAATATAATGGCTCCTACTGTGAATAGTAGATTAAACGGACAAACACAGGTGTAACTGTAAGGAGGACAAGGAGCCGTCAGCAGCTGTTCACACCTTGTCCCACTTCCCCGATGGAACACAAGTACCTAAAGAAAAGCGTCCGGTACATCTGATGAGCCTCGTAGTAATCTCCTCTCTCAATGCTGGCCTTGAGTTTCGCCTCGACCCTGTGCACACCACCACGACCGCGACTCGCCGGCCCAGCTTTCTCACTCCCCTCAGTTGCCATATTCCTGAAGCGAAGCCGGAAATTGATTTACCATACTTCCGGTACAAAGGGAAACGTACCTACCGAGGTCGTTCGGCTGAGGAAAGAGAGGAAAAAAAAATTCCGATTACATCTACTGACGTAAATGTCAGAATAAAATGATACAATTCCGAGCGTCGATCGTTACAACTAATTTATTTGATCCATATTTATTTTAATGTAAAGAAAAACTTTTTCATCGTATGGTATTATTATTTTTTATTAAATGTTCTTCTCTCGTTAACAAAAAAAAAACTATATTTTAGTCCCTTATTTCAAAACTGTGAGGAAGTTTATCAAGTAAACAACGCGACAAGCTAAACTAAATTGTGCGGTGTATGTGCAAAACATTTTTTTTTCTCCTCAATAATCTTATCCGCTTGGAGTCTGAAGTATAATATAGATTTTTTTAAAAATCGAGAGCAAGTAAAATTAATTTAAAAATCTATTGTGAATTTAAAAAAAGAAAAATTCCCTTCATATATCCGTGAAATTAAGGAAGTGGCTTGTATAGAGCCACACGCCTCGAAAGACGCCATTAAATAAAGATTCAAGCTCGCGTCGGTTTTTCTGCATTTTGATTGGCTCGTGGAGAAGTATGACGTCACAAATAATACTGACATAATTGTCATGGCAGTGCGTGCTGTTTGTTTTTCAGAAAGCTTGTAAATCGGTTACTCGACTGCGGATGGAGTCAGAGGCAATCCAAACGTGAGTGAACGTTGCGAGACAGAAAAAAAATACAAAAGGCTTTCGAGTCTCAACAAATCAAACTGTATAATTATATTGATTATTGGTACAACGTTGTGAGTGTAGTACATGATGCAGGTTATGCAATCCTCTACTTATTAGAGCAACACGTGCAGTGAACTGGAATGTTCGGATAGGAGTGCAACACAGACACGTTGGACCAATTAACCTTTTAAAAAAAAATGAATTTAACAATCCTGTTTGTGTCTCGAATCGGACGGAGAGGATATTAAATAAATAAATAAAAAACTACAATTTGCCATTATTATTTATTTGTCGAGGCTCGTGGAAGAGTTAGTGCACTGGATCAGGACAGAACAGGATGCAAAGGGAACAGTTGAAGAGAGTGTGGGGACACCAACACAACAGCAGAGGAGAAGGCCAAGACGGAGGGAGAGTTGGACAAACATTAATTAGTGTGGGGAGGAATGGGGGCAGAGAGGATGCATGGGGTGACATGATGATTCACGGGGGTGGACTGATGTTCAGGGTGGACATGATGATTCACGGGGTGGACATGATGAGTTCATGGGGTGGACATGATGATTAATAGGTGACATGATGATTCATGGGTGGACAGATGATTCAGGGGTGGACATGATGGTTCATGGGTGGACATGATGATAATAGGGTGACAAGATGATTATGGGTGGACATGATGATTAATAGGGTGGACAAGATGATTACGGGGTGGACATGATGATTCATGGGGTGGACATGATGATTCACGGGGTGGACATGATGTTCAGGGGTGGACATGATGATTCACGGGTGGACATGAGGTTCATGGGTGACATGATGATTAATAGGGTGGACATGATGATTCATGGGGTGGACAAGATGATTCATGGGGTGGACATGATGAGTTCATGGGGTGGACATGATGATTAATAGGGTGGACAAGATGATTAATGGGGTGACATGATGATTACATAGGGTGGACAAGATGATTCACGGGGGATGTGTTCATGGGTGGGACATGATGATTTAATAGGGTGGACATGATGTTCATGGGGTGGACATGATGATTCACGGGGTGGACATGATGATTCATGGGGTGGACATGATGGTTCATGGGGTGGACATGATGATTAATAGGGTGGCAATGATGATTAATGGGGTGGACATGATGATTAATAGGGGGACAAGATGATTCACGGGGTGACATGATGATTCATGGGGTGGACTGATATAGGGTGACAGATGATTAATGGGTGGACATGATGATTAATAGGGTGGACAGATGATTACGGGGTGGACATGATGATTCATGGGTGGACTGATGATTAATAGGGTGGACATGATGAATTAATGGTGGACATGATGATTCATGGGGTGGACAAGATGATTAATAGGGTGGACAAGATGATTAATGGGGTGACATGATGATTCATGGGGTGGACAAGATGATTCACGGGGTGGACATGATGATTCATGGGGTGGACATGATTCATGGGTGGACATGATGATATAGGTTGACATGATGATAATAGGTGGACATGATGATTCCATGGGGTGGACATGATGATTCATGGGTGTGACATGATGATTAATGGGGTGGACATGATGATTAATAGGGTGGACATGATGATTCATGGGTGGACATGATGATTCATGGGGTGGACAAGATGATTAATAGGGTGGACATGATGATTCATTGGGTGGACATGATGATTAATAGGGTGGACAAGATGAAATAGGGTGGACATGATGATTCATGGGTGGACATGATGATTAATGGAGTGGACAAATGATTCAGGGGTGGACATGATTCATGTGTACATGATGATTACGGGTGGACATGATGATTAATGGGGTGGACATGATGATTCAGGGGTGGACAAGATGATTAATGGGTGGACAAGATGATTCATGGGGGTGGACATGATGATTCATGGGTGGACATGATTCATGGGTGGACATGATGATTTCATGGGTGGACATGATGATTAATGGTGGACATGATGATTCATGGGTGGACAAGATGATTAATAGGGGGACATGATGATTCATGGGGTGGACATGATGATTAATGGAGTGGACATGATGATTCATGGGGTGGACAAGATGATTCACGGGGTGGACATGATGATTAATGGAGTGGACATGATTCATGGGTGGACATGATGATTCATGGGTGGACAAGATGATTCACGGTGGACAAGATGATTAATGGAGTGGACATGATGATTCATGGGTGGAAGATGATTCAGGGGTGGACAGATGATTCACGGGGTGGACATGATGATTCACGGGGTGGACATGATGATTCACGGGTGGACATGATGATTCACTGGGTGGACATGATGATTTAATGGGGTGACATGATGATTCACGGGGTGGACAAGATGATTCACGGGTGGACAAGATGATTCACGGGTGGACATGATGATTCACGGGGTGGACAAGATGATTCACGGGGTGACAAGATGATGCTGGGGTGGACATGATGATCATGGGGTGACATGATTCATGGGTGGACAATGATTCATGGGGTGGACATGATGATTCATGGGGTGACATGATGATTCATGGGTGGACAAGATGATTACGGGGTGGACAAGATGATATCACGGGGTGGACAAGATGATTCACGGGGTACATGATGATTCACGGGGTGGACATGATGATTCACGGGGGTGTATGATGATTCAGGGTGGACATGATGATTAATGGGGTGGACATGATGATTCACGGGTGGACAAGATGATTCACGGGGTGGACAAGATGATTCAGGGGTGGACATGATGATTCACGGTGGACAAGATGATTCACGGGGTGGACAAGATGATGCATGGGTGGACATGATGATTCATGGGGGTGGACATGATTTCATGGGGTGGACAAGATGATTCATGGGTGGACATGATGATTCATGGGGTGGACATGATGATTCATGGGGTGGACATGATGATTTCATGGGGGACAAGATGATTCATGGGGTGGACATTGTGGATACAGGAGGAAACTCCGAGGAGGGAAAACTGGAAATTTAGATGGAAGAGGGATTGGGGTTGGGTGGGTTAACGAGGCTAGGAAAGATCATGATTTTGGATTGGGGACGAATATTGTCTGAAAGTGACAATCTTCAGCGAATTGGCAGATTTCTGCTCATACTGGCAAGTCTAATTATTCATCATATCAATGGAGGTTAACTTTGTACAAACAATTAATTATTGTGGAATGTGCATTTTGCATATAATTGGATAATTTTGTGGTGCATCAAATGGATGTATTTTGGCCTCCAGGTCGTCACCGGCGAGTGCAATCCGTGCCATAGACCTCGGGGCTGTGCACCAAATATGTTCTGGTCAGGTGGTCTTGTCGCTGACCACGGCCATTAAGGAGCTGGTGGAGAATGGTCTGGATGCGGGTGCCAGCTCCATTGGTAAGTGGCGAACGTTTACGACCCATTACATATGGTCATATAAGCAGGCCGAGAAAACTCCGCCAACAGCTGTCAATCCGAGAATGACATCTGGAATTTGGTGGTTGTGTTGTGCAGCTGAGATGTGTTGTTGACCTTTTGAGGCAGGGGAAATGATAAACCAGATGTTTTGTTTGCTTGCATCACCGAGTTGTGCAGGAAAGAGTCGACCATACTTCTGGGAGCCTGTTTTGGGGTACCACCCAATGGCTAGTTTTCTATCCATTGAGTTATATGTGCTACTTGTTGTCTGTGCCTGTGTGTTGACCATCCTGGCAGAGGTGAGATTGCGGGAATATGGAGCTGAGCTGGTCGAAGTGTGTGACAACGGCTCAGGCGTGCAGGAACAAGACTTTGAAGGCCTGGGTATGGCTTTGTCGAACATTTGCTTTTCTCCATGAAGCGGGTGGAATCATTTGTTGGTCGCTTTGGAAAAATGTTCGGGGCAACCGAAGTGCTATGTGTTTGGTGGGAATGGGATATTTTTCATGGTGGGGGTTCATATATTCCACCGTTTTTGCATACATAATATGCAGACGGTTCCGTAACTCCGGAGAGTCGATGTAAAACTGGGACGTGGTTTGCTCTTTAAAGCAGTCATCTTTCCTGCAGCTTTGAAGCACCACACGTCCAAGCTGCGCGAGTTCTCGGACCTGGTTACGGTCAACACATTTGGCTTTAGGGGAGAGGCTCTGAGCTCCCTGTGCGCCTTAAGGTGAAGCCAGCAAAGCCGGAAAAAACACAAATTGAAACTCATGATTTCTCATTTTGATTGGCAATCCAAGAGTCACCAACTGAGGTTTCAAATGCGCTCTGCCCAATTTCCTCCCCAGTGACGTCTGTGTTGTGACGTGTCGAGAAGGTGCAAGCGTCGGCTGGAAACTCTCGTACGACCACAACGGATTGCTGTTGTCGCAAACTCCTCAGTCCCGACCCCCTGGCACAACCGTCCTGCTCCAGGGTCTTTTCTCCACTCTGCCAGTCAGACAGAAAGAGTTCCTCCGTAACATTAAGAAGGTGGGTCGAGCTGAGGGAGTAGAGAAATCTGCAAAATGCATCGCAGAGAGAAAAACCAAAGATTCTGCACCAAACTCGAGGCCATCTGTATATTGCACTTGGATAAGAACCCGTCACCTTACAAACGGATTTAATCAACAGACGGCATGTTGTAGTTCACAAACATTCTGTTCTGTTCACTCTATCGTTTGCCCGAGGTGTTCTTCCACCTGCTTGGAAGTCAGGTAACATCATCTTCATCAACCATCCTTGCTGCTTGTACATGGTGTGAGCGAAAATCACTTCCTCTTCACTGTGAAGCTGTGTTGGATGCTTTCGTTTGAACCTCTGCTTAAAATGAGTGAAATGAAACATTTTGAATTCCTTAATATTCCGTTCACATTTCAACATCACCGTAATGCATATTATCAAGTTGTTAAAACTTTCTTATATAAGAAGGTGATTTGTAAACCTCAAATATCGTGGAGGTTCGGTTCCGGAAAATTCCGCGATAGTTAAAACTGTGATTGTGGAAACCAAGGGCCAATGGGAAAAGAGGGTTCGGTTCCTCGGCTTCGAGAAAATATTGAGGAAGATCGACGGCAGCCAGAAATGAGCACATTACTATTGATAATATATATATATATATATGAAGCCTGGCAACATTGAAATAAACATGTAAATACAATAAATACGGTGTAAAGTAAACAAAACTACAAGAGTTTTACCTTTTAAATCTATTACAACACAGCGAGGTGGGTGATGGTAATCATATTATGTACTCACACTGTACTCTGCCGTAAATAGAAAACACAAGATTCAGCTTGGGATGATGCGGGGAAAGGGAAGGGGGGGGAGGGTGAGCGGGGAAAGGGGGGGGGGAATGGTGAGCAGGGAAGGTGATTCAGCGAACGGAAAAGTTAACAGCTTTTTACGACGAAGGTGCTCGCAGTATTGCCACAACCCACAATGGAGAAGGATAACACGATCCTTAAATCGCCTTACCTTGAACCACGATCTTTCCTGCTTGGAGAGCGAGGTGCGAGATGGCATCATCTTCCAGAATAATCCCGTCTCATCAGTGTTGAAAACCTGCTCCGTCATAAATCCCTTCACCTCAATTTGTTTCATGAGCTGCGCATGAGAATGTTTTTGAGAATGGGGGTTCGAATACGGAGTTGGATAATAAAGGTTTGGGAATGAGGAAGAGTACAATGGGGAAGGTTCTACCTACAATCATTGACCCCGTAATGGCGGCCCACAGATGCCGCATTTTCACTTCGAGCCAACTGATCGAACAACTCGGGAGGTAATCGTTCACGCACGGGACGAAAACGATGACTGGGTTCAAAAACCGCGATGGGTCGAAATGAAATCCCGCAATAACGAAATCGTAACAATAGGTTGCCCACGATTGGTCGAAACCCACGATATTTGAGGTTTTACTGTACCGGATACCACCAGGTGTTGCTATACGATACATATTTACATAGAATTCGGGTCTTCTCCCCACCCTGAACCCCCTCCCCCAGTTATGCTACCCAGACAGAAACCATACTTGGGGGACCCTTAGGCAACATGGAAAATTTGTAGTTTTGTAGTTTTTGAAACATATATATATATATATATATACACAGTATAAACAAACAAATAAACATAAATTTAGTTTTGTATATTCGATATGCACAGACAAGGTCTCTTGATTTCCTCCCCTGCCCACCTCCCTTTCTGATTTAAGGAGAGTAAATGTTGCTTTGGTTCAGGGTTCCTCGTTATTCAGTTACTGTGCCTGACATGTGACATGCGTAGGAGTTTGGCAAAGCGGTGCTGGTGCTGCAGGCGTATGCGTTGGCTATGCCCGGTGTCCGGCTGTCGTGCACGAACCAGTGTGGGCAGGGCCGGCGGACAACCATACTGTCCACGTCCGGAACTCAAGATCTTCGCAACACCATCGCCAACATCTTTGGACCAAAACAGGTGCATCATTAGCTCTTACTCGATGTCCAAGTGAACCAATTTCACCTTGTACTTGGCTGCTATTCCTTATGTGCCTTGCTTCTTGTAAATCCGTCCTCCATTGTGGAACAAACTTGCCAGCTTTCTTCACTCTCCTCCAGCTTCAGTCTCTTTTATCCTTTGAGCAAACTGTTCCCAGTCCTGAAAACTGCCAAGAATTTTCCACTCACCCAGGCACTCAGTCTGAGCAAACTTTACAGTGAGTGTTTAAATCATGTTCCTGTATGTACGTTCGTTGACATTTTACGGCGAGTCTTGTATTAAGCTATAACACGGAGACAAACACCCTCGGCACGAGGTGAGCTTTTTCGTTGCAGGATCTCCGGTTTTATATCCAAGTGTGAGCATGGCTCTGGTCGGAGCGCTACGGATCGTCAGTTCCTGTTCGTCAATCGCCGGCCTTGCGATCTACCCAAGGTGCAACATTTCTTTCTTTTTCCTTCCATTTGCAATCACAATGATTTCCATCTTTAACATTCTCTCATTTCCACTTCGTAACAAGTTCCAAATTTTATGTTGTAACCAGTATCGTTTGCCATGTGCTCAGCCTTTAGTTTATTTTTCCACATCGATCCAATTCATGGTTGTATTAAAAGTATGGGGACACCACACGATGAAAGCAACCTTTACATTCTGAATGTGCGTACATTCCCGGACTCTAAAGCAGTGGGTGATGATGTCTGTCTCGGTGACATTTTGGACAACACAGCATGACCAGCTAACAGTTAGGGCATGAAAATCTCCCAGCATGACGACGTACCCACCATGCTGCAGTGTCTGTTCGGAGTCGTTACGAGGACAATATTTGAAATCTTCAGTGGCCATCCCAGAGCCCTGATTTAACCCCAATGAATCCACTCTGGAATGCCTTGGAGCACCACCTGAGGGACAGAGTCGATATTGTACGATCCACATTGAACTTGTGCGTTCTCGAAAGGAAAAATGGCGCATCGTGGCTAATATATGCCTGGTGTTGGCTTAATGGTTAGGGTGGCGGGCTTGGGATCCTGGGGTCCTGAGTTCAAATCCTGCTTTGCTGTTGAATTAATACCAGGTGAGGTTGACTCTGCCCGTCATCCTTCCGAGGTCTGCAAAATGAGTGTCAGCTTGCTGGTATACTGTGTCGGAGTGGCGACCTGTCCAGGATTGTGCCCACTAGCCAAGGAGACTGCTTCGGCAGCACCGACGCTCTGCACAAAGTATGGTCCCAATAGAAGGATGGATGGCTAAACACTATCATGGATGATATCAACCAAAGTGTGACCAATACCACCATGGTCCCAATAGATGGATGGATGGCTAAACACTATCATGGATGATATCAACCAAAGTGTGACCAATACCACCATGATGGTATCTAGAAATAATTTAGTAAAAAATTGTGAATATCCCCCGATATTCTTTTACTGCCCTAATGTTTTTGATGATTACAATACATGTTCAGCTCTACTCTTGCAGCTGAAATCCTCCACAATTTCGATTTATCCATCTAAACATGATTTTCCTGCGTTTATGTGTTCAGATAATTAATTAATTGGCATTTTACAATTGTGATAGTGTTCCCATCTGGGCCCGTAGTTTATGATGCTGAAATGTTGGGTTTGTCATTCCCATCTGAGCATTATGCTTGGACAGCAGGTTCAAATCTCAAACACTGCAATGATTTTTCCGTCTTATTGTGTCCAGGTTGTGATTGACATAAAAGTGGAATGACTTGTATGAATGAACATGACCTGCAAGTAATGCACGTGCAAGTCCCTCCGTGAGCCTGAGGTCACTGATTAAAAATAATAATTAAAATTATTAGTAACGAGCAGATGGAAACATTGATGTTTGTGCCTTCAGGTCTCAAAACTCATAAATGAGGTTTATCACTCATACAATAGACATCAGTACCCGTTTACCTGCTTGAGTATCGGCCTTGAAGCCGATCTCTTGGATGTCAACGTGACTCCCGACAAGCGGCGTGTCCTCATGCAGCGAGAGTCGTTGCTACTTGCTACACTCAAAGCCTCGCTCAGCGCTATGTTTGAGGAAACGCTGAACCAGCTGCCTGCAAACCTGAGCCAGGAATATTTGCCTGGTGAGAGCAAAAGATTGCCGATTGATCATCGCAATATTGTCGCATATTTTGTGAAGCATTCCTTGGAAATTCACAGGTTTTAACACTCGGGTGAAATTTTTGAATCGATTAAGCTGGAGGGTGACGTTTGCTAACGCCATTATTGCTTGTACGGTCTGGTAGGCCATCACTTTTAAGCCTCCTGAAGGTCCCACAATTGGGTATGGCTGTCGTTTAATGGTGAGGGCACTGGACTTGGTTGTGACTGAAGGCAGCGGTAGTAACGATTCGGATTCTAAGCTTCAAGCAAAAGTGCTCACCTCAAGATTATGGTGCTGTCACTGTCGGATCTGTTAAAATCCCAGCTGGTGTCCATTTATGAGAGCACAACCAATATCCTAACACAATCATGATCTGCGTGGATGTGAAAATCAACTTGTCCGATCGGTTCTAAGACACCACCTATATCCCCTTCATCAAATAAAAAAGAAAACTCCATTTATTGGACAGCTTTAAAATTGTCCATCACTCCTGTTGGTTCAGCTACGAAACACCCGAGGAGAGCTGCCCGACGTGTGCCGCAGCCACACTGTAAACATTCCCGCTATTATTTGTGCGTTTGGAAGGCTCTTCTCCAGTTGTACAATCCTGAGTTAATCCCTTGTGGAAATATGACTTGTAAAACATTTTAATATCCTTTCAAGACTAACCCTCTGCTGTTTAAATTCCCAAAATCCAGGATCACTGCTCACCTCCACTCATTCATTCCTCCTCTTTCCCACCTGTGGAATCAGCTTCCACATTCTCTTCAATCTAATTCTTCCCTCCAGGTCTTCAAGACAGCTGTTCACCACCATCTCAGATAATCCCCCATCCAAATCTTTTTCTGATCTTTTTTTCTACTCCCGTTAACCCTTTCCACACCCTACCACCGAGACCATCTCTTTCCAAATTTCCAGTTTTTTTTGCTTCTGTATCCATCTTGTCCACCCCCATGCATCCTCCACCACATCCCCCCCTCTGTCTCTCTTTCCTTCTACTGTTCCTTTTGTTCTGTTGCATCCTAATTCGTTCACTGTTCTAGCTCTTCCACGAGCCTTGACTTTGTGTACAAAAACAAACAAAAACTTTGTGTGATAAGCTCCAGAGCTTTTTAAAATGAGGGTTGTATCAGATACAGTATGAGAGAGAGAAACGAGAAGTTGGGTATGATGTTTAGCCGAAAGCAGTTACGAGATGTCCATTGCAGGATTAAAATGCAATGACCAACTAATCCTGTCTCTCCAGGGACAACACGGTGCAGCCCCTGTAAATATGATCACACATCAGAGAGAGACTTTGTGAGAAGTGACGTACATCTTTCTTCTCTGCACAAAGCCTTTTCCTTCCGCGATTTGGACTCTGCGTCGGGGAAGAAAGAAAGCCTGAAGCAGAGCTCATTCTCACAGCCGAGCATAAACAGATTTTTGGCTCAATCACACCGAAATTGCGTAGAAGAAAAGGTCGCTACTTTCCCTTTAGGTTTTCGGTCAACAATGGTCGAAGAAATGAGCACCCCCACTTCGTCTCAACCAGTGATCACAACCCAACTAAGGACTCGAAACGTTTCTAGCAAAGGGAATGACGTGCTTGCAGAACACTCCAACCTGCAATCGGAGAGCCCCTCGAAAACCAATCACAATCTCCCTTCTTCCACACCCTCTCTGACTTCAAAATTGAAACGCACTCAGGCCAGTGCATTTGATGCTTCTCCCAGCCACTGCATATCGGTTAAACGGCATAAACATGACCTGGCCTTATCGGTGAATTCCGCCGAGGACGATATGCCCGTATCGATTGCCCGGCGATTAAGGGACCTCCCATTTTGTCTGGAGAAACTGACCAGACAAGTCCGGGCATTGCACGAACGTGGTGGTGGCGGCAATGTGGAGAGAAGGTTCCAACGGAGATTCCGGGCGAGGATCGACCCATCTGAGAACCTATCGGCAGAGGAGGAGCTTCAGAAGGAGATCAGGTTTGTGGGCGCACCTTGGATCGCAGGTTTAAAATGTGGAGTAATACAATTTGATTTAGTTCACCGATTGAAAGTTTCATGCAAACAAACACCTTTGCAGGAAGGACTCTTTTAGCTGCATGGAGGTCGTAGGCCAATTTAATCGTGGATTTGTGGTGGCACGCTTGGGTCAAGATCTCTTCATCATTGACCAGCATGCCAGCGATGAAAAGTACAACTTTGAGCGGCTGCAGCACGAGGGAGCGCTCACTGGGCAGCGCCTAATCACGTGAGCATTGGAGATCGCCTGTTGGTTGTGATGTGTATGCACCGGTCCTGGTCCTAATCACGTGAGCATTGGAGATCGCCTGTTGGTTGTGATGTGTATGCACTGGTCCTGGTCCTAATCACGTGAGCATTGGCGATCGCCTGTTGGTTGTGATCTGTATGCACCGGTCCTGGTCCTATAAATATTTCAACACCGCCCCTACCCCCATCCTCTCCCCTTCCACTCCTTCATTCGTTTTTCTTAGCATCTCTCCACATTGTCTTATCAGGCCCCAAAAATTGCAACTCACGGCTGTGAACGAGGCCTTGCTCATGGAGAACCTGGAGGTGTTCAGGAAGAACGGGTTCGACTTCATTATTGACAAACAGGGTAAGGAGACTGCTGTCCAATCTGTGTTGGCTCTTATTTCTCTGAATATCGTGATACATACCCATGTGCAAGTCGTCCCATGACCGGGATGAACCAAAGTGTCATGTGGAGTTGAGAATACACCTTTGCATATCAATCGCGCTTTGGAGAAAAAATGTCAACTTGCAAGTAGTTTTCATTTATTTAGTTTGGTGATAAACAATGTGCGATATCCATCCATCACCCACCACCCACAGCTGCACCGACCCAGCGCGTATGTCTCACCACATTGCCGACGAGCCGTGGATGGACGTTTGGATCAAGTGATGTAGATGAACTGCTGTTCATGCTGAGTGATGCTCCCGGCACGATGTGCCGACCTTCTCGTGTACGGGCCATGTTTGCTTCGCGGGCATGCCGTCAGTCGGTAATTGCTATTGCATCGTCGTCATCTTTATGCCTGCAAGTTTCTTTTGCACATCTTTGTTCCACAGACCTTGTTAGGTGCGTTGTTTTGAAATGTTGATGGCATTGAAAGTGTTGTTGGTGACTTGTTTTGCTAGCAGAGAGGTTTGTTAGCAAGGTATTTCACCCTTCGACGAGGGTCAATATGCTTGGCCTCCATTGAAGTGAACGGTGCAATTTTCAACAATGCCAATGTTGGAACATTCTGTCTTAGAACTCGAATCCAAATAGTGTTAGTTATTGGTACTTGAAGGCATGTCGGATGTGTTATAGGTTTCTGCTTTTACGCCATGAATTTTGGTTGGTGGAAGAATGGCCAACATTTTTTTTTCTCCATGTCCGCAGCCGAAGGCCGTGTTTTTCATTTTCGGGTTGTCCGTCCAATATTTTTTGTTTCTGCAATAACTTGTTAACCACTGAAGGGATTTCAACCAAACTTTGTACAAGTATGAACTGAAAATAGAATGATTAACCGATTCAATTTTTGGGTTGTATGGGTCAAAGGTCATGCATGTGCCCTTTGAAAATCATTTTGCAGATCAGAACTCAAGTTAGTTCGAAGCATCAGATGCCATCTCTCTTCTCTCTTGCTCATGTGACCTTTAAGATCAAACGTACCAGTGGGTTGCCATCTAACAGTGGGTGGAGGCATATCCACACACATTCATGTCAAATTCTATTTCCTACTTTTAAGCTGATGTCATGATGTTAGCGGCTGTAGGTGAGCCGATCCAGATTGCTTTGTCCTTCCTTCCTAAAGTGGTGAATGTATGTACCCTTAGAATTTGATTTTGCTTCCCCTCCCCCCTCCTTCGTGTGTCGGAGTGGCGACCCATCCAGGGTCGTAGCCAAGAAAACATAGGTCGTTGTAACCGTAGCCATAGAAACTGCTTCATGGCAACACCGATGCTCTATATAGAGCATGGTTTATGTCTGATCTGCCGCCCCCCCCCTTCCCCACCAGTGGTCATTATTTAGTGAATGTACGAGCTTAGCATTTGACTTTTCTAATGGAGGACTTTATACCATTTTATACACGAGCAGTGTACATTTGTTTCTACTTCTTCCTCAATCTCCAGCGGCACAAACTGGATATATATATATATAAGAGGCACCGCGAGGAGGAGTGATGTAAGGGACACATCGGCCATTTTGGAGTTAATGCCATATAGCACTATTTTAACCCTTCCCCTATCATCATTATATCATTAAAAAATGTCGCTTACATCACTCCTCGCGGGGCCTCATATATATGAAGGTTGTTGGGTGACCGATATAATCACGTAAAAACTATGGTCCAACATTGAGAGGCTGTGTATTCTTAAACTATGAATGCATACCCACAGGACCACTCAAGTTACTTAGTTAACCTCCGCCATTGAAGATGGACGGAGGTTACTGTTTTCACCCCTGTCTGTTTGTTTGTTTGTTTACAGTATTACGGAAAAACTCCTGGAGATTTCGACGAAACTTGGTGGGGGATTAGGTATGGTCCAAGGATCATGCCATTAGATTTGGACTTGGTCCAAAGTCCAATATGGCCGCTATGGCGGCCATTTCGAAAAAATATTTGAATTTTTGTTTTTGCATTTCTACATGTTTTAAGTGATTTCCAACCAAAAAAAAAAAAAAATTTGTTAGAGAAAAAAAGACAAAATTTTGCAACTTTTTTTCAAAAAAATTTCGATTTTATTTGAAAAAATATTTGAATTTTTTTTGCATTTCTACATGTTTTAAGTGATTTCCAACCCCCCCAAAAAAATTTGTTGAGAAAAAAAAAAAAACAAATTTTGCAACTTTTTTTTCAAAAAAATTTCGATTTTATTTTTTTGCCATTTCTACATGCGCGTCGATCTAGTTTAGTTTATTCAATCGTGGTTCAGTAGAGTCTGATCCGTTTTGACCTACAATGAATAGGATATCAGGTTTCCACTTAAGTGACCCAGCAGTATTGGCGGCGGAGGTTTTGCACTCTACCGAGTGCTCCCCCTCTAGTTCTCTTTTGCATCCTTTGCCCCTGAACCACACAGGAGCACCCACAAATATGTAGAACACTCGGTCCGTAAAATTCCAAACCAACATTGGCTCATACATTTCCAATGAGGAGCGTGAAGGATTTGACGAGTCAAATTTTCTGCTCTGTGTACAGGTGATGATTGGCACAGCGTTAAGTGCCAGCGACATGAAGAGACTCCTACAGCACATGGGCGAGATGGAACAGCCATGGAATTGTCCCCATGGCCGACCGACCATCCGGCACCTTATCAACTTGGACATGGTCTCAACTTAGCCCATTTAGTGATCCTAACGTAGGTGTACTCACCGATACCAAAGCCTGTCGTGTTAGTTTCCAAATTTGTTTTTATTAATAAATACATAACACCCATGTCAGGTTCTTTTTCTCATATTTTAACATGTTTTCCTTTCTGTACAGAATCACAATAATCACAACCTTGCATGCAATGCAACATGTTAAAGGTGAACTGCTGTAATGTCGTCTTGTTTTATTGATACAATAAGTGGTAACAAAGTGATCATCAACCCAAGGTCGTTTATTTAAGCTAAGTCTGATGTGTTTTATTTCTGGAAAAATATATACACATTTAGTTTCGAATATAGAGTAACCACTGTTCCTTTTCTACCCAAACAATCTTTTTGGGGTAAAAGTCCATTCAAGAAAACCATGACGTACTCGTTCTTGGCACGATTGTCTGGTGGGTTCCGCCGCCTCTTGGTCCTCACTTGGCGATACCTGTCAGCCAACCCAAGGTGAATAGCGATGGTACACCCACACTGCTGTCCTTGTCAGCGAGCTGCTGGAAAAGGGTACCTGGCTGTGCCACGGCCTGGAGTTGTGTAGACACCTGTAGGACAAAATGTACTGAAGGAAACTGAACAAAGACACCAAGCAGGCACGAAGAACTCCCTAATCGGGCGTCACACTCTGAAGTCCCAAGAACCAGGGTTATTAGAACTTGAAGCAGAGTATCCCCCCCCCCCTCCAGAGAAAAGCCAATACTCCAAAGTGTTGGAAATCGAACCAGGTTCCACATAAGCTAAATCAAAAGTACTAGTTGAAGCCCATGGTAAAAAAATACTACGATGGGGAAAAGAAAAGCCTTTTCTTACTCTGGTTGAAAGAGATCAAAATGGGAGGTTTATTTCTTGATGAGAAAGAAAAAAAATTTGGGCATGGTCACCTGTAACCTATACACCACCCAAGTTCAAATTTTTGTCTGATTAGAATTTTTTAAAATAATTTTCCCTGAGGTTTGGATTAATTTGAAGCGACTTTTACATAATTTTTCTATCCACAAGGAGCATTTCCTTATTTCAGGGTGGACAAGAGAGACAGCATTAGGCGATTATATATATATATATATATATATATATATATAGATTGGTTATGAGTTATCTCGTATCTGGTGACATTCATGATCATATTTCTCTAAACATCCCGATCCTGCACTGCTTTCCGAAGTGAGAGCAGAGAAAGCTTGGTTGCAGCATTTCGCCCACCCATCCAGCGCATACAAGGTTTACCTCTCCCGCTTCAGAATAAGGGTGGCCACCTACTCAAAGATTCATGTCCCCCTTTCTGCATCACTCCTTATCCCACCTTCTCAAACATTCCCTTGCACCCCCAACACACGAACTTCACCTACACACACACACCTTCATCACCCGCACCCACACACACACACAAACATTCATCTCCTGCACCCACACACACACAAATCTTCATTCACCCCACCCACACACACACCTTCATCACCCGCACCCCCCCACACACACACACACCTTCATCACCCGCACCCCAACACCCTTCATCACCCGCACCCCACACACCTTCATCACCTGCACCCCACACACACACAAACCTTCATCACCCGCACCCCACACACACAAACCTTCATCACCCGCCACCCCACACACACAAACCTTCATCACCGCAACCCCACACACACAACCTTCATCACCCGCACCCCACACACACAAACCTTCATCACCCGCACCCCACACACACAAACCATCACCCCACCCCACACACACACACACAAACCTTCACCCACACCACACACACAAACCTTCACCCACACACACACACACACCAAGCCTTCACCCGCACCCCACACACAAACCTTCACCCGCACCCCACACCAAACCTTCACCCATGCCCCACCAACCTTCCCACCACAACAAACCTTCTTCCTCACTTCACCTCCCTAAAGACTCCCCTTGCCCCTGCAAAGCCTCCCCCCACCCTTATCCTGCACCTTGCCCCAAGCTTTGTCATAATCCGTTCACAACATTTTGAAATGTCATGCTATGTATCGTTTTTGGCCCCACCTCTCGTGAAGAATCACTTTAGAAAATTCTCGGATCCGGATCTTCACCAAAATGTAATCAATTCGGCCTTGTCACACACCAAACCTGTTCACCAAATTTTGTCCAAATCCATCCTTAACTTTGAGAAATTCTGCTCACAAACAAACAGACGGGAGTGAAAACATAACCTCTGTCCACCTTTAGTGGCAAAGGTAAACGGACGGATGCAAAAACCTATCGGCTTACTTCCAATCAGCAGCAAGGTCATGGAATCCATCATCACAGTTGATATGAAATCCTTTTCTCCAACAACCTCATCTCAGATCACCAATTCAGATTCAGACCAGGTCACTCCACCTTGGACATACTACTTCGACTAACACAGCAATGAATGGAGGCCCTCAATGTCAGACACATGAGATCAAAGCCGTCTCTCTGGACATATCTCATGCTTTTGATAAAGCCTGGCATCCCGCATTGCTCTCCAAACTGTCTGCCTGTGGCATCCATCTCGAACTCCACACATTTCTTACTGATTTCCTAGACTCTCATTGCCAATGTGTGGCACTCAACGGAATCCTTTCATATCCTCTCCCTCTCAAGGCTTGAGTGCCCCAAGGTAGTGTTCTGGGCTCAGTCCTATTCCTGATCTTCATCAATGATCTCTCTGACTCAATGGAAAATCCCCTTTATCTATTTGCTGGTGACTCCTCCCTCTGTCGTGACATCTCTCATTCTTCAGGTAGGCAGGCTGCAGCCTCTTCCTTCTCTTCAGACCTTGAAAAGAAAAAAAAATCACAAGGTGGTCAAACACTTGGAATATGTCTTTTAATCATGACAAATCTCACACTCTATCTCTCTCCGAAAGGACTGGCAACCCCCACCTTCCCTCAACCCACCACTCCTATCTACCTTCTTAACAATCCTCTTGAAGAAGTTCAGTCATTCAAACTCTTAGGTCTATTAGCCATGATCTTTCTTGGGCAAACACATCTCAAAGCCAGCCGCTGACTGAGGCATCCTCCGTCATACAAAATCCTTCCTTGGCATACCTGAACTCCAATCCACCGACAAGGCTTTCATCCACAGCTTGATGGAGTACTGCTCTCCCCTCTGGGCTGGTACCCCTGCCTCAGTCTTGCTCAGCTTGACACCGTCAAAACCAAGGCTTTCAGGATTATTGGAATCTACCGCGATGAAGTCGAGTCTGGGTCGATCACTTCGCCATCAAAGAAAAGGTAGGTAGTCTGTTTTCCACTGCCTGCTTTCTGGTCTTGCACCATCTGCTCTTTCCATGCTTTTTACCCCCCAGGTTTCTGCATGACACACATGGTCCACCGTCAACCCCCTTCTGGTGAAACTACCTAAATGCAGGATCACTACTCACCTCCACTCATTTGTTTCCTCTTCTTTCCCAATGGTAGAACAAACGTCCACATTCTCAAATTTCATTCTTCCCTTCAGGTCTTCAAGACAGCTGTTCACCACCATCTCAGATATCGTCCCCAGTTCTAAACCATGATCTTTTCTACCCTCGTTAACCTCCCCCCTCCTTCCAAATTTCCAGTTCCCCTCGTGAGAGTTTCCTTCTGTATCTATCTTGGCCTTCAACTCTGCTGTTGGTTGTCCTCCCTCTCCAAACTGTTCTTTTTGTCCTGATCCATTTATTCAGTGTACTCGTACTAAGCTCTTCCATGAGCCTCGACGATTTATACACAAAAAAGAAAACCCTACCCAGCATGATACTTAAATTTTCTGCACGCTTGATGTGTGCATGACGCATGTTGTATTGCTTACTTATCGTAAAGTTTTACCCGAAGTAGGATTGAAGGTTCATCGAGTTAGAGCATCCCATCTCTCCCCACCAACTACATTTTAACCCCATCTCTGGTCCTGTAGCTTGAATCCTCAACTATTGTTCTAGGAATTGTCGTGTTATCGTTTGTATGAAGTGACACACACCTGCTGTTGGATATTACAATTCTGGAAACCAGTGATCGAATGGGATTATGGGAGAGCACGATGGGACAAAATGTTAGCATAATATTAGCCATCACAGCAACCAACAAAACAGCAGGTTAAATACGTCAGAGCAGCTCGAGGGTCAAAGCAATGCATAGTTTTAAAATGAAGTAACGGCCTTCATTTCATGCCATATTCTTCTGGGCCTCAATGTCAACACCTCATCTGAGCGCCAATTCACGTTGGCCAAAGCATCACAGCAGAATGCGCAACGACCTGGGTCTTTGGACAAAGAGTGACCTGCATATTAGGGGGACGACTCATCTTCAAGGCCGTGCTGCTTTCGTAAGGCCATGTTTTCTGGCACAGTGGTGTTGCTTCCACCACAAACCTTGCAAGTGCAAAAGACAAACTTGTGGTTACATCTGTCTGGCTTTGTAACCCCCTAATATGCATGCTTCCATTACTACAGATTCGAGGGGCCACTCCTTCCAATTAGACAGCTGTAGATAGCTACAACAGTTCCGTAACACTGAATTTAAGCCACAGTGCTGACCTAAGTACCGCAACGTGCCATAAACTCAGTTCTCATACCGTGTCCTGCGGAATCTCTGCCTTGGGTGTTGCTGCATGTCGCGAGCCGTGGGTAGAACTCACTGGCAGCAGTGCAAACCTGCGAAAACATCCCACGGTGCTATCAATAGGGGCTCGCTTGGCAGCAATCGAGAGTCAAAAGTAGTGCATAGAGACAGTTGGCCATTGATGCCGAAATAGATGGGTGTGAAAGTGAATGAGAGAATGAAAGCTGGAGGAAAAAAAAAACAAAGACTAAAATAAAACAAATTACCCGAGAGTCAAAGCTGAAGGGAAACGAAATCAATTTTCTCCACAAAAAAAACAACATTTTATCTCTATTATAATGTGTCAGGGTTTGAAACTATAAAATATTAATACAAATACATCGAATGAGTGAATGATTTGGAAACGTTAAATGATTCGTGGGATGAATTCCATTACAATGGATGATGAAGGTATTTACACTCTGATAGACACTCCTGAGCATTTAAAATGGTGCTTCATGGCCAGGGACAGGCCTGTGGTGTGCCAGCCGGCGGATGGATGTCAAGCCGGGTGTCCCATCTCCTCGCATTAGAAAAGTAGATGAATTATCGCCGGCACCCTGAATATTCTGGTCTCTCAAATAATCTGACAACAGGTTATCTCAGCGTGTGGTCATTGTGCAGACACCAAGTCCTAAACTTGAAACAAATTCATGCGAACAAGTGTTTTCATTTCAGGTAAACAGCCCTCTCGGGCTACGGAAGGAAAACCAACATCATCCTGTACATTTTTATTAATTAATCAATCAAGCTCTACACAAAGAGCCGATGCAGTTTCTTAACTGAGGTGAAAATCCTGGACGGTTTGCCACTCCGACACAGGAAGTCAGGGCAGGAATGTGTAACTTGTCCAGTGTGCCAGCACTAGCTCGCCTACTCTTCGTAAAGGACACCATGGGATCTTTAGCGTCTTTCAACGAATGCCGCAGATGGGCCGTCCAGTTTAACGTGCATCGAAGGATGGCACACATGATGAATCACTCTGCCTGTGAAACACCGGGATGACAGTTTAAAGCTGGGATAGGATTCTAACCCATGATAGACAGCTCAGAGACGAGTGTATGTGTGGACCTCAGCCATACATTTAAATACCTTTTAAAGTTTTCCTTACTTGACATTTCATTTCAGGTGTGTGTTGCAGTACTTCTCTTCCCGGGGGGGGGGGGGGGGGGGGGGGGGGGTGGTGGTATTTGGTTGTTGGTATACAATTCATGTTGATGATTTCATTTATAATTATCCATGTTAGCAGCAGTATTGGAAACCACACGTGTTGGCATGTTTTGTCTTCACTTGCTTGTTCATCTAATTATCCTTTGCTTGCTCTTAAACGAGTGCTTCATATGCAAACACGTGTGCACACAACTGACAAAACATAACTCTGCCATTTCATCCTCAGTTCTATCAGCTCGTCATTTTAGTGCAGTTCAGCTGACATGGTGAAAAGACTGCCAGAACGGCCTGAAAGGTGTGCACACTCGCCTCTGAGCCATCTATCCTGGTTTTGCATCTCGACCCTACTACAAACTGTCATCCCAATGTCTTGTATGCAGGGTGAGGTATCAATGTATATGCCATCCTTCATATAGACGATAAACTGAGTGTCCAGTCTAACGAAATTAGTTGATGGACATTAAAGATTCCACGCTGTCCTTAGCGAAGAGTTGATGTTATTGCAGGCACCCCAAACAAATTACAAATTCCTGCTCTAACCTTCAGGGGGCACTGCATCAGCAGCACCCCCAGCAAATGATGCTGCCCGATACCATGTAATGTATGTGAATGAAGAAGAAGACATAGCAAAGTTTATGGAAGAAACCAGGATCGGCATGAATTAAAAAACCATGGAATGCAACCATTTACCGTACTGAGCAGTTGGACAAGTCGAGTACTTGATGTGACTCGGGAGTGGAGGAACTGCTTTTGGGTAGAGTCAAACACTCAGATGTCCCCAGAAGACCGTACACTGTCTGCAATGCAAAGCAGAAACATACCGCAAGAATATGGTTCTACTTCCTGTTAATCTAAAGCCTTTCTTTGCCAATATAAACAAATCAGACCTGGTCACTCTACCTTTGACTGCTGCTTCTGCTCCCCCAACAATGGATGGAGGCCCTTAATATCAGACATGAGATCACGGCCATCTCTCTATTCATAATCGCAAGCTTACGATTGATACAGTCTGGCATCCTGCCTTGCTCTCACTGTCTACCTATGGAATCAAAAGCCAACTCCACTCTTGGATGACTGACTTCCTCCACTCTCATAGCAAATGTGTGGCTCTCGACGGAACCCTTTCATCTCCTCTCCTTGTCAAGGCTGAAGTACCTCAAGGCAGTGTTCTGGGCCCCATATTATTCCTAATCTTCATCAATGATCTCTCTGACTGTGGAAAATCATCTTTATCTCTTTGCTGAAGACTCCACCCTCTGCCGTGACATCCCTCATCCTTCAGACAAGCAGGCTGCAGCCTCTTCTCTTCAGACCTTGGCAAAAATCACATGATGATCAAACACTTGGAATATGTCTTTTAATCTTGACAAATCTCACACTCTCACTAACCCTCACCCAAAGGACCATCTGCCAACCATCTTGTCCACCGCTGTATCCATCTTGTCCACCTAGTACATCCTCCCCTACCCTTCATTCCTCCACACATCCCTTATTTTTCCAAATTTCCCTCTATTTTGTCCTTCAGTCCTGCTGTTGGTGTTTTCCCCTTCTCTTTCTTCGATTACTTTTGTTCCGTCACGTCCTGATCCATTCTGTGTTCTTGCTCTTTCATGAGCCTTAACTTTGCATACAAAAAAAATATATATTTTGATTTTCTCTGTGAACTTTCAAGTTCTCCTCGTGGTCAGATGGCCACAGTCACATTTATCAAGCCATTACTTTAGTAGCAATGATTATCGAGAGGAACCTTACCGCCGTCCGCTGCGCAAGCCGTCCAAGATTCGCCGCAATATGTGGTGTGAATACGTCAAGGTCAAATGGATCCACAAAGCCTTCGAGTTCATCCAGCAGAGGTTCCAGCCTGAGGGAAGCCGACATGCTTTTGCAACTGCATTGGCACAAGGAACCGAATCCGCGAAACATTTGTTGCGATTGCATTCTAGTCGCATCGGTTTTGTACCTGGGATCTGGGCTGCTTCTGATCCGGTTAGTGGCACCTGTCTTTTGCGAGAAGGTGGAATGCAAGAAGCGGAGGTCGAAGGTCAACTGCAACGCCCACTTCTGAGTCATAGGGAGATCGGACTGAAGGTGTCGGATTAAAGGTTAGAATTCAGATGTAATCTGTTTAACTGTGTTTTACATTCATGAACCATCGTGTCAGGAAAAGTGGGGTCATCACAGTAGGCATTACAGAGAAGGATTTGTAAGCCATCAAGCATGGCATAAACAGAACCAATAAAAACAGTTTCACTTCAATACAAAACTTTCACATCATATTGATATGAAATATGGTTGTCATTAATCCATTAATGGCTTAGAGCATGATGTAATGTGACGTACAGTGATATAAATATATCTATACTGTATTATAAAGAGAGCAGTGTCCGGCTGTTTGTTGTGCTATAACTTGAGAACAGATTGCAGTGAAACCAACGATGGTGGGTGATTCAGGGGGAACTCCCAGGAAGGTTTTTGATGCAAAAAAAAAAAAAAAAGACGGTTTGTGTGTGGATACACGGGAAAACGAGGCGAACTGCAAATGCCAACTTTGACACTGGTTATTCCTGCATGGAGGGCTGGATCTCCCAGGAATCTTGCCCCATAGATTACCAATCGCAGCAAAGATTGGTATTTCCATTAGTGAAGTGACGGGTCTTATATGCTCGTGTATATACTACTACTACTACTACTACTACTACTACTACTACTACTCCAATTAATCCCATCTTGTGGGGTTGGCCACAGGAGGTAGATGGACCTTCGTCTTTGATCCTCCAGTTGGCGAGGCCTGACGTTGAAATGGAACTAATCTGGGCAGGAATTTGTTACATGTTCAGGGTGCCGGCAATAACTCGCCTACTTGTCTTCAAAATACACCACGAGATCTTGAACATCCACCAACTGATGTGATGAAACATTCTTCCTGTGAAGCACCAATCCAACAGCTTATAGTCAGGACATTATTTAAACCTAGATTAGACAGCGAAAATGTAAGTGGACTATCTCTGCTCCATCCTGTTGGACTACGTCTCGGGCCCATGTGGAGCATTGTTCTACAGAAGAATCGTTTTTTCCTTTCATCCTTTGTCCTGTAGCACTTTCACTTATCCACGTTTAGACGAGTATATTCCCTCATTTGTTCGTTTTCACCCCAATACGATGGAACTGCTTTTCATTTGGGTCTAATGTTGAGATTACATGTAGGGAGTTCTCACTGGAACATTTGTCTCATCCTGCTGGGATCCTCGGTTCCAATCGCATACACTTTCGATTTTGACAATTGCTTACTCGCGTCTTTGCAACTCATGTTAAAGTGCATTGGTGTCTACCAATATGCTCGTCCTCCATCAGATTTAGGTATCAGTTCCTCCTAGAGCTTAGGTCATTGTAAAAATAAATAAATAATAAGTCAACTGATTCGGTAAACTAATGTCCGCTTCGTTATCAGCACAACAGCAACCCACACGAGCCAGAAAATACATCGAAGTCACAATCAAATGAAAGACCAAATACAGCACTGCATTGCAGTGATCAGAAGGAACCCAAATAAATAAGGAGTAAAGATAGAGTCATCAGGAGGAACTTGGATAGCATTCAAGTTTCAGCTGCTACTCCTCTACTCTAATTCTGAAGTGTCTCACAGTCCCATAACTAGATACAGACAGCTGGTTTTACATCAAGATAAGATTTGCAGTGTGCTCCAAAAAAAGCACATACCCCCTCCATCTCTCACCCCTGCCCCTCTAATCTACCTATATATCTCTGTCTCGCTCCATAACCAGGGCTACGGCACTTTTAATTACATGTTGGAGGCCAAAACATTTGAGAGCGGTTTTTGAACCAGAATTTTGTGCTGAATCCAAAAAGCCATTTCTTAGTTGCCGCATCTTCTGCATTTTGGGTTAAAAAAAAAAAATCTGTTTTTAGTTATGCCCGTAACAAGTTTCTCCCCGAAAACTGAAAAAAAATAGTTTTTACTTACAGATTTACTTAACATGAAGATTTACTACATGTGCAAGTGAGGTATCAAAATGAAGGTATTGACAAGGCCAACACAGCCATAAAATGACAATACACATAAAAACGAATTTTTCATCGTCTCAGATAAAAATTTATAGAAAAAAGTGCTGAAAAAAAGCTTTGGTCTGGACACCATCGTTTGTGAATCACTTCATGCATGTTTGTTATTATGATATGTAAGGCACTGTTATCCAATCACTAGGTTTACATTAACATTCATGTCGCCAAACGTAACAACAATTGGCATGAACGAGGTCACTGGTATTAAGATATGCACCCCCTGCACCCCTACCCCATTATTTTAGTGACACGTCGGTGAGCTCCAAATGTGCAGGTCATCATATACGATCTCTCACAGAATGTGTGCCATAACATATGTAATACAACTGTGGGACTGGGTGACTTTATATTATATATATATATTTTTTTTTTTTCAGCTCCATGACATGATGGAGGCACCAGTGACAACTCGCACCTGCGTACAACACAGAGGCCAATTAAGCAAGGATGAGATCAAACCATTTGACAAGAAGTCAAAGACGAACGTCCTGGGTATGAAAGAAGTTCGTTGCTCCACGCTCAGTGTAAACTCCAAATATGCTTCAGTGTGCAACAGTTTATCCGAAGACTATACCGAATGTATGGCGTATCACAGTTCATGTTGTACAAATTTCACTGCCTTGTGAAAAATTGAACAGAAGATTATGGATCCTGAGCCAGCACCAACAACGCAAATCTCAGAAAAACAACTGCGATCATAAGTAGACCACCAAGCAACTACATATTCTGGTGTATTTAGCCACCTGCATATTCTGCAATCATGAGCGCAAAACTGTGACTTGTAAGGTTGAAATGACAGGCAACTGTGAAACAGCTCATGGTAGGCAGGCAGTGAAGGATGCTGCAATTAGACTTCAAGACGCAAGTCTCCTCACAAAAAGTGAACATGTGAATTTCATCACAAAGGAAGTAAAGTTCTACCATTCTTGCCACAAAACATACATTAACAGAGCAGAATGAGTACACCAAACAAGTACAAAGACTGACGATGGAGTCTCAAAATACTCGTACTAAAGCATTTGAAATCCTTGCTGAACATGTGAAGGAAAATGTCATAAAAGACATTCGTGCCGAACTCATGACCTCGATCCATGCCCTTTATAATATAAATACTGGTTATTGAGGTACTCAGTTCAGAATATAGAGTTCAACCCTTAGCTGAATAATAAGATATTGGCTCATTACGGAACTGCTGTATCATAAACCAAATCCCATAAAAAGCATGGAAACATTTTGTCTAACAACTATGGAGAGATATCAAGCAACACAATTTTCTCAGCAGTACGCCATGCGATCACGCTCTCTCCCAAATATCTCTCTCTGTCTCCTATCCCTCTCATCCCTCTCTCTCCTATCCC
>CM068968.1:20634601-20645848 GCA_035128595.1 Eptatretus atami
GGGGGGGGGGTTCCCCCAACAAGGCCGAGACCCCGCCCTGAAGGGGCGGATCCGTGGAGGCCCTGTACAATCAGGGCGGACGGTGACATCTGTTCCACCGAGCCCCTGCCCCGTTCGGGGAGGTCCATAAAAAGACAACACCATCATCAGTCTTTGAGGGAGTTCTTTGGAGGAGTGAGTTGGTTGGTGTGCGTCGTGTGTTCTGAGCTGGAGTCGATTTAAGTTCACTTCAGAAGGAGTTCAGCTCTGCGTGGGGCATTCGAGGGCATTCGTCGGAGGTTTATTGGAGACGGGGCATTCGTTGCTGGAGTCTGGGGCGTTCGTGGAAGTTTTGCTGGGTCCTGTCCGCGACCCTGACCCCCGCCCTGGGACTCTGACTACTCCTCTCAAGTTCTTCCGCAGACACGAGCCCCACGCGTGTGACTATGGGCCGGGCTGCACGGCCATTGGCAGGTGCCGCACCACGGAGCACCCCCATCCCTCCAACGTGCAGGTACCCCGCCGAACCACGACCCAGCACTCGACTGCATCTGATCCGGTAAGGTGATCCGGTTTGAACAAGGCGTACGTACCGAGGGCGTGTGCCCCGGTAATTAGATCACGTGACCATTAGGTAAACGGTATTATTTAGACGGAGGACCCTAAGTCATGTGGTCAAGTTACTGGCGTTCACGGTCGATTAGCGACCCGTCGCAACATGAAGTTATTCGTTCGAAATGGCCTACGATTCTGGAGAGTCTGGTGGGAACCCGAGGTAGCTTCCCCTCGTGGTCTTCTCGCCCCGACCCCGCAACAATATATATGCGTGCGCACACACACACACACACACACACCACACACACACACACACACCACACACACACACACACACACACACACACACACACACACACACACAGTGGCTCAGGTCCACTGTCCAGTATTGAGAGCCAACATGACTGCAAGAGAAGATGTCAGTGGCTTTGAGCAGGATGTAATTGTTGGTGAAAGTTTGGTGGGCGCTTCAGTGACAAGGGCTGCAGACATTGCTAACGAGTCACAATGAACCGTCTCGAAGGTGATGCCAGCCTAAGAAAAAGGAAATATTTTATCATCAAAGGGCAACAGTTGACAGAGGCCTGATGATAAGCTATACCTGACAAGCCTGATGGATGGGCATTCGTCCAGACTGCGAGGAGAAAAAGGAGAGAAATGGCGTCAAACTGTGTGCGGAGTTCATCGTGGGTTGTGAGCATCCTCTATCATCAAAAACTGTCAGAAGAGAACTTCTCAGGATGGGATACCATAGCTGAGTTGCTATGCACAAACCGCTCATAACACCTGGCAACACTGGTTTGCGTGTTCATTGGTGTAAGGAGTTTCAGCAATTTACTACCAAGTCGTGGAACAATGTAATATGGTATGACAAGTTGTCCTTCGCCATATTCTCGATGAATGGACATGTGCACATGTGGCGACAGTCCAGGAAGCTCTATAGTCCAGAGTGCCTGGTTTCAAAGGTAAAAGGTTATAGCGGTTCCAACATGGTGTGGGGCGCATTTTCCTGGCATGGCCCGGGTTCACTTATTCCGTTAGAAGGCAGTGTTGATGCAGTGCGTTCCATCACCATCCCATGATGCAGCATTTCTTCCATACTGGGAGGGGTGGCTTTCAGGACGACAATACCTCAGTCCACAGGGTACGTGTTGTCACAAGGTGGTTGGAGGCGCTGAGCAGCACTCATCATACAAATAAGAGGGAGGGGTCGTGGTTGGAAAGGATGCATTTGAGCACTTCCTATTGACAGTGGTGCAATCAGTCATGCCATTAGGGTCCCCCTCTCCCCACCCGTCCAAAAAAAATATTCCGAAAGAAAGGTGGTGTCCGAGTGATTCCTGAGAGACAATAAATGTTTTGCAAGTTTTAAGAGACAAACTATTGTCAAGATGCTCAGTCTCACAGAAGCCAAAAATTTATGGTGTGTTTTCAAGCATCAATGGTAAACTTGTAAGATTATGCTTGGGATTCAAGTGGGTATGTTTTGGTTGGTGAAAAAAGCTGAAACTTCAGTGGGAAAATTGATTGCATTCACACCCAAAACAGCACAGCCGGTAGTCCACGTGACACAAGTGGCACTGCAAGCGCCAGGTGAGGGAGAGAAAGAGGTGCTATAGGGAGCGGGTGGGGCAGGGGGATTGGTATGGGGATGAGATGGAGGAGGACTAACCCTACTTTCCTGGGGAGACCCCTGTGTAAGTTCACTTAAAGTGGAAGAAATGTCAAAATTTCAAAAAACAAAATTACTATATCCGGTCACGATCAAATTTTTCACTTTACAGAAATGATTCCCGGAATGTGAACAAAAAAAGAAGCACCATTAAGCTGTGAATGTAACTTCGGGGAATTTCCCAGTAATGTTCACAAAGGCAGCCAGATCTTGTCCACGATTGGCAAGGAAGCACAATTGCATGACAGCCAATCATGAACAAGGCATGACTATCTCTGTAGACATTACTGGGTAATTCACTGAAGTTACGGGCTGGCGGGACGGTCTCGAAGTATGCACACTTGCTCCTAAGCTGCCTAGCCTGGGTTGAAATCCCGACCAAGCAATAAATTGTCATCCCAGTGTTTCACAGGCAGGGCAATTCATCAATGTGTGTGCTGTCCCTCGGATGGACGTGAAACTGGGTGTCCTAACAGCATTAGTTGGTGGACGTTAAAGATCGCACAATGTCCTTTGCGAAGAGTAGACGAGTTATTGTCGGCACCATTAACAAATTACAAATTCCTGCCCTAACTTACAGAGGGCATTGCATCAGCGGCACACTTACACCCTCAGCCAATGATGCTGTGCCGCAGCTTTGTGTTTTATATGAAAGAATAAGACTGTAGTTACACTTACTGTTCAATGGTGCATCTCTTTCCATATGTTATTTAAAAGGGTAAGTGGTGGGGCGTTACCATGCTGTGTCAGGCTGAGCAGTTGCTGTGCTGCGGCCTTGCGTGCGAGCAGAAAATCAGCGAGGGCCTGGCGAGTGGAGATCTCTTGCAGGAGCAGGCTGGCGCACAAAGCCTCGGCCACTGCCACATCTGAGGCAGCTCTCGTACGAAGCATCGCACGGCTCTCAGCCAGCACCGCTGATCTGCAAAACAATGCTGCAACTTTGAAAAAAAAAAAATTGTTATAGCCACACGACCGGTCTGGGAATGGCCAAATCACATGGGCCGTCAACCAACCACAGCCACCAGGAGAAGTCAAGCACAGGCACAGCAAGAATGGAGGCAAGGCAGGAGTAACAGTGTATTGCAATCAGAATAAAAGCCACAGCAAACAGTCAATAAGCAATACACAACAAACAAGAAACAATATTCCCCCAAATTACCCACAACGCGATCTCAAGCGACGCAGCTTTCTTAACGATTCTCATCTTGGGGCCCGTTCATGCACTTGACAAGACTGTACAGGGAATACAAAAACAATGCTGAGAGGTCGATTTCAAACCCGGAGGCAACCTGTGCAGAAGTCCTGGAGCAGAATTCAACAAGTCGGCAGCTCTCTGGTGCAATCCAGCATAACAGTCGCTTTCCTCAGAGCCCTCACCTTTTGGGAAATATATTCACAGTTCTGGGTCGGCACACACAGTGACTCTTCCTGCCAATCTCAGGCACTCTCATCCAGGGTTATTGTCCTCTCTCGGTTTTTATGTATCTCTAAAGAGCAGCTGTAACGGCCAACTCCTTTCTCAACAAAACGCTTTCTTCGCCTCTCTCTGCCAAGGCTGGGTACCCCAAAGCAGTGTTCTAGGCCCCATCCTATTCCAAATATTCATCAATGATCTCACTGACTCTCCAGAAAAATCCTCTTAATATCTTCGCTGATGACTCCTCTCTGCCATGACATCCCTCATCCTTCCGCCAAACAGGTTGCAGCCTCTTCCTTCTCCTTAGCCCTTGATAAAAATAAAAAACTGGTCAAACACTTGGAATGTGTCTTACAATCCTGAGAACTCAAACTCTCTCTGTCTCTCAGGACCGTTCCACCACACCCTACCATCTACTTTCTCAACAACCGTCTTGAAGAGGTTCAGTCACTCAAACTATTGGGTCTAACTCTCATCCGTGATCTCTCTTGGACAGACCACATTTCAAAGTTGGCCTCCAAAGCCAGATTCTGGCTGGGCATCCTCCAAAGTGCAAAATCTTTCCTTGGCACACCGGAGCTTCTATCCACCGACAAGGCTTTCATCAACAGCTCGATGGAGTACTGCTCTCCCCTCTGGGCTGGCTCCCCTGCCTCACATCTTGCTCAGCTTGATGCAATGGCAACCAAGGCTTTCAAGATCATTGAAATATCTTGCAATGAAGCTGAGTCTATGGGACGATCACTTCACCATCGCTGGCAGGTGGTCAGCTGTCTCTATCTTCTCCCGCATAATTTCTGGTCTTGCACCCTCTGCCTTCTCCGCGTTCTGTATAGTCTTTGGACCAAACGATTTGCCATAGATAACTCTGGCCAAGTGAAGTTTATCGATGAACCCACAATTCAGCCACTGGTCTGGGCCTTACTGCGATTGTTTTGGGTTTTCCTGACCCGGCTTCACTCAGGATCAGGGAGATTTGCTACTTCTCCCTGTGCGCTTGTGGAGAAATACAGACTGATGACCACATTATCCATCAATACAACCTCTACAAACCCCAGAATGGTGTACAACCACTTCGCAACATTGACCAACAAACAACAGAATATTTAGCACATTAAAATTGGTGATCTACCACATATGAATGATCAAGGAATGTTTCCTCCTCCCTCCCTCCCCCAGATTTCTGCAGGGCACACTTGATCTGCAAGCAACCTCCTTCTGGTGAAACTCCCAAAACCTAGGTTCACTGCTCACCTCCACTCATTAGTTCCTCTTTTTCCCCACCTGTGAAACCAACTTCCACATTCTCTTCAATCTCATTCTTGCCTCCAGGGCTTCAAGACAGCTGTTCACCACCATCTCAGATCATCCCCCATCCACAGCCATTATCTTTTCTACACACATCAACCCTCCCCAAACCAACCTCTTTCCAAACTTCCATTTTTTTTTTCCTTTCATTTCTGTGATTGAGAAATTATGGCTGCATCCATCTTGTCTACCCCATGTGTCCTCCTCTACCTACCCTTAATTCTTCCCAACATCCCTTATATGTCAAATTCTCCTCTATGTTGTCCCTCAACCCTGCCGTTTGTGTTTTCCCCCTCCGTTTCCACGATCCTTTTCATTCTATTACATCCTGATCCATTCTGTGTTCTAGCTCCTCCATGGGCCTCGACCCTCAATACAAAAAAAGGAAAAGAGAAGAGAGAAAAGAGAGGAAGTAACACAGTACATAACGTACAAGTGAGAGGATTGAGTTGGGTAGGGTTCATGAGGGTAAACAAACTTGCTGGTAGAGATTGGGGATGACATCAGATGGTGGTGCATCACATCTTGAGAGGCATGGAGGGGAAAGTGGAATTGAACAGTCTCAGAAAGATGGTTCCACTCACGGGAGAAGAGAGTAACAAAAGAGTGGTGGTATTCAGAAAGCCTGGATTTTGGGAACTTAAGATGAGCAGATTACCGAAGGAACGGGACATGGTCAGGGGGCTCAGAAAGTAGAGGGAGCTAGACCGGAGAGCAGGTGGTTACCAGTTGAAAAATAAACAACTAAATAAATAAATTAATAATAATAATAATAATAAAAACGACACCACAAAAAAAAAGGTGTGTCTTCGATTTGAGCTTAAAAGCTTTGTGCTTAGTCCTCATCATGGGAGATTCCAATGTTGAGAGCTTTAGATTCCACAAAATTTTGGAGACAGATATGATGCTGTGGGGCGAGCCCACAGGGGAGAGCAGTCATCCATTTATCAAGGATTAGCCCATTGGAGTTTCACTACTATTTTTTTTTTTTTCCAAATATTGCATCGATATAAAAAAAAACAAAATTGTAAGCAATAACCAGACTCAGTATTGTAATGGTGAGAGCGTCCTCTCCAACTCTGGACGGTCGGCGGTACAAACCCCGAGCCATACCAAAGACCTTCAAAAAATGAAAAATAAAAATAAAAAGGGAACGTGTTGCTTCTTTGCTTGACATTCAGCATTTAAAAGGAAAACAGCATGGACAATCCCCATCGGTTTGCATTCATGGGGAGGAGGAAATTCCCCTTGAGGAAACACCTCGCTGAGTGTGGTGAGAAAGGCCGCACCATTGTTGCGATGATGCTGGTAACCAGAGTGCCCCGGGAAGTGACGGCATTTCCCCCAAACTCAGTGGCCGTGTTTGTCTCATCCAACAGTCGGGTGTTGTTTCGTGTATTTGTCTGTGCGTGTGCGTGTGCGCGTGCGCGTGTGTCAGTTCCACTACGAGCCTTAGATAATGTAAATAATAGTAATAACAATAATAAAAAATTCAAATGTCAAATCAATTTACGATAAATTTTTCCAACATCACACAATTTCCACAAAAAACCCAATAACCCTACCGAAAATGCACCGCTGCGGCAGCCTGTCGGGCCAGGATGGGGAAGCGCCTGAGTAAAGGTGTTGCAACAGAGACCGTTGGTGAAGGCACCGATCTGGGCTGCAGTTGGCTCAGGATGTGTCGAGAAAGCAGACACAGGCGAGCGGCTTGCAGCGGCCGACCAGCCTCCAACTCGTGCCACAGCACCTCAGGAACTGCCTGAATGAGGAACACTTGTGCCGCAATGCTGTAAAACTGCAACATCTGCAAATCCACATAAAGGAAAAAAAGTGGAGAATGAAAACACTGCATAAGTAGGCCTACATGTCATCTTGTATACTCACCCAATCAGCTGTTTAGTCATCGTTTAGGGTTTCAGTCTTATTCAAAATACGAAGATCGACTTTTGGCCCAACTTGCAACATCTCACCATAATCCCACTCCACATAATGGATGTGCAAATCGAAACGGCAACATCACATGTACAGTGTACACCCACATCTCATCTGCAAATTTCACCAAGTGAAACACACACTGACCTGTGTACTATCTGCTGAAGCACCCTTGCCCCCATGTGTTGAGCTATCTGGTGCAGAGATGGCGGCACGCATATCCGTGACGGCAGCAAGAAGGCGCCCAGCGGCATCTCGCATCGCCCCCATCGAGTCGGCGGCTGCGAGTAGATCGCGATACCGCTCGCCTACGGTGAGGCGCAGCTCTTCTCTCTTCTGCTCTACATCCTGCCGCAGACGTCGCTCAGCCTCCCGCACCTCGGACACCGGCAACCTCGACAGTAGTGTCGCTGCATCGGTGTCCATGGTGTATTTCCTGCAAGTGTATAATGTCAGTTCCTGTGTTTGAAAAAGCATATTCATAAATCAAGCATGTTATTGCCCACATGACCAAAGTTGTGGAATCCTCAACGTCCACAACCTGATTGCAAATGGGACTGCACCAGAATGCACACATATATATATATATATATGTATGTTTTTCTTTTTTTAAAAAAGAAGGCACTTCCAACCAAAAGTAAAAACTCAATCGACTCCGGTAATTTGAGCAAAAAAGCGAGAGCAGACCCGGTCTCAGGGCAACATTTCGCCGGCTTCATCAGGCACAGTCTGTTGTGCCTGATGAAGACGGCTGTGAATCTGGCGAAACGTTGCCCTGAGACCGGGTCTGCTCTCACTTTTTTGCTCAAATTACCAGAGTTGGTCGAGTTTTTTTAGATCAATCGAGATCTAGTTTAGTACAGGATTGAACGAAATGGGGTATGTTAAAACAGCACGTGGAGACCACCGGGAAATGTCCATGGGGGTGGAGAGGGGAGAGGGTATGAGAGAAGGTAAGCCTGAGGGGAAGGGAAGGTGGCGCTGAGTGGAAGGTAAGAGAAGGGAAGGTGGCGTGAGAGGAAGGATAGGGAAGACTGCGCTGAGGGGAAGGGAAAGGAAGGTCAGGCGGCACTGAGGGGAAGGGAACGGAAGGTCAGGCAGCACTGAGGGGAGGGGGGGGTCAGGCGGTGCTTAGGGGAAGGGAACGGAAGGTCAGGCGGTGCTGAGCGAAAGGGAAGGGAAGGCAGTGCTAAGGGGAAGGGAAGGGAAGGCGGTGCTAAGGGGAAGGAAAGGGAAGGCGGCGTGAGTGGAAGGGTAGGGGAGGCGGCGTGACGGGAAGGGTAGGGGAGGCGGCGTGACGGGAAGGGTAGGGAAGCGGCATGAGGGTAAGGGAAGGGAAGGTAATTCTATTAAATTAAATGTAATGTCCATCTTCTTATCCCATGTTCCCCGTCCATCCTCTCCTCCCCACAGATCTCCAAATGTCTCTGTTCCCCACTATTTTGTCTTCCCACTCCCTCCCCTCCTGTCTCATGCCCCCTTGATGTGCGTTGTGTGTTAGCTCTCATACGAGCCTCGACAAGGTATACAAAAAAAAATTTTTTTCAAACCTAAACCCGCAGTCCTTAACAGCCCCTTAACAGTGGGGGAGGGTTAGGGGATTAGGGGGGTGGGTGGGGATGCGGGGGGCGGTGTGACGGGAAAGGTAGGGAAGGCGGCATGAGGGTAAGGGAAGGGAAGGTAATTCTATTAAATTCAAAACTAAACCTGCAGTAACAGCCCCTTAACAGTGGGGGGAGGTTAGGGGATTAGGGGGTGGTGGGGGATGAGGGGAGGTGCAGGGTGTGAGAGAAAGAGCAAGAGAGAGGGAGACGGGTGGAGAGAGAGGAAGGGGAGAGGAAATTGGGGGGGGAGGGAGAGAGTAAGTGAGGGGTGGTAGAGAAAGGGGAGAGGAAAGTGGGGGAGAGGGAGGTGTCAGAGAAGAGAGGGGAGTGAGAGAGGGGGAGGGAGGGGAGGGAGTAGAGGGGAGAGAGGAGGAGAGAGGACAGAGAAGAGGGGGAGATATGACAGAGGAGAGGGAGAGAGGACAGAGGAGAGGGGGAGAGATTACAGAGGAGAGGGGGAGAGAACAGAGGGGAGGGAGAGAGGACAGAGGAGAGGGAGAGAGGACAGAGGAGAGGGAGAGAGGACAGAGGAAGAGGGAGAGAAGGACAGAGGAGAGGGAGAGAGGACAGAGGAGAGGAAGAAGAGGACAGAGGAGAGGAGAGAGGACAGAAGGAGAGGGGGAGAGATTACAGAGGAGAGGGGGAAGAAGAGGAACAAAAGAGGAGGGGAGGGAGAGAGGACAGAGGAGAGGGAGAGAGGACAAGAGGAGAGGGAGAGAGGACAAGAGGAGAGGAGAGGGAGAGAGGACAGAGGAGAGGGAGAGAGGACAGAGGAGAGGAAGAGAGGACAGAGGAGAGAGAGAGAGGACAGTTTGACACAGCTGCAAGATGGGCAGATACTTGGCAACTTTCACTCAATCCAGACAAATTCAAGATCATGCACATTGGCAAAGAAAACCGGAATATGACATACTCAAGGGTGAAGAAGTCAAGTTACACAAGAAGATAAGGAAGGACCTTGGTGTTGTTATAGACAATGAGCTAACCTTTCATCGGCATGTAGGTGTATCTGTCAACAAGGACAATCAGTTGGGTCTTATCAAAAGCACCTTTTCTCGCTTCACCAAGGAAACCTTCCCACTCCATGTTCCGTCCTCTCCTGGTATATGGAGATGTAATTTGCAATCCAAGATTGAAAGTAGATGCCGATAAGATCTAGAGGCTGCAACGGAGAGCGACAACGCTGATCCCAGAACTCAGGGAACTCGCATATCAGGAAAGGCTCAGACTCGTGGACATGTTCTCCCCCCCACCACCACTACAGGCGACAACGAGGAGACTTGATCGAAGTCTGCAAGATCATTCGAGGCTTCTTTGTTCCAGCGACATGTCGTGCAACTTGAGGCCAAACTCGTGAAGTTATGTTCAAGTAGTTGTGACATCTACCAACCCTATCGATGGAATAATGGGAAGTTTTAACACATACCAAGATCGCAATGAAAGCAAAGGGGGAATATTTATGGAGCACTGAGGGATGTGAGGGAGGTGAGGGATGTGAGGGATGTGAGGGATGCGAGGGATGCGAGGGATGTGAGGGATGTGAGGGATGCGAGGATGCGAGGATGTGAGGGATGTGAGGGATGCGAGGGAATGCGAGGGATGTGAGGGATGCGAGGGATGGTGAGGGATGCGAGGGATGCGAGGGATGCGAGGGAATGCGAGGGATGTGAGGGATGCGAGGGATGTGAGGGATGCCGAGGGATGTGAGGGATGCGAGGATGGCGAGGGATGTGAGGGATGCGAGGGAGGTGGAGGGATGTGAGGGATGCGAGGGATGTAGGGATGTGAGGGATGCGAGGGATGCGAGGGATGCGAGGGATGTGAGGGATTGCGAGGGATGTGAGGGATGCGAGGGAAGGTGAGGGATGCGAAGGGATGCGAGGGATGTGAGGGATGCGAGGGATGCGAGGGATGGTGAGGGTGCGAGGGATGCGAGGGATGCAGGGAATGTGGAGGATGCGAGGGAGGTGTTGGGGAATTCCGTACGAAATAAATAGATGGCTCAGAGTGAACGGTCTGGGCTGCTCTCTCCAATTCATCATCTGAGCGTCTTTCCAAATCCCTGCTGAATATCATCCCCGTCAGAATGACTTACCTTCTCTACCCTTCGGCACTTGAAGGGGGTCTTGATGGCACCCGGAAGTGCAACGTGGTGCGTTTGGATTGTTGTTGTTGTTTGTTGGTAATTTCGTTCGACACCTCAATCTATTCCTGTATTATTTACTTTCGGTAGTAGTACAGTACCGCACGAGGACAGTTTTACCTTTGTGTTTTGTAAAGAGTCTAAACGTCATATTTTCATATGACGTTGACCTTTGACCTTTCGACTATATTATTAATTTTTCTTCTCCATGTTCTCATAATGAAGCTTTGTTGAAAATTTGATGACGATAACTTAAAAAGTTACACGCACGCAGTTTGTTTTCTTTTTTTACACACGTGATTTCAAAACCTCATTTTTCGCTGCGGTGGGGGACGGACTAATTAACTGACTCAGAGACATTCAACTTCCGGTTTATGTGGTACCAGGAAAGGAGTTTGTAGTTCGATTGCCTCATACTTCGTCGAACTGAGGTAACCCCATTTTTTTTTTTAATATATATTTATGTACATTTTGTATTTTTCGCAGAAACATCGTCATTCTGATGCACTTTGCGATTCACAATTTTTTTTTAACATGACAGGGTCGTAATTCAACAATCAACATCGATCGCTGACTTCCGTCGCAACCGTCGCCAAGGAAACGTCCGCTTCGCCTCACTTAACTCCGATCGTTT
>CM068968.1:20645858-20689287 GCA_035128595.1 Eptatretus atami
TATTATTAATTTAATTTTTTTTTTTACATTTCCTCTTTATTCCTATAATTGATTTATAATTCCCTTTCGCTCTAAGTTTCATTTACATTCCTTTCGAGTCATTGCAAGAAAATACAAATCTGAACGAACCGGAAGTGACGCTGTAAAACGGACCAATCGGCTTCGTCCATCTACCGTTGGCGGCTCATTCGCACCGTCTGCGTCTCCGAAATGGAAAAGTTTTCGCAAATGGACAATAGTTTTTACAAACTTTCCAAACGCCTATCGTCCTTTAAAGATTGGCCTTTTTTAGAAGACTGCAGCTGCACTCCGCAGAAGGTCAGTGGATAATATTTTCGGATATTTCGTTTGCCTCGAGTCGTTGACGGTCTGGGTTCGAGTACATCCGTGGGATTAGCTTGAGCCTGAGGCCTGGTTTTTCACTCTGGTGTCTACAATCAAATGAGGTACCAAGTATTGCGTTGGACTCATCAGGAGGACCTCGGCTCGGATTCGGGTTTCAGCTGCTGCTCCTCTCCCCCTCAAACCCACCCAGGCGCAGACAAATGAGACTTGCAGAAGAAGATTTGTAAGAATTCACTTTTCCCGAAGCTCGACCTACTAATTAAGTAATTCTGGGAGTGCCAAGTACTTCATCGTAATGACAATAATAATAAATAATGAGCTCGATCTGTTGTACACCGTTGGAGTCCCGACGTTTCACAGGTGGTAGGGTGAGTCCATCGAACAGGACGTTAAGCCGGTTGTCTCGTCTGCCCGCGTTTCAAGATCCCACGGTGTACCTCGTGAAGAGTAGGGGAGTTATCGCCGGTATCCTGAACAAGTTGGACACACCTGCTCTCAAGGGGGCTTGCATCGATGGCACAGCGTGCCCCCATCAAATGATGATCCATGCTCCCATCAAATGATGATCCATGCTCGGCCGTGTGTTTCGAAAAGAAGTTTTTACATCGTGGAATCCGGATTGAGTCACATTCTGTTTGGTTTGAGGAAGTGAGTTTAATGGATGCTTGATTAACTCTACCTGGCTGTGACGTCATGCACAGAACATGTGACGGCATGAGTCACGAGAGGACCTCAGTAAAGTCGACAGAAAGCATCTTGATGAGTCCTGATCAATCGTGGTCCACCCTGGACTGCTGTGTTATGATTATTATTATTATTTTTTTTTTTTACAGGAGGGAGGCTCGTGGAAGTACAACGAGGTAGAACTGACAGCGGGAGAAAAACATCAAGATGATGAATAAGCAGCTCGGTTGAAAGACCACCCGTGTAAACCTGAGGTTGCAGCGAGGCAGTCGTCAGGACCATGCGTGGCTCCTTCGCAGCCCAAGCTCACAATGAATGGTTCTCTGTGCTATCTTAACGCCATTTGCTTTCCCTTTCTCTGTGTTTTTTTTTTAATGCAGATGGCTGAAGCTGGATTCGTCCACCAACCCTGTGAAAGTGAACCCGACGTGGTCGTCTGTTTCTTCTGTTTCAAAGAGCTGGACGGCTGGGAGCCAGATGACAATCCCTGGTCAGTTGTACTGTGCTTTAAGCGCAAGCAACATTTTTCTCCTAATATCTTCCTCGTTCGTGTAAAACCACTGACTGCCTGCAAATGTTGTCCTCCATATGATTTATGTCAAAGTTCCAAGCCTCAGATCAATGTTAGTGGGAAGGGGGGGGGAAGCCTTGCCAGCAGCAGGGAAATACTCTCATTGGTTTGTAGCTCACGGAGCAATGCCATTGACTTGATAATGAGTTGGTTGGTGAGCAATGTCATTTTGTGTTGGGGCTCGGAAGCAAAAACTCGGTTTGGATCCGGCTCAGTAATTTCATCAGAATTTTACGGGATCCCAGATCTGCTCGGTAAGTTTATTAAAATAATGTGTTTGTTTATTTTTTACCTCCGCCACTGGAGGAGAAGGAGGTTGTTTTTTCACCCTTTTCTGTCTGTTTGTCTGAGTGTTTGTCTGTTTGTGTACAGGATATCTCAAAAAGTTGTGGACGAATCCGGATGAAACTTGGTGGACAGGTTGGGTGTGTGGCAAGGACGAATTGATTCAATTTTGGTGAAGATCCAGATCCGGATCTGATAATTTTAAAAGTGATTCTTCACCATTGAGAGATAGGGCCAAACCGATATACAGCACGATATCTCAAAAAGTTGTGGATGGATTCAGACGAAACTTTGTGGACAGGTTGGGTGTGTGGCAAGGAAGAATTGATTCGATTTTGGTGAAGATCCGAATCTGGATCTGGATCCGAGAATGATTTAATTTTTAAAGTGATTCTTCACCATTGAGAGATCGGACCAAAAACGATATAGTACTGCATTGCATGATATTTCAAAATTGTATTGGGTGGATCATGTTCTCGTGGATCAGGCATTATGTGGCGGAAGTATGTGCCCTTCTAGATTTAATCTGCGACATGTCTCGGAGCTGGCTAAGCGCATGTAAGTGGTTACCACTCTGTTTCAAAAATGTCAAAAAATGAAGTTTGTTCCATTGCCTTCTTCTACATTTTTCCTGAAAGTGTAAGTCTAACTGAGTTCAGAACAAAAAACCGTATAGCTTAATTACATATATACCGAAATATGATACTTTGAAGAAGGGGTACCTATTCTGATGGTTTTGCGAGTTTTCAATGAAATTGCCTAATTTTTCTTTTTTTTTCTTTTTTGGCAAAATAAATGAAGGTCAATACTGGTATTTAACTTATTCTAGCAACTAATCTAATAATCAAAATACCAATTTCTGGGATTATTAAGAAATAATACATACCTATTTTTTTATTACTGCTCTATTCAGTGACTGTCAGATGCTGAAAAGCACTAAAAGAGAGAAGATTTATCGAACAAATTCTTGGACGTAAATTTCAATTCAATCAATTCTGGGAGTAACAAAAGCTCTCTAAATTCTCCAAAACTGTTTTAACTGCCTTCTAAATTAAAAAATATTTTTTAAATACCTGGAAAAATATTTAAAATTTTTTTAAAAGAAATTAATTTTTAATCAAATTCAAAAAGTGTGACGTGCAGTCGGACAAAATGCAAAATTACTCTAAACAAAGCCATGCATGTTTTCAATATTTTTTATACTCATATCTATATCACTGTGCCCATTGTAAATAAATTTTAGTGAAATAATCTGATGCACAGAGAATAAAAGCATTTTTTTTAAACGTGACGTGCAGTCGGACATTTGGGTTGGAAAGTTCGGTCAAGCCGCTGTAATTAAGTCCACCCGATCATCTAAATTTTTTTTACATTGATTATTGGTAATAAGTTGAATAATTTAAGACACGATAATATGAGTTATTGATAAACTAGTCATTTTGTTAGGGGATTTCATAATCCCAGGCTCTAAAAGGGCAATAAAACAAGAAAAAAATAAAAAATGCCAGAATGTGCATATAATCATGCGAATCCACCACTGACCGACACAAATGCTGATTTTCTCAGACGGTGGGTGACAACCTTTTGACTAAATGAGATATTTCATAAAGAATGTTTTTTTATATGTTGTATTTTTGCATGGTCTAATATATGTCATATTTTAAGGTGAAACAAGAAAAAAGGCCAATACTGGGCATGTATATTCAATAAAAATCCTGTAGATTCAGTAATATACATCATAGACCCATGAACCTATATATTTTAAGGTCCTATGGAACACTGTCTGTGCAATGGACCAAATTTCATGACAAGTAGTAGTCTTTGTGACTTTCAAAAATGCCACTCAAGTCAGGGTATGCCCTAAAATAGGGGTGCTAACCACTTGCATGTGCTTAACCAGCTACAAGAACTTCTCATTGCTGCTGCTGTTGGGGGGGGGGGGGGGGGGGGTCAATTTTTGAAATGTGCACCCACTGGTCGCACAGCTGCCGGACCACACCCGCATCTGTCGCTTGACTCCACCCACAATAGCACCCAGACAAAATGATGTGGCCCCCATCTTGGTTTCTAGTGGGCCGAACACATTAGGCCTGTATGTCTCTGCTGATTATGCACTGTCCAGCTTTGTTGTGTCAGATTTCCAATGGCTTTGTTTAGGTCGAGTGTTAATCGCAATGAGGGACTCCAAAAAAAATCGAATCGTATGTTGAATAAAAATTATTATAAATGACCAGGAAACAAACTGAATATGTATATGTGGAAAAACTGCACGCGCAGACCAGGAATTGTGAACCCAGGTCCTCTGGTGAACTGTACCAGTGCTCTGCCCTCTGAGCGATCTGGGAAACCCATGGGCTGGGCATGCAATTCTCCCATATAGATGCCACTCTTTCCCCCGCTGCTTCCGGGGCACTCACTGCCAACCATAAGAGCAGCATTTATGGAAATAACTGTCTGAGGACCTGGATGTTGTGTGTATTACTCGGATCTGATTCTGAAATCCATAACATATGTATATATATATACACGGGCCGGGGTTTGAGGTACGTCACAAAGGGAAGCACTCGAGTTCCTCTTGAACGCCCGGTCCTGAGGCCACCAGCCGTGGATAACTCCGTGATCCAGCGGGTTGCTCGTCAACCATCAACTCCGATTGGTTCCACCAATCCTGGCAGGGTTCTCGCCACTCCGCATGTTACCTTTCCATTGGATTGGGAGTATCAAGGGGGGCTCGTACCCTCAATACACACTTGCCTTGTCTTATTTAATCAGGTGCTGCCGAGCGGAGCTACCAAGTACGTACCGGCTAACATGTAGAACCAGTCGGTGGAGTAAAACTTCCTGGCTTACAAACATGCGGACGATGCTGGACCAATGGAGGAAAGGAAGCCATGAGCTGTTTGAATTGCACTAATATAGGCTTTATTTATAAAGAAAGCTCGAAGAAGAGTATGTGACAGTGAAGATATGCGGTTTATTCGCAAAGGTATTCATACGGTTAGGTATGTGCAATATTTGTGTGGTGCGGAAAAAGACATACAGTGACACATCTAAGCAAAGAGTCAAAGGGCAGAACTACACCAATACTGCATAGCTTAAACACTCATACTTACACTAACAATGCAGGTGCCATCAGGATCATTTTGCAGAAGGGTAGAATAGCAAGAAAGACAGAGTATTGCGAGGTGGTTGTGACCTCCAGCTCATCAAGCGGGGCTGACGAGCCCACGCTGCCCATTCGCTGAGGGAGCGGGGTACAAAGGAGGCATATTGGTTGGTATCTAAGGTGTGTATTGAAGAAGTGCGGGTGGGGGTGAGGTGCGGGTGATGTTCTTGGAGGAAACTGGAAAGAGTTGCGTATCAGTGAGGTCCGTCTGAAAATACAGTTCCCTTTGCTTCCACAGAAGATGAGACGGAAAAGAGAAAAAAAACGTGTACGGAGACAGGTTAACTTGATGTGTGAGGTGTTAATTTGCCTGGCCTTGATGAACGCGCCATGCAAGTCGCTCGTATCGCTTGCTAGCTCGCTCAGCGTTCCATCCCGCAAGCTCCAGTTCCAGTTCCGCTACACCAGCTCTGGCCTGCCTTTCGCCGTGTACCGCCGACCAAGCCAACTATTCTCTCTTTTTCATGCATCTGGAACGCACTGTTTAAAGAGCTGCTCGTCGTGGACAGAGCTTTGTTGCGGATTTGGAGAGTCGCTAAGTGTGGTGACCGGGATTTGTGAGGCGCTCATTGGTACACACCCGATTCCTACAGTACCGGCACTGCCCATGTGAGTTCAGTCGTGAAGATTCCAGCATTACCTCCTGGCATTACAAGCAAGCGGAGTGTCAGGGCTATTCCCAAGGTGCTAATGGGCGATTAGCGCACATTTGCGCTTCGTGCTATCAAAGTCTAAACAGCCAGATCTTAGGTGCCTGCTGTCAGTGCATTTTCCATGGTTCTCGTTGCTCCGAAGGCGGTGGCGGGCATCTGCGGTGATTTGTAGTGATTGTGGTCGAGGCGGCATAGCGGGTGACCTATGGTTGATGTGGCGTGGTGGTTCATACTGTGATTGAGGCATCGTGATTGTTGAGCAATGGTGAATGTGTATAGCGAGCTTGTTTAATGTTCTAATAATGTGAAGTGATAATAAAGGTGTCTTAATGATTTATCAGTATAATGTGGTCACTGTAGCGTTTGTACGAAGAGTGTCGTGGAGGTTGAAGTGGTGTGGCAGTTTGATTCCGGCGTGTGATCCAAACCGGGTTTTGGTCCGTCTATGCAAATTAGGCTGCATGCAGCGTGTGTTTCGTCATGTGAGAGATTTGTGTGCAAGAATGAAAATGGGATCGAATGGGGGAAAAAAACCTACCTAATCCCTCACGACGCATATTGACCCATAAAACCAATTTCACAAAAGGGGAGGACTATCTGAAACAAGTAATAATGAAATAATTCGGGAACCGCTATATGTTGTGTGCCATTGCCTTAGGGAATGACGGTTTCACAGAACCATCACAATATATATACCTTGACTCGAGGTTGCTCTGCTTCTCATCTCAGAGTGTGTTTGCTGTATAGGCAGCAGGTCCGATAGTATTAGTAAAATTGTGCACTCGGGTGTTCACACATCATGGCACTATGAATATCCACCTTCAGCTATGAAGGGAAAACATTCTGCCGAGGTACCAGCAGGGGGCAGTATATGTTGAACTCGCTGCCCTTTCAATGGCAATGCATCAGCCAATATGGATTTCTGCTTGGTGTTGTCTTTCTTTCATTACCTGCATTACCATTTTTATAGTGTCAACGCTCATGGAAGTGCTGGGACATGACAGAACAAACAGGACAGCAGAAATGGGGGGAGGGGGAGGGTGTCAGGGTACACCAATGGCAGGGTTGATGGCCAAAATAGAGGGACTTGGAGAAATAATAGATGTAGGGAAGAATAGGGACTTGGGGTGGGGGTTAAACAAGATGGACATCGTCGCAAACTCTCATTCACAGAAGTGGAAGCAAGTACTGGAAACATGGAAATAGGTGGATTTGGGGAGGGTTAATGGGGATAGAAAAGATCATGTTTGGAGATGGGGGGATAACCTGAGATGGTGGTAAACAGATGTCTTGAAGCCTTTAAAGGAAGAATGAGATCCAAGAGACTGAAGAAGTTAGTTCCACAGGTGGGTGGGTGGGTGGGGGGGGAAGAAGAAGAATGAGTGGAAGTAGTGAGCAGCAAGTCTGGTTTATGGGCATTTCACTTCACTAGAAGGGGGTTACTGGCAGACTGCGTACGGCGTGGAGAGGGGATAGAACACAAAGGGTGTAAGACCAGAAAGGACGTGGTAGAAGACAGACCACCAACTTGCTTGTGATGTGAAAGTGATAATAGTCCCAGACATCGGGCCTCGTTGTCGGAGATTCTAATGATTTTGAGGGTCTTGGTTTCCATGAAGTCAAGCTGAGAAAGGTGTGAGGCAGCTGTGCCATCCCATAGGGGAGAGCAGTACTCCATCGGGTTATGGATGAAGGCCTTGTAGGGGGATAAAATTACAGGTGTGCCAAGGAAGGACTACATGATTGAGGATGCTCAATGGCTTTGGAGGCCAACTTAGATGATATGGTTTGTCCAAGAAAGATTATGGTTGATGGTGAGGCCCAGACATTTGTGAATGAATGTCTTCAAGAGAATTAAGAAAGTAGTTGTGTGGGTTTGTCAATTGATCTTTCGGAGAGACACAATCCATCCATCCATCCATTGGGACCACACTGTGCAGAGCGTTGGTGCTGCCTAAGCAGTCTCCTTGGCTATTGGGCACAATACTGGACGGGTCGCCACTCCGACACAGGATACCAGCAAGCTGGCACTCATTTTGCTCACCTCCAAAGGATGACAGGCAGTCAACCCCACATGGTATTAATTAAACAGATGATTGGGATTTGAACTCAGGATCCTCAAATCCCAAATCCCCCACCCTTACCATTAAGCCAACACCAGGCAATAGAGACACAATGCGAGTGCATTTGTCAGGATTGATGCACATTCCCAATGTTTGACCATCTCCTGATTCTATCACGGTCTGCAGAGAGGGATGAGGTTGCTGCTTGCCTATCTAAAGGATGATTGGGATATCACGGCATATGTTGGAGTCATCAGCAAAGAGATAAAGGATTGCCCAGAGTCAGAAAGATCGTTGATTAAGATTAGGAATCGGACAGGGCCCAGAACACTGCATTGGGGGCACTCCAGCCTTAGTAGGGAGAGGAGATAATAGGATTTTGTTTAGAGCCACACCTTTACGAACGAGAGCAAAATAAGTCAGTGAGCCATGCGTGGAGTTGGCCTTGAATGATGTAAGCAGAGTGTATGGAGAGCAAGTGCCAGACTATATTGAATGCTTGAGCTCTGTCTTGAGAAACTGCCCTGATCTCCTGTCTGAGATTGAGAGACTCCATACCTGCAATAACTTGCACTTCAAATCCTTGGTCCTCCATCCAGATGCAACTCTCAGGCTAACAAGCATGGCCATGAGTTCTACAAAAGAAAGGGTGAATGGCATTAATGGCACCGTTCCCAATAGGGGTAGGGCCTCACCCGGTAAAGTTGCCATGGGCGAGCAGGTGTGGCCAGGTTGGCATCCAGTTACTGTTGGCAGAGATGTTGTGGGTGAGCAGGCACCACTCTGTCATTTACGTACTATTAGGATGAGGGTTAAGCTGTTAGGATGAGGGTTAAGAGAAGGTTGACATTTGGGTCTTGGAATGGTGGTTCTTTGACAGAAAGGGTTGGTCAGAGATTGTGAATGTTCTGATAAAAAGAGTGGGGGTGGGGGACTTGTTTGCAAGAGACCAGATGGATAGTAAATGTTGTGAGGGATTTAAGGTTCTTTGAAATACAGGTAATGGCAGGAAGCATGGCAGTAGGTGTGGTTGTGGAGAGGGAGTTGACATGGTAGATTGTGTTGGTTGTCAAGGTAAGTGGGATACTAATATTTGTAAAGCTTATTGTTGAAGGGGAAATGCCATGTCAGGGTACACGCTTCAGGTGGGATGCCAGAGTATGAAATGAAGTCGTTCTAGAATAGTGTAGAGGATTTGGAATGAGTGTTATCTTTTTAAGGATGTGGTTTTTCAAGGAGTATGTGGTGGGGAAGATTCCTGGACTAGAAATGAGGGTGTGAAATTTATTTTTAAGACTGCAGAGGGGTTGGAACCATTTGTGGCAAATTCAGGTGTTTTTTTATTGGAGGGAAGAACATATAACCACCTTTTAGAAACGGACCCGAGAGGATCCAGATTGATTACTTCCGAATGAGCTGGAGGGATAGGTGTAGGATCCTGGAATAGTATGGTGGCGGAGGCAGTACTGAGCTAGAAGAGGTTGTTGGTGTTAGTTTAGAAGCTGGTCAAGAATGGGAGTTGTCTGGAAGGGCAGGGAGAACATCAGGTTGTGCAAGCTACAGGGTGATCATGCAGTCAGATTCAAGGGAATGGAGGTCTTGCTTGCGGAGGCAGTTAAGGTTGTGGTAAACTACAGGAGAGAGAGAGTGGACCAAAAGGGAGGAGCAGTGTTCACGGAACTTGGAGGTTCAGAATAAAAGGCCTTTTAAGAATGGCAAGATAACTGGCAGGATTGCATTGGATGGTCCAGGGTGAAAAAAGAGGCAAAGACAGCAGTGACAAAAGCTCGACAGGTATGGTGAGGGTGGTTTGAGAAGTTAGACATGGAGGAGGCTGAACAGCTTCTTTATAAGGTGGTGAAGATCTGGGAAAGGGCTACAAAGCATTTTGTGGACATTTAGGTGATAAAGAGCTGCAGAGGGGAGATTCTTGGTTGATAGTAGTGATATATTAGGAGATGTCAGCAAGGTACAAGCAAGGCATAGAGCAGCAGAAGGTTGCGGCAGCATTTGCAAAAATAGCCAAGATGGAAAAAGCTAGAAGACCTTCAGGGGTGGTGTTGGTGGTGGAGATTCGGGGACTGGTGGGATGGAGAACAGAGGAATGGATTTGCTTTGGAAGTTATTGGTTAAGATCTGGGAGAAGGCTTTGCAAGATAGTGACTTGGTGGCTATCTACCAGAACAATGGACATCTGTAACCAAATGTGGGAAATCCATCATGCTGATGGAACAAGTATTCAACGTATTGGAAAATGTGGTAAATTATGGGCTGTGTTTGTCAGGATTTTAAGGGATGCAGTTTGGATTTATGCCAGGGAAGGGAACAACAGATGCTATCTTCATTCTTAAGCAGACAGGAGACATTTTTGGAAGAGAGCAATAAGCAGTATTGTGGGTTTGTCGCTCTGCAGTGAGCACATAATTGAGTTCCTAGTAACATTGTGTAATGATGTCTGAGGAAGAAGGGGGTGTCTGAAAGATTGGTAAGTATAGTTGAGGCATTGTACGAGTGAGCCACAATGTCAATCGGATCTATGACTGGTTGTTCAGGGGAGATGAAGGTTGGTTTATATTGAGAGTCAGCTCTTGGTCCATTTCTGTCTGGTAGTGATGGATGTGTTATGTGAGGGAGCAAGAATAAGATTGCCTTGGGAAATGTTTTGTCGATTTGTTAGCAATATCAGAGGTGGGACTGAAATGTTGTGTTGAGGAAGTGAAAGTGGAGGAATGGTGTACAGTAAGTGGAGGAGTATTTCTGGAGTGATCTATGATTGAAAGATTCTGGTTAGGCTGAGGGTGTGGATTTGCAAAACAGCAATGTCACTGGTTCTTCTTATGAGGCAGAGATTTGGTAGAGGATGGAGATTGAGACCTCTGTAAGGGGAGTATGAGAGTGAGGATACTAGGGGCTGGGCAGGAGTAATGGACATTGGTGAGGAGGCATGTTTGCGTTGGTTTGGACATCTACATGGGGTGAGGGGAGGGATGGTGTGGGATTTGGCCAAGTAGCCCTTTGATATGTATCCAGTTGGCAGAAGGGGCAGATCAAAATTGACGGAAAGTGGTGGAGAGTGATGCGAGTCATGTGATAATGCAACGAGAGTGTTCTTTGGATAGAGTGGAACAGAGAGGTAAAGCTCGTGCAGCTGACACCACAAGGTGGGATTAATTGTGGCTGTGATGGCAGTCGTATTACAGTGGCCTTCAAGAGTATTCACCCCCATCAATAATACCACATTTAGATGAATTACGAATGATGTAGAAACTATTTTTTCCAAATGAGCTTTTTTATTTGTAACTGAAGAGATCAAACTAAACACTGTTATTGTTGAAGGAGGTTACATTTCAGGAATACCTGCTAAAAACATGTACAAATCAAAATTCACTGGTTGTAAAAGTATTCAGGCCCTTCGGTCAGTACTTGGTGGAAGCACATGTTGCAGCAATGACTGCTATGAGTCTTTTGGGTAGGTTTCTACCAGCTTTTCACAGTGAGATGGTGAAATCTTTGCCCATTCTTCAGGTGAAAATTGCTCTGTTCTGCCAACTTTGATGGAGATCGTCGATGGACTGCAATCTTCAAGTCTCGCCATAAATGTTCAATTGGGTTCAAGTCTGGACTTTGACTGGGCCACTCAAGAACATTTCGTTTCTTCTTATTCAGCCATTCCAGTGTGGCTTTAGCTTTGTGCTTCAGTTCATTGTCCTGCTGAAATGTGGAATCTCCTACCCAGTTTCAGATTCATGGCTGATTAAAGCCTGTTTTCATCAAGGATTCTCCTGTACTTTACACCATCCATTGTCCCTTATTTCCTGACAACCTTGCCAGACCCTGCTGATGAAGAGCAGCCCTATAACATGATGCTGCCACCACCATGCTTGACAGTAGGGATGGTGTTGACTAGGTGATGTGTAGTGTTGGCCTTGCGCCAGACGTAATGTTTTGAATTTAGACCGAAAAGTTCAATTTTTGTCTCATCTGATCACAAAACTTTTCTCCACATGCATGCAGTATCATTAAGATGCTTTTTTGCAAACTCCATATGAGCTTTTAGACGCATTTTTTCAGTAATGGCTTCCTTCTTGCCACCTGTCCACCGAGGCCTGCTTTGTGAAGGGAACGGGATATTGTTGATTGATTAACATTGACCTCCATCTCAGACATAGAGCCTTGCTGATCTTTCAGTCATTGTGGGATTTACAGTGACATCCCGAACCAGTTTCCTGCTTGCCTGGCTGCTGAGTTTGGATGGGTGACCTAGTCTGGATGGTGTGATACGTCTTCTACTTCTTAATTATGGATTTCACCACACTCATAGAGATAATGAGTGACTTTTAAATCTTCTTGTAACCCTCTCCTGAACGGTGCTTCCCCGCCACTTCATGTCTGACTTCTTTGGAAAGCTCCTTGGTCTTCATGTTTGCCTTGTTGGTTGACCAAGTGAGTTGCACCTTAAAACTTCTTGGATAAGTGGGGGGTTAATTTTTAAGTTAATCTACTGATTAAATACAGGTGACACCTATTACACTTATTTTGTAACTTTTCAAACAAATGATTTGCTCCTGAAGTGATTTAAAATTCATTAGGCAAAGGGTTTGAACTTATGAAACTGAGGCTCATCTGATTATTTTTTTTTCTCTCTGTTAATTTCACTTATTCACATGTTATCTACAGCTGTTTAGCTTTATCACTCTCGGAAGCCTGGTGTTGGCTTAGTGGTTAGGGTGGCTGGCTTGGGATCTTAGGTTCCTGAGTTCAGGTCCTGTTTGCTACTGAATTAACACCAGGTGGGGTTGACTCAGCCTGTCATCCTTCTCAAGTTAGCAAAATGAGTACCAGTATACTGGTAAAGCGGCACAGCATCAGTGGCATAGTTGTACCCCAACAGAATGATAACTACCCAACAGCCAAGCTGCCATATGCAAGAAGAAGAAGAATCACTTTGGGTTAGTTTTTGAAGACTATATTAAGTTTGATTTGAAAGCATCATGAAATGAGATCAGGTTGCATCAAAATGTGAAAACCTTGGAGGGGGCTGAATACTTTTGCAGGCCACTGTAGTTGCAGTGCAGAATTGTGGATATGGCACAGGAATGGTTGGTAAAATGTCCTAACTCTGTGATAACTTGTGAACAAGATGAAGGACACGTCAGAATCTCCTGTTGTCTTGGCAATAAGTTAGTGGTAGTTCATCGGTGTGCTTTACCAAGAACTACAAAGACATTGGTGGGCATCATTGTAGTTTTCCATGAATTAAAAGTTAATCAGTAGACAATGGACAAACCCACATGTTATGTGATTATGAACGTGAATTCCCCTCATCATGAGCCATGCGTTCAGTTGGGAAAACTAATAGGCCAACCCATAAATTACAAGGACAGAGTGCATTTCTGATGTGTTCAACGTATTCTAAAATAATAAATCTTTGACTGCAGGAAATTTCAGTCTTTTGCAGCAAGCTGAAAAGCTGAATGCAATTCTGCAAATCTCTCAGGGTGGCTCTACAAAATTGTATGAGCCTCACGTGTACTTGTTATCAATACCAAGATGTGCGACATATATTTAGAATAACAAACATGAGATAAAATGTTTGAGTGTTAGTGTTGGAGGTTGGGGGGGGGTGGAATCTTCATCATACTTGGTGGCGAATGCTTGTGTGATGCCAGCTTTGTGGAATCCGAGTTACTGCATGTGCCCAGCTCGTCAAAGGCCATGCTTTAGTTCTACTCTCCTCTCTTAAAGGCCCTGTCACACCTTAAGTTTTAGCCAGCATATGCAAGGATATCAAAATGTATGTAAAACGCTGACGTACGCTGAACTATTGATGTTTTTTTTTCAGTTTTTGACGTATTCATAATGAGTTTGACGTATGCATAACGTATTAGTAACGTACACAGAACGTTTCGATAACATTAGATAACTTATATCAAGAATGCTGAGCGTGTTGTCAGCGTTCACAACCTATGCCAACGATAGCCTAACTTATGCATAGCGCGGCAGCGTATCGCGACGATCACGTGGCGTAGCCTATTAAAAGGCTGCGGCTCGACGATTCAAATCATAACCGCACTAGACATCGAAGTGTCAAGCCGCTGTCACACCTTGACGTTTTACCAGCGTATGCCGACGTATGAAAAATTTGCCGAATACGTACATGTGATGTTATGGAAGTGTATACGTTAAGAGCACGCTGGCATAGTCGTAGTACGCCGAGTACGTCGACAAATTTTCAGCATGTTGAAATTTTTCGACGTATGCCAGCGTATGACACACGTTCGCATACGCTGGCCATAAGTTGTAGGCACGTTACGCGATCGTTGACACACGTCGACACACGTTACTTGTAAGTTACTCATAAGTCGAAACACGTCGAGGTAATGTTTAGCGTCGGTGTTCCAGACTCCCTGTTTTTTTTTTTTTTTTCCTTCTCGGCTGACGGTGATGTTGACACTTCGATTTCTAGTGGGTTATGATTTAAATCGTTGAGCGGCAGCCTATTAATTATATTATATTATAACCGCACTAGAAATCGAAGTGTCAACATCACCGTCATACCGAGAAAAAAAAAACAAACAAAAAACCCAGGGAGTCTGGAACACTGAGCTAAACATTACCTTGATGTGTTTCGACTTATGAGTAACTTACAAGTAACGTGTGTCGACGTGTGTCAACGATCGCGTAACGTGCCTACAACACGTTACTCATAGGTTAGAAATAAGTTTCGGGTATGCTAAACATTACCTCGACGTGTTTCGACTTATGAGTAACTTCAAGTAACGTGTTATTTCAACGATCGCGTAACGTGCCTACAACTTATGGCCAGCGTATGCGGAACGTGTGAGTCATACGCTGGCATCGTCGAAAAATTTCAAGCATGTTAAAATTTGTCGACGAGCTCGGCGTACTACGACGTATGCCAGCGTACTACGACGTATGCCAGCGTGCTCTTAACGTATACAAAACTTACCCATAACGTATTCAACGTGTGCCAGCGTTTTAGACAAATTTTTCATACGCTGGCTAAATCGTCAAGGTGTGAAGGGCCTTACCTTTTGACTTACCGATTGATGTTCCCTTGGTATAGTAAATCCTACCTCTTTGTTGGCCTCATCGATAACATGTGCTTAGAGGTTTGGTGTCTCTCTGGATCAGACAATTTATGTCTTTCAAACTGGCAAATCTCACACACTCATTATGTCTCTCTGAAAGGACTGTCTGGAACCCCCCCCATCACTCCCCCACCCCCCCAATCTACTTTCTCAACAATCCTCTGGAAGAAGCCCTTTCATTCAAGCTTCTGATCTCACTGTCTGCTATGATCTTTCCTGGGAAAGCCACATTTCCAAGCTGGCCTCCAAAGCCACTCGCCGACTGGGAATCCTACGCTGTGCAAAGCCTTCCTTGGCACACCTGACTCCTGACCACATCAAAGATTTTGTCCCAGCCTGAGGAGGAAGTACTGCTCTTCCTCTGGCTGGTGCTCCCGTCTCACCTTTCTTGGCTTTACACTGTAGAAACCAAGGCATTTAGGATCATTGGTATCTCCCATGATGAGGATGAGTTTTGGGTCTCTTATCTCCTCACCGCAGGCAGGTCAGTGGTCTCTCTGTCGTCTACCGTCTCCTCTCCGGCCTCACCTCTCCCCCCTCCTCCGCTCTGTCTGAGATATGTCCCCCCCCCTATGTTTCCGCAGGGCGCTCAAGGTCTGCCAGCAACCCCTTCTGGGAGAACTACTAAAATCAACAATCACTGCTCACCTTCACTCTTATATTCTCTTGTTTTTCCCCCACCTTTGAAGCAAACTCCACACTTTCTTCAAGACACTCTTCCCTCCAGGTCTTCAAAACAGCTGTTCACCACATCTCTTATCTTCCCCATCCAAAACCACAATCTTTTCTACCCCCTACAATCCACCCCAACCACCTCCTTCAAATTCCCTGCTTTTCTTCCTGAAAGTCCCTGTCGTACCATCTTGTTTACCCCTTGTACCCCACTCCATCCCTTTCCCTTCCATAGATCTCCTCATGTTTCTGTTCCCCACTACTTTTTCCTTCCCTCTCCTACCTCTCTTGTCTCCTGCTCCACTTGTTGTATGTTCTGTTTGTTGGCTCTCATACGAGCCTTGACATTGTCCTTTTTTAGGTCATCTCTACCGAGATGACCTAATAAAGCCGGACCAAATGTCCGTCCGTCAACAATTTTTCTTTCCGATCTTGATGAAACTTAGTATGTGGGTAGAGGTCGATGAGTGTTGCACAACGATATAACTTTTGTTCGGGTTCAAGGTCAGGGTCAAGGTCACGTAAGTTATAAAAATCGCCATTTTCAAAACCTATCTAGTCTGCCATTCTACAAGATATTCGGCAACTGTTTATTGATTATGATAGTAAAAAATATTATCTTGTATCTAACCGGACAGATTTTTGAATTTCCGTCCCGTTTGGCTGCCACGTAACCTGGAAGATGGTCAAAAACACCTCCCGGTACAAGGAAAACTTTTTACTTCCGATCTTGATGAAATTCGGTATGTGGGTAGAGGTCGATGAGTGATACCCAACGACATATTTTTTCCCGGATTCGAGGTCAGGGTCAAGGTCACGAGGTCACGAAAGTTGTGAAAGTCGCCATTTTCAAAACCTATCTAGTCTGTCATTTTAGGAGATATCTGGCAATGATTCATCGATTATGATAGTAAAAAACATTATAGAGATGACCGTCACCCCCACACGGGGTAATTTTTTGTTGTTTTTTTTTGTGTATACAGTCTCAAAGCGCACTCAGCCTTCTTGAGGCAGTCAGCCGACGTCGTGAATCTCCAGCCGACGTCCTGCGGTTCATGAGCCAGAGCCTACACAATACCATGTGCCCACCTGTAACAAGTACTCATGATTTGTAAATGCACACGCGTGGACATATTCTCCATGAGGAATAATTGTATACCATCAATATGTTGTGCCAATTAAGCGCTTTCTTTGCTCGCACCAAATGTAGTCTGCAGAGAGCGACTTAGTTCTTGTTAATCCCTTGAGTAATTGGCAACTGTGGATAGCGATGTTAGTTTGTGGGAAGTGAAACCAGCCATTTTGGCGCAAATGACTGAAATAGTTATTTGTGTCCTGGAACGATTATGTCCTGCGGCCTGCCAAAATACAGTGCTTCATTTGCAACATGTTTGGCAGTTGCTCTTCCGCTTTCTCCTGCCCTGGCAAGCTGCAAAATAAAAACCACCTGCCGAATGTCAAAGCATTCTGGATGTTTTGCTGTATCCTGTGGTTGAATGCAAGCCAACCATCACCCTTCCCACACTGCCTGCTGCCATTTTCATCAACAAACTACTTTGGGCTTGAGGCCTCTGTCAAGGCTCCATCGGAGCTAGTGGATCATAATTTGTGAATGATTTGGTTGTATACGATGTCGTGTTGTTTGACTTATTTATTTATTTATTTTTTGGGCTTGCAGTCACTGCCAGTTTATTACTTGTAAAATCGAAGATTCACAAGTATGTTTGTTTGTCTGTCAGTCACCTGCAAGTCACAATTCTTGACCAAACTTCACAAAGCTTAACAAAATGGTGAAGCTCATCAAAAACTCGAATCCTGTTGTTTTGTTTTGTTTTGTAGCCGATCAGCCTGGGGGGTTGCCATCATCAATGCATTAGAACTTTGATCCATGGTGTTTTGCCTACGATAAGGTCAACTATGCCAGGTACCTGTCTGCATACTTTGCTCGATGACAAATCTTCCCGAGAAGAATCCTGATGTACATAGAGCCTTCCAGAGGTCATTTCTGTGCAGAGGTCCAGCAATAATCCCTTTGCCGGATACCTGTAGATCAGACAATTGAGGTTACGTGAACAAGGACACTCAGACTCCTGGAGCACGTCACGGTTCAGCCTAAAAGCAGGAGCCATCAAAAGGTACTACATAACAGCAGAGTACCGCAGTGCATTTCTTGGACACTTAAGAGACATGGTGCATGGTAACCAATCAGAACTCAACCATGCTGATCTACAGCAGCCCAGAATCCAAAAAGATGAGGAAACAGTGTCGGCAGTCGTCAGCCTCATTCAAGCCTGGGTCAACCCATTCTCAGAGAAGCAAGACCTCATAAGCATTTCTACTGCAAAATCGGCACCCAGAGACATTGCCTCTGACCTGATGAAGGCATGTGATATTGGAGAGCAGAGTTATGCCACTTTCCAGAACGAGAGACTGGAGAACGACCCATCAGCGAACCATTCACCATTTCACGATCCGATGAAAACTAACAAGCTGAAGACATTCACAAATATGTGTAAGAAGGTAGTGAAAACAAGTGGGAAGGACATAATCTTGAAAGCTGACCGGTCTCTGTTTGGTCGCATCATAGTGATGGCACAAGGGCGCAATCTCACGATGGAGGACATCCTCTCTCACCCCTTGGACCATACCTGGGCTCTCTCTACCCCAGACGGATTACTCAGGAAAACAAACAAAGCTTCCTTAGCCACTACTTTGCAGAAGAATGTGACAGTAGCAGACCAACTCCCACAAAATCCGGCTTCTGTGGTCGTTGAATGAACTTAGTTCAAAGAGTAAAGGGTGATCAAGTACTTTGGAGACATTGCCACTACAATACTGTCTATGGCATTGCGTGAAGGAAGTAAAAGTACCAGAATAGATGTTGTGTTCGACACGTATCGATAGAATTCTATCAAGAACAGTGAGAGATCGGCACGAGGTGAAGAGACTGGACACCAGCTGCAGGGTATCACAAGCGCACAGATTGTGAGCAATGGAGAAGTTTCCTGACAGGAATAACTAACAAAACCAGTCTGATTAGCTTCATTGTCAGTGAATGGAGGAAGCCAGTGTACAGAGAGAACTACATGAGAAGATTCTGTATGTAACTGTAGATGACAAATGCTACAGAATTACATCACAGGGCAGTGAAGAGGTGCCAGCAGGAGGAAGCAGATGGGCGCCTACTTTTCCATGCTGCATGCTGCTAGAGAGGGCTACCAGGCTGTAGTGATATGCGCAGAGGACACAGATGTCTTTATCATGTGTTTGGCATTCACATGACAAGATAGGAGCTCCGTTATTCCAGAAATGTGGAACTAGAACCAGAACTAGATTAGTTGACATCGGGAAAGTCGCTGCCACTGTCGGCATAGAGTTCTGCAGACTCTTATTGGTATACATGCATACACTGATGTGACACTACACAGTGCTTTCGCAGGTAAAGAAGGCAAGTGCTCTAAAATTAGTGACCAACAACAGGGAAATAAAACACATTCACAGAGTTGGCCAGGAATGGGACTCTCCTCAAAACTGATGAACAAACTAGAGTGTGTCACATGTCTCCTCTATGGCCCCAAAGCAGCATTCACCAAGGTCAATGATCTCAGGTACAACTTGTTGTGTTAAGAAAGGTGAGATAGAGAGTCATCAGCTTCCACCCTGCAGGGACTGCTTAGTCAAACATGCACAAAGGCAAACTACCAGGCTGGAATATGGAGATGTCTTGAGCAAGACCCAGGTGTACCAAGTCCCATTGGCAGAGGGTGGAAATTGACATGGATGGAGCCGAGAAATTAATGGTAGTGGATTGGATGGATGGTCAGCCAGCACCTGAGGCTATTTGGCCCTACTGGCCTGCAAATGTTCAAGGAAGTGTACGCTGCCAAATTGTGTATGTCTGGCAAATGGACTTAAGTGCACTGATATGTGCAAACTGTCAGACTGCGAGAATCGGTCATCAGATAATGTGGAGAGTACGGATGAGGATGACGATGTGGATGCCGATGAACAGTAATTATTGACAGTAATGATGAGTATTAGAATCATCATGTACATTTCATACAGTTGGATATATCATTTCTGTATTTACCTAAAATATTGGAAATGTACACCAAAATCACTGTCGTAACTGTTCTAGGACCTTAAACGCGGTCATTTAAATATGTGTCTGCAGCCATTTTGGCGGCCATCTTGAATTTAATATTAAGCTGTATCCAATATTTTAGGTAAATACAGAAATGATATATCTGACCCCTCAAACCTAGTCGTAGACACCAGTATCACTGCTCTAGGTGGTCTAAAATCTGCTATATATAGGGTATTGAGCATTTGGCGGCCATTTTGGAAAAAGGGGATAACTCCCATAAAGCTGCCAGCCACAATGCTATCACATGTTTTCCAACTCTAGGGTTTATACCTTCATAAAAAAACACTATGAGCATTCCTCCCTAATTTGATACCGGTGACCAAAATTTCGGACCGGGGCTGATCGGCTATTGGTCAAAAGTTCAAGAAACTTGAACAGCATTTGCATATTTGGTCACTGATTTATTGACCAAAAATCAGAACTATCGATTTCGCCATTTTGACGTGTCAACGGTTTACATGACGACAGTAATTTCACCCCATTACAATGAAATGGGACTTTTTGTGATTTTATTATTACCAAACCTCAAAATTTTCAGGATATCAAATACAAACTTACACAGTTTATCTGTACGTATGTGTACTGTGTCGTATATGTGAGGGAAATTTGGTCAAAGGACAAGATCAAGGCCATCCAAAACGTAAAACCGAGTGGTACAGCGCATACCTCCACCAGGCTGATTAGTTCATGGCGACTGAGATGCCGGATCTGGATTCGGACCTGAACTAAAATCGAATCGGCTTGTTCTTGTCACCTCGCCAACTCATCCATCAAGTTTCGTCCGAATCCGTCCATGACTTTTTTTGAGATATCCTGTTCACAGGCAGACAGACAGAGGTGAAAACATTACCTCCATCCACCTTTGATGGCGGAGGTAACAACGATTAGGCCGCAGTTAGAATATGTATCAACCAAATTTGTTATGCTCAATATTCAATCGTGTGAAACACTTGATAGGTTAAATTTTCCAAATTACCAAATTGCTGTTTCCATGGCATCTATTGTTTATTTGGATTTCGCAAGCGTCGTGCTATGTACTACATCTTTCTTGTTTGTTTGTTTGTTTTATTTATACCAAAAATTCCCATTGTAACGTCTTTCCTTCGCCTTCTCACCAGGGAGGAACACAAGAAACACTCTCGAAACTGCAGCTTTTTAACAAACTTCCCAGCCTGGGAAGAACTCACTCTTGAAGAATTGCTTAAGCTGGAGAACCAGCGCATGAATAATCTAATTGTGAGTACATGAAGGACCATGTACTTTTTTACATGAGAAACGGAGGTTGGTGGTGTGAAAAATTGGGGGGAGGGGAAAGGAAAGAATAAAAGAAGGAAGTTTGAAGAATGAAGTCAAGGGTGTAGTGATGGGATAAGGGGATGGAAGGAAAGGGCTGAATGTCGGCACGTGGCCAAGTAATGCTTGACGTAGTTGGGATTTAAAAATAGAAATCCACTATTTTGCTTATGTAATGAATAGATGGCACACTCGTGGATTCTTGGCAATGATTAGTTTGCGCAGAGTTACAAGTACCCTGTGTTCTGCGAATACAGTGATTTATATGACGTTGAAGCTTCGTCTTGCATCTGCCGTTCTGGTCGGCATTCCATTAAATGATCTTTGTCATTTGTTGTTTGTCACAGAGAAAGGTTGGATCACAATGGACTTCTGACTTTCGGGAGAAAGTGCAGGTGACAAGAATTAAGTTGCTGAACATTTGAGCAGCCAGAAGTACAAGGTGGTGCATTCCAAAGCCAAACGTCACCTCTTCATCCCACATCGTCGTCTTACCTTTGTTCACCTCAACTGTACCAGCACATCCTTGTTTTGCTTCTCCTTCCCTCCTTCCCATTTTTGCTCCACTAATCGATGGCATTTTCATGTTTCCTTCCGAACCTTTTAGAAACTAACAAGAGGATCAGTGGCTTGTTTTTTGGTTTTATCAATAAAGTTTAATGTAGGAGCAAAAGAACACTCCCTCCTTCCAATAGTGGTGTTGTTGCACCATGTTTACTGAAAATATTTTTTGGGTGCTGGAGAGTTCCTTGATGCCAAATTAATGTCTGCATAAGCAACTCTCATCTACCCTTTGCCATATGCTCACTGTATTCGCTTCAATTTGGAATTACGACCTGACTTTGCTGGGCATTTGCGACAAAACCCCAAAGTTGAAGCTGCCGCATGCTGCTGAGCAATATCACGCCAGATACCTCTCATCGCATTTGCTCAACAAACTCTTGAGTTATCTCTGAAACAAACGCTGTTCGAGGGTACTGCGACTCATTGGGTAAGGAATATGCTGAACTGGCATTCTCGAGGTCGCTGGTTCAAATCCAGTTTTTCAATGGCACCATTATGGATTTTTATTATCAGCTTTTGTAACCCGAGCTCGTCTCGAGAGCACATCGGGTTCCAAGCGGCTTGTTGATGGAAATGAAACTGGATTGCCAGTGATATCCTAGGGTTGGATGATCTACTTCCGCATCGTTTTGACAACCATTTCTGCACGGACACATCGAGGCACGCAACCCTTTACCTTTTCCTTTACTCCGAGCCCATCCCCACCTTGATGGTTTTTTTTCTTCACACTGTTTATCCCCCATCCCTTCCCTTTCTATTTCTTCAACTCATTTTGCTTAATTTATCCTTCGTACTACCTGCCTATGTCCTGTGCATATAATCCCCGAGACCGTAAAAGCCCACCACTCGCTCAGGCCAAACAATTTGGAGAGGAGGCTGTGCCAACCATTTTTCCCTTGAGGCATTGTTATTACCAACGTCATGCCATAACACGTCAAAGTGGTATAAAAAAATAAATTTCTTTGAAGCTGAGATGATAAAGCTCACCAAGTCGAACTTTATGAAAGTGCCTGAATCTTTTATTTATTTTAAACAAATTTCCCAACATTTTTTGTGATAGTTAATCTTAAACGATTGTGTTTAAAAAACACATTGTGTTTTAAACAAAATGACTTAAAACGATTGTGTAAAATGTTCCTTGCATGTTTGCATTTTGTGAAGTGTCCATTCAAGTGCCAGTTCAAGGCTTCAGTTTTAGGTTTTAGCTCCATTTTTACTCGTTGGCACCCAGAGGGGATGAAAGCATGCTTGCTTCGATATTCCAAGGACAATAGCACATTCTCTGTTCTTGTTTACAGTTTGTCGATTTTTGGCTTTCTTCCCGATGTTTGGACTTTGTGATGGGGAGATTAAGCATTGGAGTGGAGCCCTGTGAATGTTTGATGTCATAACTTTTTTAAGATGTCAAACTGCTTTGTACGTTTCCATACATACCTGTTGTACCTGTCCTTAAAATGATGTTGCAGACTGTCCCATGTAATAATTTTATATTATAAACTGAGCTTGGTTTAAAGATGGAAAGTACAAAGAAGGCTTTTTGTAAAATGTATTTTTGTTTTTTAAAATCCGGGTATCAAGACTCGGGGAAGAGCAGAATATTTGGTAGAATGGGTTTACGGATAAAAAAGGGATAACTGGGACAACAAAGCTTTTAGTATTTGCACGTTATTGTTAAATATGCAAAGCAGGCAGTTCGGCACAAGGCTCTTCTCTGAACAATCACAATAGCCTGCAGCATTTGCTTTGTCTGTTGTTCTCGCCCTTGCGGTTCCATAAATATTTGTGTTTGGGAGTTCAGAGGTGAATTGGAGAGGCCTCGCTATAAAATGACAACTGTCTTTACAGCACTGACAATAACAATTTTCATTCCATCCAATGCATTGACAAAAAAAACACTTGCCTCTGAGCTCTCTAGCCTAGGTTTGAGTACACCCGGCTATAAACTGTCATCCTGGTGTTTCGCAGGCAGTGCGATTCATCACTGTGTGTGCCGTCTCGCGGATGACTCTAAAACCGGGTGTGCCGTTTGCCCTCATTAATTAGCGGACGTTAAAGATCCCACGGTGTCCTTCGCGAAGAGGAGGCGATTTATATCTGGCACACTGAACAAGTTCCAGCACTAACCGACAGGGGGCACTGCATCGGTGGCACGGCTGTACCCCCAGCAACTATGTGCTCCATGCGAAATAATAAGACTGACAATAGTTTAGAATTGTGAAGGCCTTTTTCCAGCATATATTGTTATGGCCATGAAAATTTGGGAAGGCACAGAGGGGGGAGTGGAAAGAAAAGGGATTGTTGTGGACTGTGACTGGAAGGGAGATAGTATTAGGATAAGGAAGAAAGGGGAACTGTGTGGAGCTAATCAAGAAAGGAGTGGTCAGTGTTAAATTCCACCATATTTCTTTATGTAATAAATAGATTTTCCAACGTCTATATATAATTTATCAAGACGTGCGACAAAAGCGTTCAGGAGTTATTGGCAAGATCTCCGCGGCCATGTCACCGTCTCAGTTAAACACCATCTTGAGAAAGGTACTGCAGGCCCTAATCAAGTCCACGCAAGTATCAGCAGGGCAACTGCCTTTTTGGCCCCTCTGAGAGACGGCAATATACCGGATGATCCCCGACATCAACAAATGAGTGTTTAGCGGATGAGACGGCCGGCTTTGCCTCCTCTCCAAAGTATGGCCGTGGAGATTTGGCAAGACTTAGGTCGGTTTGTGTCGGCGTCTAGGCCGGTGTCACTGAGGTTAGATTTTGATTCATGGTAGTTACTAAGCTTGTTTGTATCTGACGTGGTTGCATCTCTTTTCAATTTCAAGTTATTCTCCGACTTTGGAGACACTCTTGTACCCAACAGAGTGGAAGCTTTTGTATATCTGCGGCGGAGCATTCTTTAGGACGTGTACACAGTGAGTACGGTGCAGGACATCATTCTTGAAGCCTTGTTTGTCACAAAGTTCTTACAAATGCGATCTTTATTCATGATGTCGTTGAGAAGCAATCTTGGCACAACTGTGTGTGTAATCTAGATTTTGAACTTTTTTATTTTTTGGACCAGAAATTTGATTATAACCTTACTCTGTGACATTACAATTAGAGAGTCTGTTTGAGTATGGTCGGTCAGTGATTCTATTCTCCTGGCCGAATTGTACCAAAGACTTTAAATAGGGTACGGTACTTGCCACTCAGCCGACAGAGTAAGCATGGGAAAATACGACCTGTGGAATATCTTGATCAGGCCTTGTAGTGATATGAAACTGCCTCGGCAGCCATGTGCACCTAATGGTGCAGGGAAGACAAGAACAAGAACGTGATATCTGCGATCCAAAGTGATCACTCGCGATTTACCACTGGCCCATGACGCGAGAAATGTGGCCATATTTTCTCGGACTGCCATATGACCTTGACCTTTAACATTTAGGGATAGAGTGTAAATTAAGAAAATGTGTCCATATATATATATATATATATATATATATATATTATAACGAAAAGCACGGTGAAGCCGTCCGACAATCCATGAAGACTATATGTATTAAGCAGGTCCCTATATGCCTATTCCCCAAAACCCTGACGACCCAAAGTCCCCAAGGACCCAAAAGTCACCGAGGACCAAAAAGTCCTTGAGACCTAAACATCACCAAGTACCAAAACACCCTGAAGACCTAAAAGTCATTGAGGACCCAAAAGACCCTGAATACCCAAAAATCATTGAGGAGCCAAAAGTCCCCGAGGCCCAAAAGACCCCAAATACCCAAATTTCACCAAGACCCAAAATACCCTGAAGACTGAAAAAGTCCCGAGACCAAAAAATCCCTGAATACCCAAAATTCACTGAGGAGCCAAAAGTCCCGAGGACCCAAAATACCCGAATACCCAATAGTCGCCAATGACCCAAAAGACTGTGAATACCCAAAAGTCACTGAGGACCCAAAAGACCCCCCCCCCCCCAAGACGAAAAGTAATCCGAGGACCCCAAAAGACCCTGAGGACCCAAAATACTCCTAAGAAATTTGAGACCCCTTCAACTTTAACACCATTTAGACCCCTTACACCCTTCAGACAGATTAGACAGCTTTGACCCTTGACAATTTAGACCACTTGGACCTTTTTACATCACAAATAATTATAATATCGCCAATATTTCAAATAAATTTGCAGAAAATAAATGTTTGTTTATGATTGATGTAAATCATGACAACACAGCAAATCTGTGACGTCAATCTCTGCAACGACGTGTGGAGAGGCGAGTATGGCGAGCTGATCCACGCTAGTCTATCCATAAAACTCAACATCATGAAAATTGGAGGAACATTATTCATGTTTTGATCAAAAATGTGTTTTTTTGTTAATTAGATCACAATCGTAAAAAAGTAGGTCAAGGACACATCAAATGTCAGGTGCACATATTCAGGTCAGGTACACTGTTATGATGCAAGAACATCTTGGAAGGCCGAGTGATCTTTGAGATTCCACATTGACAAAATTGAGCGCGGATAAAAAACGCGTTTTCTTTCAGACGGCCATTTGACCTTAACCTTTAACTCGGAGGGGTATGATGTAAACGAAGCGTAAATGCGCCTTGCCCTAATCTATCAAGAGGGGAATTTCGTTCGGATTGGACAAAGATTTGTCGAGTTGTGGTGAAGAATGTCTATAATTGGGTCATGACCTTAAAAATGTGGTCATTGTCGACCCCACTTAGTATGTATTCCCATTATTGCCTCAAAATTTCATTCCGGAAGTCCTCGGACATTGACAGAAAAAGGGAGAAAATCCAACATGATGGTTTAGTGCTCCTCGGGGTGTAAGACCTTGATGTTTAACCCAGAGGGGTGTGATGTAAGTTAAGTTTAAATGCACGTTGCCCTAATCTATCTAGCGAGGGCAATTTCAGTCTGATCAGACAAACTTTAGTTATGGGGAAAATGTTAAAATTGCTATGATTAGGTCATGACCTTTAAATAGATCAAGGCCAAAATTAGGTCAAGCCTGCATATTTTAAGGCCATGACCTAATTTATATTCACATTATTTGTGCAAATTTAACTCCGTAAGTCCCAGCCGGCTCCGAGATGCAGCTTGGAAATTGATAATTTAGAAATTTTGAGTGTTGAGAGTGCAGAAAGAAAAGGGGAAACACTTTTCAGTGAAAAAGTCAGAATGATTAGTTACGTTACTTATCTGCATTTGTGCTGTTTGAATTATTAACAAATCACAAAGCATATATCCGGCCTGCACCTAGTTTAACAATAGCTGGTACTGCCCTCTGAACAGGAAAGATTCCCTACCTGTGATCTCGACGATAGAACACCGACAAACCCCATGGTTTGTGGGGTAAGGGGGGAATGTCCTCATTAGGGAGTGGGGTAAGGGGGGAATGTCCTCGTTAATTGCCTCAACATGGAGTAAAAATAAAATTACTGTATTTTTTATTTGTTTGTACGTAGCATGTGGCTGCTTGGTTACATGATTTTCTGGGACACGGCTGAGCCTCTGATGCAATGCCCCTGTTACCAGTAAGTTGGTACTCATTTTTTCCGTCCTCAGAAGGTTGATTGGTGGAGTCGACCCACCTGGTGTTAATTCAACGCCCCGACAGGAGCTTGAAACCCAAGACCCTCCAGGATCTTAACCGAGCTACCTTAGCTGTTAAGCCAACACCAGGCTTGAGAGAAATGATCTCACCTTGATGTTAATTGCCGGCACACCCTAGCATGTTCTGGGAGGTTACACCTTCCTTTGAGGTCACCAGCTGCATTTGTCTGAAATCGAGTCCAGTGTCTGTCGGCGTGTGTGTGTGATTGTGATGTCTCTCTCCTCCCTCCAAGAACCTTGAACTCTGTATACAGTTTTACTCACTTTGTTATATCACTCACCACCATCTTGGTCAGCACAACTATAACATCCACCACCTCATGCCAGCAGACGTCCATCTGATGGCAGCAACTCATTGATGAATCGCCCTGCCTGTGAAATACCAGGATGGCAGTTTATAGCTGGGTCGGGGTTCGAACCGAGAGTAGACAGCTGAGATGGGAATGTGCATACCTCTCGGCCAGCCCGAAGCACCTTCACTTTGGTTAAAGGACAGCCTAAGGTGCAGTTGTGATCAAAGAGGAAATGAGTGAAGTTTCGTTAAACAAGTCTAAGCATGTTTGAGTAATCACCTGTGAGTCACTCATTACCTTTACCGTCACAGGAGCTGTAAGTGGACACAGTGCGGACACATTCTATCTGCACCAAAAAGCTAACCATGGAGGTGCGTCACAGACACAGCAGTTCAAATCACCATCATGGTTACATCATACATGGCCTTTTTTCACACCTTTTTGATGCTTCATGTGGTGGTTAGCACATGGCAGTTCGCACACCGTTGTTTCACATGTTGGTTAGCACACCATTGCTTCACGCTGCATTTAGCACACCTTTGTTTCACACGGTGGTTAGCACAGCTTTGCTTCATGCGGAGGTGAGCACACCTTTGTTTAACATGGTGGTTGTCACACCTTTGTTTCATACTACGGTTAGCATACATTTGTGCAGTTAGCACATATTTGGTTAGCACACCTTTGCTTCACATGGTGGTGAGCACACCTTTAACCTCCAGTTTATAAAAGCTATCACTTGCACTTTCCACCCATGCAAACAGACACCCAAGTTGACAAAGTGTGGTGAGCTTGCATGGTGTGGGCCTTCCGACATCCTGTACTATTCATTCCTTTTCACCCGCTGTTGTAAAAGTACAGAACCCCACATGCCCAGTTAAAATTTCATGGAACATTGTGTACCCAATCTAGTTACAATCTGCCAACAGTAATTCAGTATTGATCTTTGTTAACGATCTGTTGTTGCAGCTGGGACAGGTAAAGTTTCCAGGGCTGCATGCACAACAACCTTTCCTTTCGTGGTGAACTCACCCACAAAAATCCCTTGGTGTAGTGCATGTAATTAATAAGAGACATAACTAGAACTGCCACTTTATAACTGTTGGCAGTGATGACCGGGTACCAAGACGTCCCACTTTGATTGGACACCTGACCCATGACGTTTTTTATTACAGCGTGTGCGCTGTTAACAATTGCACCGAGTTTGAAATGTCCCCGGTGTCTACCACGTCTCCGGTGTCCCCTGTCCCCTCCCCCCCCCCACGTGCCTCAAGACAGCCAATGACGGCTGTCCGGTAGATGCAGTGCGTAACCTAGAGCGAAATAGCGAGAATTGAGCGGAATACCCGTGTATTTCAATGGAAATTTGTGAAACTAATGTGTTAAATATGTGAAAACCATTTAATTTATTGCTTGACGGAAAAAACCAAGAAACGCGCCCCTCTCATGTACGAACGAACGAAAGACGTCATTTCCGCCCACCATCGCATTTCGCGCCGAAAGACGTCATTTCCGCCCACCATCGCATTTCACGCCGAACGCTGAAAGCTAAGTTCTTCTTATGCCATCATTCTTTTGCGGCCTCCGCCACGCTGTATCGAATGATTTCATCCTTCTGTTATATATAAAGGTGCGTATCACAATAATAACAAGATTTTTACATTTCAAATATTAAGTACACTTTTTAATTGTTTTTCAACTGAAAAAGCATAAATTGCATATTTTAACAGTGTACTCATTTGCTTCACCACACGCGCTGTATTGAAGATTTCACTTGTTATTATTCATGAACTTAGAATGGATTAAAATAAATTCAATTCAAATCAAATGGAAGACCAAATAGGTACACTCCTGCATTGGAGTAATCAGAAGGAACCCAAACAGGCAAAAAGCAAAGATGAAATCAGGAGGATCCTGGATAGGATTCACATTTCAGCTGCTACTCCTCTACCCTCAAACCCATCCAGGCACAGCAAGTGGGACTTATTAGAAAAAAAAAAAAACATTAATGTATCTGGATTCTGGATGCCAGACCATGCATCCGATCAGGTTGAAATTTAAAACATATATTCCCCATCTCAACTAGCTCAAAAATTTGAAGTTTCATGTCAATTGATGAAGCGGTTCAAGAGAAATTTTTTTTAAAGACTTTTGCTCAATGCAATATGGCATCAATTATTCATGAATACCCGAGTAGCCCCAAGGCTTGGCGAACATTTGTGTGAAGTTTCCCCTTGATCGACCTCCACTGCAACTATCACCCCCCCCCATCACAATCAAGGTGGGTTCAAGGTGCGACGTCACTGAAAAATCAAAAAAAAATACTCGGGCTTTTTTCAACAGATTGACAAAAAAAAAAACATTCAATTCCCCCTCCTTCAAATTACACCGTGATAAACGATTTTCAAAAAAAGAAAACTTGCATTTGGGATTCCCTTTAAAATCTTAGTGTCTTGAGTTTGAGCCCTTGTCGTGCCCTTCCGAGGTCGGCAAAATGAGTACCAGCTCACTGGTAAATGGGGCACTGCATGACCGACAATTTCACTTCCAGAAAAAAATAAAAATGATGCAACCAGCAGCCACAGGCTGCATACAAAACAACTTTTAAAAAAGTTATCAGATCCGGATCCAGATCTTCACCAAAAATCAAATTAATTCGTCCTCATCACACACCCAATTTCATCCAAATCCATCCACAACTTTTTGATATATCCTGTGCATAGCCAAACAAAAGGATAGCGGTGAAAACGTAACCTTGGCCCACCTGAAGCAGCGGAGGTAATTATGTGGTTGAGTTTTTCATTTTGTACTTTTAGGCCATTTACTGTAGCTCCATTTCTGGTCGAGCTAAAGCAACAAATAGTTATTGGAAAGCCTCACCCCCTTCTTGGTTTTGAGTCCAAAGTTAACAAGACAAAGGATATTATAGATTGCAGTAGATGCAAATGAACAATCTGTATTGAAAGAAGATCTGCGTGTGGACTCGAGCTTATTGTCAAACAGATCAACTAACAGCCCCTTTCTTCCTGTTGAGGCTAATGAAGAACAAAAACATTCATGGTGCACAATAACTCCAAGACCTTTAATATGTTAAACCATTGTCATGTAAGAGAAGTTACATGAATATGATGAGACCATAAATAATAACTTAGGGAAATATAATACACAAGTGTTTGAAACATTTTCCAATTCCGACAGGTGACCAAATAACACAAATTTACTTGGCTCACTGACTTGTACAAGTAAAAGTTACCAATTGGTGAAATGTTACACAGTATATAATTTATAGACCACCATTTCAAACTTTTTTTATGTTCACTTTACTCCTTTGTCACTGGTGCGGTAACAAAATGTTTGAACCAGGGAGGTATGAGGTCTGACGAGTCAGGAATTCTCTGTATTTCTACGTCTGGAAGGGATAAACCAACAAGAAGTCTTGGATGCAGGTCGGCAAATCCAGAGTATCAAGGTCGGTGCCGGGAGTGAGACACCGGTGAACTCTGAGCCGACCCAGGTGCTGCAGCTGAGGGGGGTGTCTGCGCCTGAACAAGGGTCGCTTGATAACGAGCTCAAGCAATGCACCGTTCTTGCCGAGACCTTCAAGCCAGACTTGTGGACCCTTGCACTCTTTATGGTGCAGCAACAAGGCGACGACAGAGTCAAAATTCTCGGATGAATCTTCGTCATTTTGCTGACAGGTATCCAATGAGAAGTGGTCTCCGTCAAAATTGATGCGTACGTTTGCAGGCCCGATGCTCGTCTTCACCACAAGGGTGAAAAGACAGTTAGTGGCAGAAGAGTCCCGCACGAGAAACGTCCCTTCCGGTTCTGAAGCAAGGGCGGCCGAAGTTGCTGCTTGGCTTGTCGACCTCCAGTAGAAGCCGCTCTGCTCCAGCTGCTGCCAAGCATGAACCACGATGGCTAAGGAGGCCAATGAAGGGAGGGTGTGCAGCCGAAAGGGTACGTCCAGCAGCTCATCACCTGTGAATTGCAACATCTTGGTGAAGCCAAAGTTTTAAATCAATTTTGGCCTGCTTAATACATCCTTGTCCTGCACAGGATAAATCATAGAAATATGCAGTCTCTTGAAGACAAATAATCTGAGTTAAAAACAAACAAAAAAACCCCTAACATTTGTCACCAGTAATCAAGGCTCCTGGAAAAGCTAAATGGCAGAGTTCACAGAACAGTAGTGCAGGGATATCATACATGAGTGGAAGAGGGGAGAGGTTCAGAGAGGTGAAGGCCAACAAGGGTAGAAGAGAGCACGGGTAGATATCAGAGAAAGCATGAGGTTACTTCGTTTTTGTTTTTTTTAATACAAAACCAAGGCCCATGGAAAAGCTAGAACATAGAATGGATCAGGATCTAACAGATAAAAAAGGAACAATAGAATGGGAGGGGAAATACCAACAGCAGATATTACCATGGACATATTAGCAAGAGGTCGCTGTGGACAGCACTATTGAAGGACTAGCATGAGATCATTATGGATGGCACTATTGCAGGACTAGCACAAGGTCACTATGGACGGCACTATTGCAGGACTAGCAGAGTCATTATTGATGGACTAGCAGAGGTCACTATGGACAGCACTATTGAAGGACTAGCATAGAATGAGAGACTATTGAAGGACGAGCACGAGATCACTATGGATGCATGATTGAGGATGAGCACGAGGTACAGGATGGGACTATTGCAGGACTAGCACGAGATAATTATGGATGGCACTAATGCAGGATAGCATGAGGTCACTATGGATAGCACTATTGCAGGACTAGCATGAGGTCACTATGGATAGCACTATTGCAGGCGAGCATGGAGGTCACTATGGATGGCATTTTGGCAGGACTAGCACGAGGTCACTATAGAGAGCACTACTGAAGGACGAGCAGAGATCACTATTAAGGATAGCATGAGATCACCAGAAAAGCATATATCACCATGGACAGTGTTATTGCAGGACAGGCACGAGGTCACTATGGGTGGCACTATTGAAGGACGAGCACAAATATTATTGGTGGCACAATTGAAGGACTAGTACGAGGTCACTACGAACAGCACTAAATCACCATGGACAGCATTATTGAAGGACTAGCACGATATCACTATAACAGAACTATATCACTATGGAGAGAACTATTGAAGGACAGCACGGGGTCACTATGGATAGCAACTATGCGAACAGGCATGAGTCACTATGGGTGCACTATTGCAGGAAGCCGAGAGGTCACTAGTGGCACTATTGCAGAAACACGAGATCAAATGGGCAGCAGATTGAAGGGCTGCACAAGTCAATGGTGTCACTATTGAGGGACTAGCCGAGATCACTATTGAAGGACTAGACGAGATCACTATTGAAGGACTAGAACGAGATCACTATTGAAGGACTAGCCGAGATCATATTGAAGGACAAGCCCGAGATCACTATTGAAGGACGAGCCCGAGATCACGAATATGAGGGGACGAGCCGAGATACTATTGAGGATAGCCCGAGATCACTATTGAGGGACTAGCACGAGATCAACTATTGAAGGATTAGACAGATCCACTATTGAGGATGAGCCCGAGATCACTATTGAGGGACTAGCCTGAGATCACTATTGAGGGACTAGCCCGAGATCACTATTGAGGGACTAGCCGAGATCACTATTGAGGGACTATCCGAGATCACTATTGAAAAGGACTAGCATGAGATACTATTGAGACTAGCAGATCACTATTGAAAGGACTAGCTGAGATCACTATTGAGGGATAGCACGAGACACTATTGAGGGACTAGCACGAGATCCCCCTAATTCGGGAAAAGGGACCCGAGCCCCCGAGATCAACTATTGGAGGACTGCCGAGATACTATGAAGGACACAGAGATACTATGAGTGGCACGAATTAAGAGATGAAGAAGGGGTCAACCGAGGCATCATGACACAGAACAGTTAAACAGAGGGACAAAGGAAGAGTTGCGCGTTCGGATGTAAACTGGGGAGGGTTAAATCAGGTGTGAGATGCTGGATTAATTTTTTTTTAAAGCAAAATAAATCTTTTTTAATTTTTCAATTACAGAATAAAAACAACTCTTCCGTGAGCCTTAGGTCGGTGTAACAAAGCAAATGGCAATTTAAAGATTTCAGCATTTGGCATGTACTTCGTGTGGACATTGGTTGCGTACACCGTTTACCAATCACGCTTACCTTGGTGGTCGTCATTGCCAGGGGCAGGTAAGATATCTGCAAGGTCCCAACCGAGTTCGTTCGATCTGGCACAAAACATCGGGTTGACGAAAGCGTGGAACGGGGTGTTCTTGAGTTTGCACTCGGTCTTTGTACGATGGTCGATCATCGGCATCTGCGAGGACCGGGATGACAATGTCAGCACGTAATGACCGGCTGTGACACAAGAGTGCTGACTACACGACAAAGCACTTCAACCGAATTTGTGTTTGCCAATTGTTATGCAAGAATAGCTGAAATCGTTCTCCAAATGCCATTCTGTACACATCAGCCATGCCATGTCACGCCAAAGTAATTAAATCACCTGATAGATAAGTTTGGTGTATCTCGTTACTACTTTTTGGATACCCTTCCTCTACATTATGAAAGCCCTTCGTTTTGTGACTTTCCAAGCAATTAGACAGGTAGCAAGTTTACCTGTAAGAAAGGTAATAGTCTCTGGCATCACCTGGCTAACATTTTTTTTTTTTCCTCCAACCTGATCCACATCTGCAGGATAACACTGTTCTCAAAAAAAAAAGCACCACCAAGGGAATCTTTTAATCGGCTCCAAACACCAGGAGGGATGAACAAGAAAACTTTCAGGAAAAGTTTCACATCAAACCACCGTCAAGCTCACGACATGTTCGGTCATCGCAAGATGGATTCATTCGATTCATGAAACAAACCATATACGGATGTGCACGGCAAATGTGAATAAGAAAAAGCGTGTACGTGCAACACGCTCACCTGATTCTCCAAAAGCCGTTCTTGCCCCATGAAGTTTGTCACCAGCCTCATGAACTACTGGAACCCTCGACGCGGTTCAAACGTCGCGAACACACGGATTTATTTGGTCGTTTTTGGACGAAACGGGGATTTCTCAAAAGCTTCCCACATGTACCACCCTCGTTCGACGATGGCCGTTGAATAACCGTGTCCGTCGACGACGGAATCAGATCGCTGGCTCGAGGGTTACGTACACGGTTGATGCATGTGCGGCGTCACAAGCTCTGCCAGCAAGCAGCGCGCGACCGAGGGGTTGTCAAGCGACCAGGCCACGCCCAGCCAGGCCACGCCCAGCCAGGCCACGCCCAGCGGCTGTGGATTCCTCGTAATGACTCCACGCTTGAAACCTTGCAGGTCTCGTTTCCCTGTATACCAAGTCTTTGCGCGTTATATAAATAAATACCGATGAATCCACATCCTGCATATGATGCGTAATTTACGATACATAGGCATCGATGGAATTTTTAATTGACTTAACAAACCACTTTGGGCAATTAACTGATTAAAATGAAAAATGAAAGCAAGTTCCGTGGATCAAATGGAAAGGGGTTTGTTTTCCTTAAGAGCCCCCCCCGCCAAAAAAAATGCAGTTCAAAAAACCCGGGAAAATTTGCACGAGCAAGGAAAACAGAGTAATTGGGAATTAAATTTGTTCGATTCCGGGTTTAAATGACCTTCTCGATATCAAACGGCTCCGCTTAAGCGCGAAACCATCCGATTCCAGTGGCAGAAATGGCGCCATTTCCCAAAAATTACGCGAAGAGAAGAAAAGCTGGGGTGTAGCTGTGACGTCATGTATGAATATTAATTTGTGGGAGGAGCTTGAGCGAGGAGGAGGCTTGCACAGCTCAGATTTCCACTCCACAAAAAACAAAGTTCAAGTTCACCGTTTATTTTCAGATCTGATTTCCTCTTGGTTTATTTTAATTTGTAACAACTGCATTGGTAACTATTTATCGTTCACTTGTACTTGTTAGCAGAAGTGTCTGTGTCGTTGCGTACACACGTTTAATATGTGGTCAGGATGACGATTAAAAAAAGAGGAAGCCAACACCCCCCCCCCCCTCCCCTCCCGCTTTGGGTGGTTGGTTTGGGTCTGTAGGGTCTGAGTTTGAGCCCGTCTGCTCGTTGAATTAATACCAGGTGGGGTTGACTCAGCTTATCATCCTTCAGAACTTGGTGAAATGAGTATCAGTGTACTGGTAATAGGGGCACTGCATCAGTGGCACAGCTGTGCCCTCAGCCAATGATGCTAACCTGCAGCCTGTGCAATGGTTGCCAACATATGGTTGTTTATGTTCTATCCTTTTTAAATGCTGACCGTCAAGCAAGGAAGCAGCACGTGCCATTTTAAAGATCTTTGGTATGATTGGGCCAAGGTTCGAACCACCGACCTCCTAGACTCATAGAGTCTGGATAAATAGATATACACCCAGTGAGGCTCTGTATTATATCAAATACTCAGTCTTGTTTAAAAGGTAAAAGATCGCCAAGGAGGTAATGAATCAAAACAGAGGCCATAGTGTGGGCTCTCTCTTTTTCAATAACAACATTGAGGCTCATGGAAGGTGACAGAGGGGGCAATGGTGGCACAGTTGGATACAATAAACAAGAGAATGGATTTGCAGGAGAGATGGAAGGGAATGAAACACTGTAACCTACCTGCAAATAAGAGGGCTGCGTTAAGTTTGGTTAGGTGGGGTCGTTGGGGGTTAAAAAAACAAAAACAAATTGGATTGCGGGTAGGGGTGGGGACATGAGATGGGAGTGCACTGGCTGTTTTGAAGCCCTGCAGGGAAAAGTGTGATTGAACGGTCTCTGGAAGGGGTTTGCACAAACGGGAGGAAAGAGGAACAAATAAAAATGGTGGATGTGTGCAGTAAGCCTGGATTTTGGGAGTTTAACCAGGAAGGGGTTAAATATTTGGTTTGACTCAGCTGGGATTTAAACCACTGACTTCATAGATTCAGAGTGGATGGACACTCTAACCATTATGCCACCCAGACTGCGATCTCACCCTCAGGGTCTGGTTCGACCATGACCGAATCATACCGTAGACCTGCCTATAATGTGAGAGCAACTACTTGCACGCTTCATTATCATCACGGGATAGTTCAATGATGTTGAGAGGTTTACATTCTACAGAATTCAGGAGAGAAAGATGTGATGCTGGTTTGTCAGTCCACAAGGGAGAGAGGTACCCCATTTATTTATTCATATGCAGCCTGTGGCTGTTTGGCCGCATCATTTTCTGAAGGCTCGGCTGTGCCGCTGTTGCAATGCCCCGTTACCAGTTATCTGGTACTCATTTTGCCAAGTCAAGTCAACCCACCTGGTGCTGATTCAATGAGATGACAGGGTCTTAAACTCAAGGTCCTGGGATCTTAAGCCAGCCACCTTAACCGTGAATCCAACACCAGGCTTAGGTACTCCATTGAGTGAGGGACAAAGGCCTTGTTAGCTGTAAGTAGCTATGATTGTTTGTTTTTTCAGGAGATGACCTGTGTCGTTGGAAGATTCCCAGTCTGCGGCTGACTTTAGAGGCCTGCTTTGCTATCTGGTCAGCCCAGAAGAGGTCATGGATGATGGTGAGGCCTAGAAGTTCAAGAGACTGAATATTTTCCAGTGGCTGACTATGGAATTACATCGATGGATTCATTTGACGATCCTTCTCATGGAGTGAGAGGGTGAGGGTCTAAGATTTGCAGCATTTTTTAAGATGTTCAATCAATCATACCGACATCTAATAAATTCCAAATCAGTGGAGGGTGATGCAGCTGCTGTCTGCCTGTCAGTGGGATGGGAGTAATGTCCATACAATGTGGATGTCATCTGCAAAAAGGAAGAAAAAGAGTTTTCTAGGGCTTCAGATATCGTAGTTTATTGTAAAGGTGGAGCAAGACCAGGCCTTACGGGACTGCCTTGGGTCACTTGGTTCCACTGGGAGTGGAGAAGAGAGGATTCCATTGATGGCAACACATTGACAGTTTGAGTGGAGGAAATCAAAAACCCAATAATGAAGATGGCCTTGTATACCACAGGCATTGAGCCTGGCAAGCACAGTAGAACACCTTATTGTGTCAATTGCTCAACATAGGTCCAGAGAGAGGGGCCTCTTGATTGGGATTGAGGGTATCCAACCATTGCTGAGAGAGGAGCAGCAGCATGTCCCGAGTTGTGTGAGCTGGGACAGAATCCAAACTGATGGTCAGAGATCAGGCTGTTTGAAAACAGGAAGGACTTGATATCAGGAGCAATGATGGATTCCATGGGTTTGCTTCTGATTCCATAATTCCATGCCATTATTCTTCGCGGAATAATGTGTGACATGGACAACATCTTCCTGAATGTATTGTTCAGAAATCTTTCCCTCCAGGTTTTCAAGTCCATTTCCCACTACCACCTCATTGTTTCTCCCATTTCCCAGATAACTTACTCTCACCATTCACCCCCACATTCCTCCTCTTGTACTGTGAAGCCTCTGTCTATTTTTGTCTGACCATTTTCCATTCACCTTGTTTTGTCTGTTGACCCATATTGTTGTCCTGCTGTTCCATGAGTCTCGATGGCTGTAGTAAAAAGTACCCGCCTTTTATGACCGTAGACAGGAGAAATATTTTTTTCTCTCAAGGCAAACACAAGCTCGGGTTGAGCCTGGAATGTTCTGGCTCAAATCCCAGTCACCATATGTGCTTGCACTTAATGTACTGTATAAGCACGCTGATATCTACTCCTGTCTCTTTTGTGCAAGTGGCGTACATACGTACAAACTCCTCCACAAGCCTTTGATCAGTGTGAATAAATGAATAAAACAATAAATGAATAACTAGCTAAACATCTCCTCTCATCAACCCCACCATCACAGACAGCTACATCACACACTTGTTTATTTATTTTTTATTTTATTGAAGACTTATTTACTTCATTTTATTTGGCAACATTGCAGATCTATTTATTGCAGATTAATTTACTTATTTTTATTTATTTGCAGATTAAATAATTTGCTACATTGCAGATTAATTTACTTATTTTTATTTATTTAGCTACATTGCTTTTTTGTCTTCAACTTTTGTGTGAACATTGAACATTCAATACATTCAACTATGTTGTACATTCAACTATGTACATTGAACATATTTATTTATTTTTATTTAACTACGTTGCAGACTATTTTATTGATTCTTATTTAGCTACATTGAAGACTTTTTTGATTTATTTTTATTTAGCAACATGGCAGACAATTTTTTTTCCTTTGGCTCCATTGCAGATTTATTTTTTTTCCTTTGGCTACATTGCAGATTTATTCATTTTTTATTTGGCTACATTGCAGATTTATTTATTTATTTAGCTGCATTGCCTATTTATTTATTTTTATTTGACTACATTGCAGACTTATGTTTTTTAATTTAACCACACACATTGAAGAGTTAATGACTTATTTTTGTTTGGCTTCATTGCAGACTTTGTTGTTTTTTATTTTTTTAATTTGGCTACATTACAGATTATGTATTTTATTTTTATTTGGCTACATACAGATTTAGGTATTATTTTTTATTTGGCTACATTAACAGATTTTTAATGTATTTATTTTTTATTTGGCTACATTACAGATTTATGTATTTATTTTTAATTTGGCTATTACAGATTTATGTATTTATTTTTATTTGTACATTACAGATTTATGTATTTATTTTTATTTGGCTACATTACAGATTTATGTATTTATTTTTAATTTGGCTACATTACGATTTATGTTTTTATTTTTATTTGGCTACAATTACGATTTATGTATTTATTTTTATTTGGCTACATTACAGATTTATGTATTTTATTTTTATTTGGCTACAATTACAGATTTATGTATTTATTTTTATTTGGCTACATACAGATTTATGTTTTATTTTTATTTGGCTACATTAAAGAATTTATGTATTATTTTTTATTTGGCTACATTGCAGATTTATAGATTTTATTGTTTACATTGCAGACTTATTTATTTATTTTGATTTAACTACATACATTTCAGACTTATTTATTTATTTATCTACATTGCAGACTTATTTATTATTTTTATTTCACATGTGTTTTTTGCAGATTTATTTAACTTCGTACATTGCAGACTTTATTTATTTATTTTTATTTCACCACGTGTTTTGCAGATTTATTTATCTCGTACATTGCAGACTTATTTATTTATTTTGATTTAACTACATACATTCAGCTTATTTAATTTTTATCTACATTGCAGACTTATTTATTTATTTTTATTTCACAGTGTTTTTGCAGATTTTATTTAACTTCGTACATTGCAGACTTATTTATTTATTTTTATTTCACCAGTGTTTTGCAGATTTATTTATCTTCGTACATTGCAGACTTATATTATTTATTTTATTTCACCAGTGTTTTTTGACGATTTATTTAACTTTGTACATTGCAGACTTATTTTTTATTTTTATTCACCACGTGTTTGCAGATTTATTTAACTTTGTACATTGCAGACTATTTATTTATTTTTATTTAAGTACTGTACATACTTTGTACACTTATTTAGTTATTTTTACTTGGCTACATTGCAGACTGTTTTTTTTTAATTTGGCTGCATTACAGATTTATGTATTTATTTTATATTGTCTACATTGCATACTTATTTATTTATTTTTATTTAACAAATACATTTCGAACTTATTTATTTGTTTTTCTACATTGTAGACTTATTTATTTATTTTTATTTAACTACGTATTTGCAGATTTATTTATTTGTTTTATTTAACTCCTACATTGCAGACTTATTTATTTTATTTAAGGACATACTTTGCCACTTATTTAGTTATTTTTATTTGGCTACATTGCGAACTTTTGGGGGGGGGGGGAGGGGGGCTACATTTGCAATTTATTTATTATTATTTTTAGTTCCTTTTGTTGTATACTGTACATAGTCAAGGCTCGTGTAAGCCAGTAAATTTGAAAAGAGGAGGGATTGGGGTGCGGTGAGGTTAACAGAGGGTAGAAAGATCATGATTTTGGATTGGGGACGATCTGAGATGGTAGTGAATAGCTGACTTCTGTATTTATTGTTTATTTAATCTGTTATTGTTATTTAGCTACATTTCAGACTTCTTCATTTATTTTTATTAGTACATTGCGACTTATTTCATTCTTTTTATTAGCTACTTGCAGACAAGATAAAACAAAGCTATATGCCCAGCGCAGGTTTTTTTTTCCATTTTTTCTACCTCCCCCCCCCCCTCCCCAGAGCATTCAACATTGGAACCAGAGCCTTCCTACAAATGACGAGTCAGCAGCAAAGTTCTTTGAGTTCCAACACTCACCATAAAAAGTCACAAAATCTTGCCCAGGAAAACAGCATGGTTATTTCCACATGCTGATATAATACGAAATTAAGGTCATGCTGGGCTTAAAGATGCATTCCCAAAAGTATCCAAATAAAAGGGGGGGGGAAAGTTTTGATACCCAACTCATTTCCTAGTGCAGAAAGGGTTACGTGTTCAGTTTGAGTGACAAATTATCAGTAGTTATAGTAATGGGTAGCTCCCATATTACGTCTCAGTTTACATGCATATAGAGGCTTGAAACTTGCCTGTATAATACTGTTAGCGGGCTGCCCGTGCTATGATGTCATTTCAGAAATGTCTTTGAAGGCTTGGATTTTTATGCAAGGAAAGTAGGACATGGTGAGTATCAGTCAGTCGTCACAAGTTCATGGCGAATGCACTGAAAGGTCACGTTGCCTTCACAAATGACGAAACACTCAGCCTCTCTTGCAGGAGTAATTATTGAGATATTAACTCACTTTTTGTTTTCATAATAGCTAACGCAAAGTGAGACAACAACAACATTTAACGATTAGAAAACACACGAAGAGTGATGAAGAACTGGAACAGAGAGAGGGGGGGTGGGAGAGAGAGACAGTAGAAAGGAAGAGATGAACACAGCATTGGGGATTGTGAGGTGATGGCGGGTTAATGAAAAATGCAAGGTAATGGGTAGGGATGGAAGGCATGACGAGATTGGTGGTGGATATGTCCTTTCCATTTATAAATGCAGTCATGAGAATAAATCCTCACATATTTCGTACACAGTCTACACACACATACCTACACACGTACATCAACACACACACACACACACCACAAATTCTAAAAACTGTTTCACATGAACTTATTACAACGTAACGTTATGCTGGAAGATCAAAACGATAACTTGATTAATATAGTACATATTATAATATATATACATTGTTGTGGATTTTCGCCTTAGCTCAATTGCGGCCGCACGCGCCACCGAACGAGCAATCTAGTCCGAGCCTTCGGATCAACGCCGAAACCCGGCTACGGGTGTTGTTAACACACCATAAACCACGCCAATCTTCTGTCCACGCGCTACAGGGTCGATCGCGAATTGTCGATGTACCTAATTATTCGCGCACAGAAATGCCGGGGATTTACACCTCAACGGGACTGCACGAAAAACGAGCGCTTTAAGCAGCTTCTCCGTTTGCGATTGCCGAGCGGTTTATATCGCAAGCCCGTCGGACCAGATGTAGTTTTATCGGCTATTAATCAGCAGCTAATTATTCCGAAGCAATTATGGCAGTCAATGGCAGGAAGGACGCAACGAGCAGGTGAACATTTCAACATGGGGACATTTATTTTTACACGTAAGCATGCATGAAATGGGAAGGGGACATGACACGAGCAAAAAACTACAGCCGATATTATTTATTACGTACATACCTTACAACAATTCACTTACGGCCAAGGCGCACAGACTTTCATGCAAAAACCCCAGAAAAGAAAGAGAGAACGGGCTCGTAAGCCTTTAAGTTCCTACGGAGCTGGATGAACGAAGGAGCTCCGAGCCGGGCAGGTTACTTTGTCACCCTTGAGCGACTGATGGATTTTGGTCGGCGACCCTCCCGTATATCTCGTCGTCAACGTGGCAGCTGTTGTAACGGCGGCTTGGTTGTCCAGGGCCTAGCAGCGCGGCCTGGTCGATCGGGCTGGCTACGACGCTTCAGAGGAGCGAACGGGCCTTGCTCTTTCGAGTTGATGCTCTTTAAGAGAGCCCGCTCACTCCTCAGCGTCGCTCGAACCGACTCGGGCTCGATCGCTCGGACCGTTACGTAGCTTGCTGGCGACTTCTCTCCGGCTCCAACTCGACTGCCTCCAACGACCACAACGACCAACAACTTGTGACTTGGCTGGCTCCAACCGACAGAACGACTCCACTCCTCCGACCACAACAACTGGACTCACAACTCGATCTCTCTTCGGCCAGCGAAGCGGCTTTTTATCACCAGGGGCATTCGCCCTCTCCCTTTCCTCCGGCACGCGGGGCAAAATCCCTGGGATCTCGATGGGGACGTGTTACGCTTTTGAGGCCCGCCCCAGTCATATCTTTTTCTTCGGGTGTTTTCAGAATCGGGGCGGAGTTGTGAGGTTTTTCTTTTGTTTGAGAGATGCCGTGGTTGTAACTTTGTGGCATTGTGGTGGAGTGGGTGTTGTGGAGTTTGTTGGCGTTTTGGTGGAGGTGGCGAGGAGATGTTGGGGTCGTGGAGAAGGTGGTGAGGAGATGATTGTTTAAAATAAGATAGAAAAGAATAACACTACCTCAAGATTCACAGCCGGCACACGAATAATTTCCCGTTATACACCGGGGGAAATCTACCTGGACACACACTTATCGAAATAGCTGATCTTTCGGGGACTGAATGGTGATCTGTTGAATTTCCACAACGTAAACTACTCGTATTTATATACAATGCCTATAGAAAGTGTTACACCATTAACATTCTCACCTTTGTTGTTTCAACAACACACACAACACATATAACGCAACGAAGGTGGTACCTTGAGTCTTGAGACTGGGAGTGCTCCGTTCACTTTCTGAAACCACATATGGTTAACAAACAATGACATTATATTATTTTATTATATATATTATTTATCTATTGGGAACG
>CM068968.1:20703603-20729127 GCA_035128595.1 Eptatretus atami
CGTGCCGAGACCGAGCTGATTTTACATATAGATGTTTTGGAATTGGGATCCATCCAGAAGCATGTAAACACAGTGGGTGTGTTGTGTGTGTGTGTGTGTGTGTAGTGTGTGTGTGTGTGTGTATGTGTGTGTGTGTGTTGTGTGTTGTGTGTTTGTTGTATAGTGTGTGTGTGTATGTTATGTGTGTTGTGTATAGTGTGTGTGTGTATATGTATGTGTGGTGTGTGTGTGTATATGTTGTGTGTGTGTGTGTATATGTGTGTGTTGTGTGTATATGTGTGTGTGTATGTGTGTATATGTGTGTGTGTATGTGTGTATTGTGTGTTGTATGGTATATGGTGTGTGTGTGTGTGTATATGTGTGTGTGTGGTGTATATGTGTGTATGGTTATGTGTGTGTGGTGTGTATATGTGTGTGTGATGTGTGTGTGTGTAATGTGGTGTATGTGTGATATGTTGTATGTGTGTATAATGTGTGTGTGTAGGTGTATATGTGTGTGTGTGGTATATGTATGTGTGTGTGTATAGTGTTGTATGTGTGTATATGTTGTTGTGGTGTATATAGTGTGTGTAGTGTGTGTATATGTGTGTGTGTAGTGTGATATGTGTGTGTAATGTGTGTATATGTGTGTGTGTATGTGTGTGGTATGTGTGTATATGTGTTTGTGTTGTATATGTGTGTGTGTGTATATGTGTGTGTGTGTATATGTGTGTGTATGTGTGTATATGTGTGTGTTGTGTGATATATTGTGTGTGTGTATGGTGTATATGTGTGTGTGTGTATTGGTGTGTGTGTGTATATGTGTGTGTATGTATATGTGTGGTGTATGTGTGTTATATGTGTGTTATGTGTGTGTAGTTGTGTGTGTGTGTATGTGTGTATGTGTGTGTGTATGTGTGTATATGTGTGTGTGTGTGTGTGTGTATGTGTGTATATGTGGGTGTGATATGTGTGTGTGTGATGTATATGTGTGTGTATGTGTGTATAGTGTGTGTGTGTATGTGTGTATATGTGTGTGTGTTTATGTGTTATATGTGTGGTGTGTATGTGTGTATATGTGGTTGTGTGTGTGTGTGTATATGTGTGTGTGGTGTGTATGTGTGTATATGTGTGTGTATGTGGTTATGGTGTGTGTGTGTGTATATGGTGTGTGTGTATGTGTAGTGTGTATGTGTTGTATATGGTGTGTGTGTATGTATGATGTGTGTGTGTTATGTGTGTGTGTGTATGTGTGTGTGTTATATTGTGTGATGTGTGTGTGTGTTTTGTGTGTGTGTGTTGTGTGTTGTTATATATGTGTGTGTATGTTATTATGTGTGTGTATGTGTGATATGTGTGTGTATGTGTTATATGTGTGTGTATGTGTGTGTATGATATGTGTTGGTGTATGTGTAAGCTGTTGTGTTATGTGTGTTAGTGTATGTGGATATGTGTGTTGTGTGTGTGTATATGTGTGTAGTGTGTGTGTGTGTGTTAATGTGTGTGTGGTTATTGTGTGTGGTGATGTGTGTATATGTGTGTATGTATGTGTTATGTGTGTGTTATGTGTGTATATGTGTGTGTATGTGTGTGTGTGTTATATGTGTGTGTGTGTTATGGTGTGTGTATGTGTGTGTGTGTGGAGTGTGTGTTATATGTGTGTGTGTGTGTTTGTGTGTATGTGTGTATATGTGTGTGTATGTGTGTATATGGGTGTGGTGTGTATGTGTGTATATGTGTGTGTGTGTATGTGTGTTGTGTATATGTGTGTGTATGTGTGTATCTCTCCGTCTGCCCGTCCGTCCGTCCGTCCGTCCATCCGTCCGTCCAGCCGTGTGACTATATGTCTATTATTTACGTACTATTGTAATGTAGCTTTCGACCCTTTAGACTGCTGAGACCACTGAGACCTTTGAAGACTCTCTAAGACACTGAGGACCCTTAAGATGCAAAAGACCCTGAAGACCCTTCAATACCCAGTCGACACAAAAGACCCCGAGGACTCCGAAGCTCAAAATACCCCAAACACCCAAAAGACCCAAAGAGCTGAAAGACTCCGAAGACCCAAAAATGCCCCCAAAGACCCAGAAGACTTAAAAGACCGAAAATATCCCGAAGACCCAAAAGACCGAAAAGACCCTGAAGATCCACAAGACACAAAAGACCCCGAGGACCCAAAAGACTCCAAAGACCCCGAAGAACCAAAACACCTAAAAGACACTGAGTACCAAAAAGACCCCGAGGACCCTGAAGACCTAAACTATCCAAAGGACCCAGAAAACCCAAAAGACTCCAAGGACCCAAAAGACCCAGAGGATGCAAAAGACCTCCAAGACCCAAAAGATCCAGGGCATCCAAAAGACCTTCAATACCCTAAAAGACCACGAGGACCCAAAATACCTCGAGAACGCAAAATACCTCGAGGACCCAAAAGACCCGACGGACCCAAAAGACACAACGGGACTATCACGGAACCATGGAAATTCTGCATAATGTAAATGTGACTTCAGGTCCCTAACCCCTCCCCCTCACCCCATACCCACACACAATCCATGTCTTTAACCCCTCCCACTCACCCAAAATCTCTGCTCCCTCCCCCTTTTTTTTTGTATACATTGTCGAGGCTCGCATGAGAGCTAACACACAACACACAGAAAGGCGGCATGAGATAAGTGGGTGGGAGAGGGAAGGACAAAACAGTGGGAACAGACACATTAGATCTGTGGAAGGGAGAGGGATGGGAGAGGGAACACAGGGTATACAAGATGGACACCATAGGGACTTTCAGGACTTACACGACAGGGAACTTTCAGGAAGGAAAGCAGGGAATTTGAAGGAGGTGGTTTTGGGGTGAGTAACGGGGTAGAAAAGATCGTGGTTTTGGATGGGGAAGATAAGAGTGGTGGTGAACAGCTGTGTTGAATACCTGGAGGGAAGAATGGGATTCAAGAGAGTGTGGAGTTTATTCCAAAGGCGGAAAAAAGAGAGGAATGAAAGAGTGAAGGTAGCAGTGTTTCGTGATTTGGTAGTTTACCAGAAGGGGGTTGCTGGCGGACCTTGAGCGCCCTGTGGAAATATGGGGGGGGGACATATCTGCAGACAGAGCAGGGGGGGGGGAGAGATCGGAGAGGAGACGGTAGAGACAGAAAGACCACCGATCTGCCTGCGGTGAGAGAGTGAGAGGCCCAAAGACTCATTCTCACCACGGCAGATTCCAATGATCCTAAGTCCTTGGTTCCACAGCGTGAATCCGAAAAGGTGAGAGGCAGGAGCACCAGCCCAGAGGGAGAGCAGTACTCCATCAGGCTGCAGACTAAAGCTTTGTATGTGGTCAGGAGCTCAGGTGGGCCGAGAAGGACTTTGCACGACGGAGGATTCCCAGTCGGTGACTGGCTTTGGAGGCCAGGTTGGAAATGTGGCTTCCCAGGAAAGATCATGGCAGATAGTGAGACCCAGAAGCTTGAATGAAAGGACTTCTTCAAGAGGATTGTTGAGAAAGTAGACGGGGTGGGGGCGGGGGGGGGGATTCTAAATGATCCTTTCGGAGAGACATAGTGAGAGTGTGAGATTTGTCCGGATTGAAAGACATGTTCCACGTTAGACCAGTTTGTGATTTTATCCAGATCTGCAGAGAGCAAAGAAGCTGCTGCTTGCCGGTCTGAGGATGACAGATGTTTCGGCAGAGGTGGAGTCATCAGCAATGAAATAAAGAGGATTTTCCAGAGTGTCGGAGAGATCATTGATGAAAACCAGAAAAAGAACAGGGCCCGGAACGCTACCTTGAGGAACTCCAGCCTGAACAGGAAGAGCCCCTTTCTTCAAATCCTCAACCCCTCTCAACCCAATGTCATCACTCCCCCCCCCCACAACCCCTCAAAAGGCCCCAAACCCCTCAATTCCAACTCTGTCCCTCTTTGCCCTCTCTCCCCCAAGCCAACTCTGTCATCCCCTCCCCCTTTCTTCTTCAAGTCCTCAACTGTTCCAAACCCCAAAGTAACTCAATTCCCCCTTCCAACCCCAACTCCATCCCCTCCCCCCATTCCCAGAGTCTCAATCTACCTCTTCCAACTCCATGCACCCTCACCCACAACTTTCTGTCCTCCCCTCCACATTTCTTCCTGTTCTTCACAAATTTCCATTTACAGTCCCAGTATTCCTGTCCCCACGTTTTCCAGTGCAGTTCGGTGTTATGAATTATAAGCTATAGGTATGTTTTTTGCTTCCTGTACATAACTTCATGGGTTCTTTTTTTTGCCTCCACAGAAAAAGGTATGCATCAGAAGAACGTGTTGCATGTTTGGCACAAGATCACCCATTGCCCATAGGGTGGGTACTCTGCTAGTAAGGGACTGAAATGTAGTTTCAGCTCCCTTACCAGAGGTATTTCTGAGCCGACAGGATATCCTCGAGGTATGCACACTCTTCTCCGAGCTACCTAGCCTGGGTTCGAATCCCGAACCAGCTATAAACTGTCATCCTGGTCTTTTGCAGGCAGGGCGATTCATCAATGTGTGTGTGTGTGTGTGTCGTCCCTCGAATAGACGTTGAACTGAAGGATCCATCTGCCAGCAACCCCAGTTGGTTGGGTCAAAAATCTTAAGCCAAGCGCCTTCCCTGGCTGATCCCACCAGAAATTGGGAATAATTGGGGTAGTAGTAGTCATAGTCATGCTTTTGTTGGAAAGGTTTTAGAGGCTTGGTCTCAGGGCGCAGGAAAGCTCAGGCAGAAATAAGTTGTCTGTTTAATATCACTTGGCTTCCACATCTCTGCAAGTCCATGGTTAGAACTGCAGTAGATAAGGTGGAGCCTTTTAAAGAGAAAGCACTACCAAGACAGATAAATTGAGGAAACACCCCGATACTCGAACTTCTGTAACTTATCATAATAAAGCCATGTACCAAGTTTCAGTTGAACATGTTAAGGGGTATGGGAAAAAAGTCTGAAAAAAAATCCCACAGATGGGACGGACAGACAGACCGACGGACAGCAAACCGAAAATCCCCTTCTGTGAAACCTGTAAGGCACTAATAATGTAAACAAGTGCATCGAAAGAAGAAGTAGATCTGTAGATGGAATACTTCAACAAAATAAATCAAAAAAAGGGGAAGTTGGTACGACACAAATGGGAACTGCTTCATGTGGTGTCCTTCTTTGTACCTTTCTTTTTGTATATCTGAGTTCAAATAATTGCCTTCAGCCTCCGTATGCATCCCCAGCAAGCTATCGAATCTTTATTTCCTTAATAGGAAGAAGTTTATGTCGAAGGTCGCTTTGCAGGAAGTTGTCTCATGGCACTTTTCCTGATACTATTATCAGTTTCGGGTGTGTTTCCCCCATTTGGTGCATTTTTGCTGTCTGTCTCATCTGTCTGTGTACTTTCAGGATGAAGGTATTGCAAGTTGTCTGACTAAGGAATAATCTTATCAGGTCTCAGTGGGTTATTTTTGGAACGACAAGGGTAAAGATGTAATCTGGTATTTTAAACATGGCCATTGGTGGCACCTTGGGTTCCGTAATGGTTCGAGTGTCCACTCCGGGTCTGGGAGGTCGGTGGTCCAAACCCTGGCCGAGTCATAGCAAACGTTTTAAAAAATGGTATCTGCATTGAAAAAGGATAAAAGGAATGACAAAACAACCGCAAGTTGGCAACCGTAGTGCAGGCAGGCATTGATGTTCCTAATGGCATCCTCCTGCATCGAAGCTCCTTGTAAGGGAACTCATTGATTTCTTTAATGATTCCATCGTCGACAAGAGTCCATTTTAGCCGTCTTCTCGATGCCATGTGCACAACCAATCATGGAAATAACCGCTAAGCATCCATCATGTCGGAAGGTATTTGAGGCTTACTAATCATGGTACACCATATTCAAACACAGAAATGTAAACCTATTGCTCTTCCAGATAATCCCTTAAGAACAGGAAAATCTAGCACGTCATTTCGCCACATAATCACTCCACTTTTATAGGAGCCATCTATTTGTATGCAAATATGACCACACCCATCCAAATATGGCCACACCCATCCAAATATGGCCACACCCACCCTCCTCCTCAATACCTCATGGTCCAGACTTGTTGCCCCTTCCCTTTCTTCCTCTTAATGCTATCTTTGCCTCCAGTCTCTCCACACCTTCTTAAACCCTCCTTGCGCTCTCTCATCTTTAAATCTCCCTTCTCTCATGACTCCATTTCTATTTCAACCTTGGCTTCTTTCAAACTGAGCCCATGAAGCTTTTAGTGTTTTCAACCTCCTTGTCCTCATGGTTTCCTTTGGCTTTAAGACCGGGTTTTCCCCACAGGTTCCATGTCATGTATTGCTGGTGAAGCCATCGTGGCACAAGCAGCACTGACGGAACGTCGATTGAATAGTACGTCCTGGACTGATATTTTTGAGGGAATCCAATTGCGACCATTGCACACTGACCCTTTTTAATTGCTCCAGAAAGGTCTAAGCAGGTAACCTCCATAGCTTTTCTGCTCCTTTTCCTAATTAGTGAATGAGGGTGTTCACAAGCACTTCCTCACAAAGCTAACAAATTGCTTCCAAAGGGTCTAAGGCTCCGGAAAGAGCGATCAAACCAAATACACACAATGACCAAACAACACAGCAATTGAGCAGACAAACACTGCAGGTGACCATCCGGAAGTGATGTAACTTCCAGGGCACTCTGGGTACCAGCGAAGGACGCCATATTGTGACGCCACTTTTCTCTCAGCAATTAGTGGAGCAACTAAGGAGAAATCACTACCCTGCCCCGTCACACTCCCCCCCCCTCCCTCCCATGATGTGCAAACCCACAGAATTTGTCCGTGTTGTATCCTCCAAATGCTGAGCATCAAGCGACGAAAGAGGAAGTACCATTTAAAAAGCTTTTGGTGTGACTTGGCCAGGGTCAGAATCGACCAGGCGACCTCCCAGACAGCCAGACTCGGTGTCGACCCTCTAACCAAAACGCCACCGGGTCTGAGGAATTAACCGCAGGTTACATGATATGCTGTCCTCATTGCCTCAAAGCTTCCTGTACTCTTCGGTACAGGAAAATACATTGTTAGATTCGTATCTTATCATGCATTCTATTTATTGCTATTCTGTTCAAAATATTTTTCTTCCAAAATAGTTATTCTTCGAAGTTGTTACATGCAGGGAAAAGCAGAACTTCCACCATGATTTTTGCCCAATTGCCTTCTATAAATACAGCAATGTTCCTCATGCTGACAAGGTTAAATAATTGTTCGAGTTATCACAACTAGTGATAATTTATACATCTTCTGCATATGTTTGATGAAAAAATTTCATGAAAACTCGAATGAGTAAAGTACACGGTGGTTGTGCGCATAGTTACCTTGAGATATGCTCCTACGGCACGAATCAAAATCTTCCAACTTGGGACTATCAAAGATAATCTTGGTTTCGAGGACAAGTGATTGTAGCACTATTATATAAGGTACAACCTGTGTAGTGGATAAACCAGAATTATTCAATATCCCAGGGGAAGACCTCGTCTCTGGGAGCTTTGTGGTAACACTGTCCTGAATCTTGGACTCGCGTTGAAGGACGAAGGAACAAAAGAAGCATCTGGGATATCCCGACATAAGAAGGTAATATTCCTTTGGGTTCAATTTTTCATTTTATTCGAGAATAGTTGATTCATTGGCGTTATGGTTAGAGGGTCCGTACCGAGTCTGGGAGGTGGCCAGGTTGATTCTGACCTTGATCTAGTCATACCAAAACACTTTAAAAATGGTACGTGCTGGTTCCTCGCTTGACTAGCAGAATTTAGAGGATAGAGGACAGACAAACCCGGTTGGTTGGCATCCTGAGTGGGTGGATGGGGAGATATTTTTCCTTAATTGCCCCACTGACTGCAGAGAGGAAAGCGACATCATATTTAAGATGGCATCTCTGATACCCAAAGTTCCCTGGGAAGTTAGTTACATCACTCCCCAAAGGTGACCGACTGTGTTGCAAGTCCTCGTTGTCTGGTGCTTCTGGTCGCAAGTTTGTGTGTGATTAGTGTGACTGCTGGGTGACAGGATGGCCTCGAGGTACGCATACTCGCCTTCAAGCTGTCTAGCCTGGGTTTGAATCCCGACCCAGGTATAAACTGTCATTCTGGAGTTTCACAGGCAGGGTGATTCATCAATGTGTGTGCCGTCCCTCGGATGGACGTTAAACTTGGCTTCCCATCTGCCGGCATTAGTTGGTGGACGTCAAAGACCTCACGGTGTCCTTTGCGAAGATTTGGCGAGCTATTGCCGGCAACATGACCAAATTCCAAATTCCTGCCCTAACTTACAGGAAGCACTGTATCAGCGGAACAGCCGCACCCTCAGGCAATGATGCTGCCCTGCAGCGTTGTTCCACGTACGAAAGAAGAAGAAGAAATGTGACAGTTCTTCCATGAGCCTTAGACCTTGTTTAGAAAAACAAAAAGTGTAAATCTCTCGTTATTCAGAGCACTTGTGTTTCCCTGTAGATCTCCTATGGCGGTGAGATCTCAGCTTCATCATATTTGCTTAGTTTGGATGATCCATGTCCTCCTGATGAAGAAAGCTACAAATGCCCATTATTATGGTAATTCTTCAACAGTTTATGGAATCAACATTAACAGAGGTTTCTTTGGGTAGTAGAACACATTAAATGTTTAAGGTACGAGGATAAAATGCAATTCAATTCTAGAAACCACAGTTCACAGATCGGTACTTTTATAGTGATTTTAAAGGAATGGGACACAATTTAATTACAACTCGTAATTTGAACCGTCATTGAAAGATTGATAGAGGGCAATTGAGATTTATGTGTATGTCTTTGTCCAACTACAGGATATGTGGGTTCAAAAGGAGATAAAGGAAATGTGGGACTGAAAGGATGCACTGGATCCAAAGGAAATCGGGGACTTTCTGGATTTGTTGGTCTTCCTGGGATGAAAGGATGCCGAGGAAGTATGGGGATTCCTGGAACGAATGGACACCCTGGTGAAAGAGGAGAAAAAGGAGAAATGGGATGTCTTGGACAGCCTGGCATATTGGGATTACCTGGGACAAAAGGTGACAAAGGCTCACTGGGATTTCCTGGAAATGGGTCTCCAGGAGGAAAAGGGAACATGGGCATTCCTGGTTACAAAGGAGAGAGGGGCTTAATGGGACCTCCTGGTGCAAAGGGGGAGCCAGGAATGTCTGAAATAAAGGGCCACCCTGGGAACAAAGGAGACAAAGGAGAACCTGGAATTGGATTTCCTGGTCAAAAAGGATGTCAAGGCACTCCAGGAATTCATGGAGTTCCAGGTAAGCCTGGAACTTGTAAATACAAGGGAAATAAGGGAGATCGTGGTGCTCCAGGATTTCATGGAAGTCCTGGGGCACCAGGACAACATGGCTCCAAGGGAGAACCTGGAGAACAGGGCTGTTTTGGAGAGAAGGGAAACAAAGCAAATGCTGGTGATCCTGGATGCCTTGGAATTCCAGGTAACCCAGGAATTCCTGGTTTAAAAGGTTGCAAGGGGGAGACTGGAGCCAATGGAAATCCTGGATTGAAGGGACAAAGGTGTTGAAGGACTTTGTGGATTGCCTGGAAAGAAGGGATGCCAGGGTGATTGTGGAGAAAAAGGATCCGTGGAGATAAAGGCGATAAAGGGGACATCGGACCGCGTGGTTTTGCCGGGTTGAAGGGCTGCGTTGGAGAAAAAGGAGAAGTCGGATGGAAAGGAGAGCCTGGAAAAAGCTGGTTTTGCGATATGGAGAAGTTACCGAATTGCTTTGATGGTGACTTCGATAAAAGTGAGTTTATCGGCAGTATAAAACTCGTAATGTTTGTTGCCGGTTTGCTTGTTCTCCGTAGTGGATTGTACTCGGCTGGTACCCGAGACAAATTTCCATATCCCCCAAATTGAGTATAAATTTTCAACCTCTCCCTGACATTAGGACCTTTCCTGGTCGTTGACTACCATGAGACGCCCCCCCCCCCAACCCGCCACTCGAGACACACGGATGGCATTTCTCCAATGGGAAAAGTCGTATCCGATTAATATTTTTCTGATAACGCAAAAGTTAAAAGTTGTTTCTGACACCAATTCTAACTTGTTTTAATCTTTGCTTTTCAGCCACATCTTCTCATCTGTTTAAGAATCAGATACTTTTCAGTATACTCAGGAAGTGTAAGTCAACAATATTTGATAACACTTTTCTTGGTATTGCATGCATCCTGAAAGGCTGGAACAGTTTGGTTGTCTCCCATTCTCTTTGATGCTTTTGTGTCTTTACTCCAATCTAGTGATTTCCACGAAGGAGGGAACGTGGTTATTGTTCTCCGACGGACACAAGTTATCGGCTGCAGCCGCCTCATCTTATTGTGCGTCACAAAATGGGACTCTCGTGGTGCTAACGAGCAGCTCTCAAGCAAAACTGCTTTTGAAACATCTTCAGTACACAGATACGGTGGAGGCCTACATTGGCTCCTGCGACGTCAGTACCGATTGGATTGATGATCCCTTATTAGTACCTGCAGAGCGGTATTTGATGCAAGCTATGGATGCAGACAGCCAGAGCTGCATGGTTGTTTCCAGTAACGTCACAGCAGGTGAAGTCGATTGTGCCATCCCACGTCCATTTTTCTGCGAATTCCATGACTGAAAAAAAAAAAATCCAGGAAGTGTCCATGTTTTATGTGACTCAGCAAACGAGCAATCATATGCTGGGATGGAGTTTGTAGTTACTTTTCATCAACTTCCTCGGAGAATGTCAGCAGAGAGCCGAAATCATTTCCAACGACGAGGGATTTTATCAGTATCGTTTCAATGTAATGTAATAATGTGCAGAAGAATCTTGAAAAGAGAATAAAAGTACTTTGTTCTTACATGGTTCATGTATGTACACAAAGTGAAATTCCACATTATCTGCTTTATTGTTGAGTTTTCCTTTTCCTGCTGTATTAAATCAGGGAATTCTCTGTATGGCTAGACTGTATGTTTGTGGAATGTAGATGTAAACCGATCTCCACCAAATTTTGCATATGTGCTGGTAGTACCCAGGGTCAGGTCATGGGCACCAAAAAAAACCCCAAACAAACAAAAAACTCTCCACCCCTCCCCCATCGCGAGGAGGGCAGAGACGACTTACCATTTTCACCTGAACATGTATTACAGCGCAAGTGGTTTACTGATCCCTGCTGTAGACAAGGTGGAGGGTTGGGGGGGGGGGGAATTATTAGCCATGGCACAAAATATATTTACCCCACCTCTCCCACTATTCCCCCCCTCCAGGCTGTTCCCTAAGGGAGCGGGTGTTTCTGGTTTATACAATTTGCAAATAAGTGGTCTTTCCCAGAAGATACAAGGCACACAAACATTCATGTAAATTAACGTAACCTGACAAACAAGAATCAGGGACATGACAAACCTCATTTGTGGCCGAAGGGTCTGGACTGAGACACCGCCAAGCCGAATAGATTAATCATCAACACGATGCCATCAAGGAGGACAGAACATTTATAGTAATGTGGTCCAATCACTTGTCAGCAATCATGATTCATCATGAGTTTGCCAAGCAAGGAAGGTCTCCATCTCAGATATTTATCGAATACAATATTGTGGAGCTGTGTGCAATGGGCACATGAACTTTCACAAGTTTAAAAGGGATGGGAGAGAGAGCAAAGGAGGGTCAGGTGGTGCGGAGAGAAGGGAAAGAAGTTCGGGAGGAAACGGGAGTAAGGGGAATGGGGGGTAAGGAGGTTAAAAACTTTGCCACATTTGCTGATTTATTCATTAAATGGTCCTTTCGAGCTTTCGGCAGTGCTTTGTTATCCTGAGAGAGTGAAACTGCGATGCTGTGAAGTTGTTCATGGAGGATTACAGGCTGATGTGTTTCTGTCATTGACACACCATTATGACGTTGTCCTTTTTCACCGGTAGTTGCTTGTATTTCATTATGCGTCACCGAAGATGGAAGGAAGTGACGTTTTCACCCCTTTCTGTCTGTCTGTTTGTTTGTTTGTTTGTCTGTGTGCACGATATCCCAAAAAGTTGCGGACGGATTTGGATGAAACTTGGTGGACCTGTTGGGTATGTGGCAAGGACGAATTGATTCGATTTTGGTGAAGATTCGAATCCGGATCAGACTACTAGAATTATTTAATCTTAAAAGTGATTCTTCACCATTGAGAGAAAGGGCCAAAAGCGATATATAATACGATATCTCAAAAATGTATTGGGCCCGATGTGTTCTGCTGGATCGGGTATTGCGGGTCGGAGGTATGCGCTCTACCGAGTGACCTTCGAGTTTAATTATCACTGGGCTGATTTGAAATATTTTTTCAGAGGTCTAGGTTTCTCAACGGTTCCTATATGTTTTTTGCATGCTGAATTCAGAAATGTATCTAATTTCGCTCAATCAGGTCAAGTTTTATGCTATCTCAATTTTAAGGAAAAAAAAAATAATCAAACTTTTGTTTTTTTTAATTAGCATTTTTAAATTCAAAATCAGACTTACATTGACAGAAAATGTACAAACTATATATAAAATGACACACAAGTACACTTGATGTGGAATAAAGTGCCTTCTCAATTACTTTCATTTCAATTTCAGAAAAATATAGATAAATCGTTGTTTCTGGCAACACTCAACTTCAGTCGCTCCAGCGGTCGCTGTTTTCCTTCGTCTTTTTAATGTTGAATTTCACATTAACGGTACTTGTGCGTCATTTATATATAGTTTGTACATTTTCTGTCAATGTAAGTCTGATTTTGAAATTTAAAAAAATGCTAATTAAAAAAACTAAAATTTTGATTATTTTTTTCCTTAAAATTGAGATATTTTCCTTAAAATTTTTTTCCTTATTTTCCTTATTTTATATTTATATTTTCCTTAAAATTGAGAAAACTTGACCTGATTGAGCAATATGAGATACATTTCTAAATTCAGCATGCAAAAAGCATATATGGACCGTTGAGAAAACCTAGACCTCTGAAATGACGCAGACCAGTGTTATGCTTCGATGACCCTTTGGGAAAAGGGTGAAGGTACGTGTACAATCTTTCCATGATACATAACACGTGCTGCATGACATGTTGCGGGATGATTTACACTCACCCGCTTCGTCCCACATGTTTCATGCAACAAATATTTGGGTAAAGCTTGGACACCTCAACTGATACACAGACTGCAACAACTTCCATGCGACGTGACAATGGAAACATGATATTTTATTATCTCCGCCACCGAAGGTGAAGGAGGTTATGTTTTCACACCTTTCTCTCGGTTTGTTTGTTTGTTTTTCTGTTTGTTTGTCTGTTTGTTTGTTCGTTTGTTTGTTTGTGTACAGGATATCTCAAAAAGTTGTCGACGGATCTGGATGAAATTTTGTGGACGAACTGATTAGATTTTAGTGAAGATCCGGATCTGGATCCAGCTATTAGAATTTTTAAAGTGATTTTCACCATTGAGAGCCTGACATGTTCTCGTGGATCAGGCATTACGGGGCGGAGGTATCTGCTCTACCGAGTGACCTTCTAGTTTTATATAAGTTCCCTTACAATTGGAATTTCGATGCAGGAGGCCACGAGGTCCATCGAAGCCTGCGCAAAGGTTGCCAACCTATGGCTGTTGGTCTGTGCTCTATCCCCTTTAAACGCTCAGCATTAAGCAAGGAAAGCAAGACATATTTTGGAATTTTTTTGAGGCTAAGGCTGGTTGTATAAGGGGTTGCTTGAGTGCTCAGGGTTAGCTTTTCTTGTGTTTTTGATGTGTGTGTACATGCCACACCATTAAATAAAACCATAAACTTTGGGTATGACAGCCAGGGTTTGAACTAGCCAACTTCCCAGACTCAGATCAGACACTCCAACCATTTCACCAACGTGTATGATCTTGCCCACCTCGCATCCATTTAAGGATTCATATGCATCTTGAAGCGTGTCAAGGGACATGCAAATGGATTTTGCACTCAAATGTCGCATGTTGAGTGCTCTGACAACGCTTGGTTTTATTTCATTGGTTTAACGACCCAACCATCTCCCCCACACCACTCACAGTGGTTAAAAGAATGACCATCTTGACTCAACGTGGTTTCAGCGAAACTTTCCGTTTCAGTTTTGTAACTTTCGGCTTAAAAAGGGGAAACGCGTAATCATTTGTAGGTTGTTCCTACAAGTCACATGACGAGGTTTATGGGGGCTTGCCTCTGTTGACACATTTGCAAGTCATGGTTTTGCTATGACCTGTGACCTACCATGCAGGATATCACGGGTTGGGTCAGGGTCTGCACCGTGAGTGTTGTGCCATTGTAGTGCCTACTTCAAGGACATCTATTCATTATGCTTGCAGGTAGGAAGAAGGGTTTGTGCATGAATTATATATTCCAATTAAAATGTGCATGAAATTGGTAATATCACTGATACAAATGACACTGCAGGTCTATGTGGAGGAGCCTAATATGCTGTTGCATCACCATTAAAATGTGCATGCGCATGCACGCGCGCACACACACACACACACACACACACCTCGTTTTTTTCACACACAACTGTTCCTAACGATTCTATCAGGCACACAAAAATATACAAACACAAACACAAAAATAAGAAAAGAAAATAAAACAAACAAACACACACACACACACAAACAAACACACATACAAACACACACACACTCATACAAACACTCACGAACACACACATACAAACAAACAAACACACACAGACATACACTCATCCATATGTACAAACACACACATCCATACAAACACACACATCCATACAAACACACACATACATACATACACACTCATACATACATCCATACAAACACACACACACATACACACACACACATCACAGCACTCATACGTACATACAAACATACACACTCATACATACAACACACACACACACACAACACACACACTCATATGTACATACAAACCACACACACACACACACTCACAAACACACACACCCATACCCTCATATACACATACAAACACACACACACACATACACTCATACATACAAACAAACAAACACACACACACACTCATACAAACACTCACAAACACACTCACACATACAAACAAGCAAACACACACAGACATACATCACCCATACGTACAAACACATACACATACATACAAACACACACACATACATACAAACACACACACATACATACATACATACATACAAACACACACATGCACACACTCATACATACATACATCCATCCATACAAACACACACACTCATACATACATACATCCATCCATACAAACACACACACACACACACACTGCATACGTACATACAAACACACACACACACTCACAAACACACACACACATACCCTCATATACACATACAAACACTCATCCATACATACAATCACACATACATACAGACACACACATACACTCATCCATACTTACAAACACACACACACACACATACATACATACAAACACACACACACATACAAACACACACACGCGCATACTCATACTCATACATACATACATACTGTTGCGGGCCGGGGGTCGGATGAGAAGACCACGAGGGGGGGAAGCTATCTCGGCTCCCACCAGACTCCTAGGAATTGTAGGCCATCGCACACGGATAATTCCGTGACGCGGCGGGTCGCTTAACCGACCGTGGACGCCAATAACTCAACCACGTGACCGAGGGTCCTCCCGCTATGGGTTAACCGGGTTACCTAATTAATCACGTGATTTAATTACCGGGGAACACGCCCTCGGTACGCCTTGTCCGAACCGGATCACTTTACCGGATCGGATGCAGCCGAGCGACACTGCCAAGGATGTATCGGCTAAAAGGAACGGATTGTTGGGAATAAAGTCCCGGCTAATCGAGAATTCGGACCATGCTGGATCAATGAAGGAAGAGACAAACACGAGCAGGGAACATTTCCAACAATGATTTATTTACAATGGGGCGAGGAAAGGTATGTGGTACAGTCAAGACATTTATTGGGGTGTGCAAGCAGAGATAGGGAAGAAAAGTGTGGTGGGGCAATAATTAAGCAACTTATGAAAGCGGACGCAGAGCAGACCTAACCAGAAAATAATAACAATCTTCTGCAGGCTTACTTATATAGACAGGCGCCAGGACACACACTCGCACACACACACAGACACAGAAAACCAGGTGGGTGGAGTCAGCGTCATGTGGGCGGAGGAGGAGGAGGAGTCCAGCGATGACGACAGAAAGCGGAGTCGAGGTGATGACGGAGTCGAGGTAGGCGGAGTTGAAGACCAGCTTGAGCGGGAGGGGAGACAGAGCAGAGAGCGAGCGAATGGCCCCGCTCCGACCTTTATAGGCCCCGTGGCGCGGGGCATCCTGAAGCGACGTGTCGTCACCCGAACTGGGTGCTCTGATTGGCCACGGCACCCCGTGTGGCCCGGCCTCGATGGCCGGAAGCAGCAACATTCCTCTTCCGGCAAGGTGACCCCGAGCCGTAAAAATGTCTCGCTCCGACCGCATCTATTATCTATTATCGGCCTCTGTACGCGTTCCGTGCAGCGTGGGCGTCATGCTGGGTGTGCTTCCTGTGTTGTGAAAATGACCATCCATACAGCCTTTTTAAGAGATATTAATTCGTATGCCTTTTCAATGCAACCGGCCATCTTCCCGAGATCATCGGGAGCTCGAGTCGACACTCTCAAGCTACCGAGCATACTGTATAACTCGCCGCAAACGTTGGGTTGAGGGATCGCTTGAGGATGGGATCTCTGTGCTGTCGATGCTCATGTGGTGTTCGAGCGCCCTTTTGATGTCCCTCCCCTGCAGAAGTTAGTTTGAAGTATCTCTGTATCTTCGCAGCCGCATGTGTACTGAAGGTTGCCAGTATTTAAGGTGCTGTGTCTTCCGTCTCCTCGGTGTGTGTTCCGTGCAGCGTGGGCGTCGTGTTGAGTATGCTTTCTGTCCATTGGGTGGAAATTACCGCTGCGCATGCGTTTGGCGGGCTGTGATTTCTATGGAGGGCTGTCCAGCGTAACGCTTGCTTGGCCTTAGCTGAGGACCCATCTCACAGCGAAGGGCACACGTGGCTCAGATTTACCTTCGGAATAATCAGAAAAGAAGAGTAGGAATGAGGTTAGAAATGAAATGAAGAAGGAATGATGTAAGCAAACCGAGCTATGAGATCCTCGCAACGCACGCCCCTGTTGTCCCGCTATACAAAAGGGAAGGGGTCTATCTACACGTATATTAATGGAATAACTGTCTTGGGACCACTATCTGTTGGATGCATGCGGTTCTGCAACAATACATACAAACACACACGTGAACACACACACACACACACACACACACACACACACACTCATACAAACACCCACACACACACTTATACAAACACTCACAAAAACAAACACAAACAAACACACCGCTGTACTTACTATAGCCAACACTATATTTTGCATGAGAGGCTGTGTTCTTTCTGTTTTTTGTTTTTAATATATTCCCTTTTTATTCGGAGCCATTTTCCTTGTTTATTCTGGGTTTATTCAGCCATCATTCGGCATTTTCTAGTTCGTTGTTTCAAGGAAGGAATTTACAAGGAAATTAAAGCACAGGAGGGGGCCATTCGGCTCATCATGACTGTGCTACACCAATACTAGATTTTTAATAAATCCGTCAATACCCCTGTCCCTTCGTGTGCAGCCTTTTGGCTGCTACACTGGTACCCATTTTGCCGACCTTGGAAGGATGACAGGCTGAATCAACCCCATTGGTGTTAATTCACCGGAAAACAGGGCTTGAACTACAGGACTCTCAGATCCCAGGCCACCACCCTAACCACGAGGCCAACACCAGGCTGTTGCCTTGCAATCCACAAGGACTTACAATCAACGGCAGAGATTTTACGGCAGAAAGTTTTACAACAGTTTCTCTGTCTGTGCATACGCAAATGGCCGTTCAACAGCTTGTAGTGTATGGTGGTTGTATTGTTTTTATGTCATACAATTTTTGGTTTGTTATCGTATGGATGCAATACCCAAGAGACAATGAACTTTGTTGTTCAAGTTGTTCAAGGCCTGAACTTTGTTCAAGTCGATCAATATATTCAGTGACAGTGCAAACACTTTTGCCACGTACGGTCATGGCTTGGAAACGAACACCCAAGCAGCTTGTATAGCGCTCGCCAAGTGGCTTAAACACTCAAGCAAGCACTCCATCTCAACGGTTGATAAGGAACGGCTGGCTTGGCAAGTCCGAATTGGACAAATGAAACAGTTTTTAGCAGTCGGAACTCCTGCTGAGGTCAATTAAGAAGTTTAAATTTTGAAATTCGGCTCATTAGGAAATTCTAGAGGTTATGGCATGTGCGGAAATTAAATAAAGCCACAAACGCTGGTGTCTCCGGGCGTTTATAAGCATTGCAATGTATCCAGGGATTTGAAGGTATGATGAACAGCCATTCGATGATATGAGTGAGGAAAGTGAAGAAAAAAAATTTATCGTAAATAAATTGTTGTGGCCTGTTCCAAGTCAAGCACTCAGTTTTCATTCATGCACCACCTTGGAGTTCCCTCTGTATGCATGCAAAAATTTGGGCCGCTAGGTTTCATGGTTTTGGAGTTATGGAGGAGACCGATGGACAGACTGACTGACGAACTGACTGACACATCCTGACATATATTAGTATAGATAAACTCTTTTGCCTCTTTTGTCCAATCCTTCTTTTGCCCTCGTATCAACGTTTTTAACAATCCTCTTGAGGAAGTTCAGTCATTCAAACTCCTGGGTCTCGCTATCAGCCATGATTTTTCTTGGGCAAACCACATTTCAGGTTGACCTCCAAAGCCAGCTGCTGACTGTGCATCCTCCGTTGTACAAAATCATTCCTTGGCACACCTGAACTATCCACCTGCAAGACCTTCATCCCCAGCTTGATGGAGTACTGCTCTCTTCTCTGGACTGGCTCCCATGCCTCACATCTTGCTCAACTTGACGTCATAGAAACCAAGACCTTCAAGATTATTGGATTCTCCCGTGATGAAGTTGAGTCTATGAACCTATCACTTCGCCATCGCAGACAGGTCGGTGGTCTCTCTGTTTTCAACATCCTCATTTCTGCGCTTGCACACTCTGTTCTTTCTGTGCTTTGCCCTCACCCCTTCCCCTCCCCCAAATATTTCTGCAGGGCACACACACTCCATAATCTACCTCTTCTGGTGAAACTACCTAAATCCAGAATCACTGCTCACTTCTACCTTTGTTCTTCTTGTTTTCACACTTGTGGAACCAACTTACACATCCTCTTAAATCTCATTCTTCCATCTAGATCTTCAAGGCAGCTGTTCGTCACCATCTCAAATCGTCCCCAATCGAAAACCATGATCTTTTCTACCCTTGCTAACCCATCCCATTCCCTCCTCCTTCCAACTTTCCAGTTTTTCCTCCTGAGAGTTTTATTTTGTACCGATCTTGTCCACCACATGCATCCTCTCCTGCACCCCATTACTCCCCACACCCATTGTTTGTCTGCCTCCTTCTGTCTTGAATTTCGGGTCTACGGTTGGTGTCCGTAGACCCGGACATAGGACAAAAACGTCATAGGACACTTGGTATGGCAGCCATGCTGGAAAAAAGGAGAAATGTTTGACCTCTGATTTCCAAAATGGCTCCATGGAAAAAAATTGAAACTTGGCACCTGTCAAGTACTCCCCATGGGGAAGAAGTGTGTTTGATATGATGTCGTCGGTGCTTTCATTGTGACGTCATAATTGCATATGTAGAACGCTACATCTTATCAGTATAAAATTTTTTGAGGGTCATCTATGGATAAATTGATCAACTACATTTTTTTCATGTCATTGGTCATGTGATTAGGCAGCCATTAAAAAAAAAAAAACCTTCAAAAATCTTCTTCTCCGAAACGGCGAAACAGATCCAGGAGAAACTTTACAGGTATGACTGCCTATCCATGAGGAACAAAAAGTTCCATTACTATGACGTCATAGGTCACATTGTTTGGCAGCCATATTGGATTTGCCCTAAAACCATCAAAAATCTTCTCCAGAATGGCTGGACAGATTGAGGGAAAACTTCAGAAACATGTTCCCCAAGCCTTGGAGACATCAGGGTGTTCATCAATAATTAATTGATAGGTCACATGGTTTGGCAGCCATATTGGATTGAAGAAAGATATTTAAATAATTCTCTCTCTTGAACCGCTGCATCAATCAATGTGAAACTTCAACATTAAGATATCTTAGTGATGAGGAATATATGTTTTTAATTTCAAGTTAATCGGACCCATGGTCTGGAAGACAGAATTATTTAATTTTTTTGAATTTGCGTTCTTTTTTATTTTTATTTTGAATACAGCTCACTTGGCTGCATCTGGATGGGTTTGAGGGAAGAGGAGTAGCAGTTGAAACCTGAGTCCTCTCCAGGTTCCTCCTGATGACTCCAATGCAGTACCTATTTTATTTGGTCTTCCATTTGATTTGAATTTAACTTTTTTTAATTACAAGCTTGCTGCCAGAATTGTTGGCTCACACCAAGTCCTTTTCAAGACTGTGCGGGTTCAGTATTCTATGAATACCATCACTTTTTTTTCAGCAAAGTCACCTCTACCCTTTCATTTTTAGCTCGCCTGTTCGAAGAAACAGAAGAGCTTAGCGATACCCCTGGCGTGAGCGTCATGGTCAGCGTGAGCGTGAAAATGTTAATTTTTTTGTATTACGGAAAAACTCTTCGACGGATTTCGACGAAACTTGGTGGGGGTTAGGTATGGTCCAAGGATCATGCATTAGATTTTGGACTTGGTACCCCCCCCCCAAAAAAATTTAGAGAATTTTTTTTTTTGCATTTCTACATGCTTTAAGTGATTTCCAACCCCCCCCCCCCCACAAAAAAAATTGTTAGAGAATTATAAAAAATATTAATTATTAGACGTCTTTTAAAAACGATAAATGTATAAGCAGGCGAGCATTGGGTGGCTTTGACACCAACTCTGGTTCACCCTGCAGTAGCCAGAAATCTGGCTAACGTTTCTTGGCACATCGCCAGCATGGCTCTCCTCCATCAGAGCACAGGAGTTCTTCTGCTCATAGCACCTCAATTTAATTTGGAATTTTTTTCTTAATATAAAACAAACGTGTCCCTGGATTGTTCTCCACACAGCAGGAGACAGGGTTTGGCATTGTGTGTGTGTGTGTGTGTGTGTGTGTGTGTGTGTGTGTGTGTGTGCGTGTGTGTGTGTGTGTGTGTGTGTGTGTGTGTGTGTGTGTGTGTGTGTGTGTGTGTGTTCAGGCCATAACTTTTTTTACTGTTTGAGCTTTTGCCATCAAATTTTTAACAAACCTTCATTATGAGAATATTAAAAAGACAAATTAACTGGTACTGGCGTCCACAACATCCTTGACCATGTTGCGGAACGTCGCCGAGGCTCTCACTTTTTTTTTCTTCCATTGTCACTTTTTCACCTTTATTCTTTATTTCATTCCTTTTCTCTGCAACAACTTGAGCGAGTGACACGAAAACTTTCAACGTAGGAGCGCCATCCAGGGAGAATTTGTTAACAAAGGGAAATGCACCCGGCGTTCCAAAAAGTCTGTTTTCTGTGGCCATGAGTTGCAAAGTGTTTCACCTATCAGGAATAAACAGGCTCGAGAATCCCAATGCGAACACATTCACATACAGTAGCACATACACTGTTCCTTTTGTTAGCTGTTCATCATGGTAATACCAATGCAAGGAAATGCACCATCACATGTCTGTTTCTGCAAGGGTGCCTTTCCTGAAAGAATGGGATCCAATTGAGTGTATCGACACATATTATAGAGCTGAATGACAATTGGTTGACAATAAAGTTTAAACGTTTGGAAAACCCTCGAATCCCCAAAAATACAACAGGTTGAAGATGAGCAGAAAGAAGTTGCGATGTTTAGGATGGGTGGAAGGAAAGTCGAAGTGAAAGGATTCCACGGTAAAAAGCCACATAGTTTCATACTTCGTGTGAGTGTCAAAACACGAGAGAGTAGAACAGAGTATAGCTGAACTGAGTGACAGCAACGAAACTGCGAATGAGGTTGGGAAATAATTATTTTCATAAGAGGAATGCAAATATCAAGCTGGAACTGGTTCTTGGAAAACTATTAACAAAAAAAAAAATCCACCAAAAATACTGTATAAAATGAAAAAGAAGTCCAGAAAGTTGTTGACGTGTTGCTTTACCATTCTAGTACTGTTGAGTACGACTGAATCACAATGACATGTAGAGATTTCAGGGAATCGTAGTCAAAGGACCATAGTGTATTTAAAAACAGAAACCACCCTGAGATTTTCAATCCGACAACTATACTGATGGGCATGCTGAAGATTTGAGGACATATTTATTTATCAAACCAAGATTGTTAAGCCAGCTCCTTGAACTCACTTGTGGGCATTGAAGATCTCATTTAGGCCTTTGAGAGGGGAAACTGGGCCCAACTATGAACGTATGCATCCAACGTATAGAGTTCATCCCCTTTCACTCATGCTCAATAATTACTGTGGCGACCCAATAATTACATGGGGCTCAAACTCTTTATATGGGAGATCATCTTCAATCTGATTTATCAGGCCAAGAAAGTATTAATTGCAAAAACAACTAGAATAGCCCTCGGTGGAGCGCATACCTCCTCCGCCAGGCTGAACAGTTCACATTGTGTATCCCACTGATAGGCCGGATCTGCTAACATAGCATTGAGATATCCTGCTAACAGACAGACAAACAGATAGACAGATAGACAGTAGTGGTGGAGGTGATGAAATGAAAATAGAATGGCTGGTGGCATTTAAGAATGCATTTACGCCCGATTTTAGATACGTGATCAATTACGGTCAAGATGGGCAGAGAGGGAAGATCATCAATGCTGTTGAAATGCAAAGAGAGCAGTCTTTTTCTTTTCTCCTTATACCAAGAGGTCAAAGCTTAAAGCATGCAGAGAACCTTCTTACAAATATGTACTGCCTTTCCCAAAAGGAAATGTTTCCACAACCACAATTGCAAGCAAAAACCACTGTGGTGCTGATCCAAACCGCAACTGTTGCAACCTGATGGTTGCAGATACTTTTCATTTCGTAAAGGCAGTGTACAACTGTGTAAGACAAGTTGTTTGTAGTAACTTTTGGAAAACAAAATATGGTCCTTTGGCATTAAGGGGAACCGGGATGGTGTCTCGTAGAGGTTTCACCCCATCCCCTCCCTTAGTTTGATTCTCTCCCACCCCAATCTCAATCCCAAACCCCCATCTCTATCCCTTTCATCTCGAAACATTCCATTTACACACCTTCCCTGGTCATAATTATGATTGCATCTCAGGTCTTGCAGGTTTGGGTTGCCAGTTTGCTTGTTTTAAGGTGTAAGCGCTTACAGTTCACAGAAGCAGGTTTGACAATGGAGGAAAATGAAAACGAGTTCACACTGAATAACGACAGGCATGGTCCATGTATAGCCCAGAGCAGGTTAGAATACAAGTCTGAGGATCCCAATAATCAGCACCGTTTTCCCAGTGGAACAACTATTTCACAAGATGGCAATTATTTTGAGACTATGTCAGGCTCTCCAAGCTGAGAATTTAATCAGCGGACCCTCCAGCCTTCCTCTCCATTTCAACCCACAACCTCCAAGATGCCAGGCCAACGTCCTCCCTTCAAGAGAACCCAACAAAGGAACACAGATAAACAGATAAACAAATAAATAAACGCTGAAAGTTCCTGTTTACTTCCTTTTAGTTCTTCTGGAGTTATTTTAGGCGATTAACTGTAATAAACTATTTTGGTAAAGTCTATGTCATCCGTTTTGCTGTGTCACTCAGACTTTGATTATTCGCTCAAGCGCTGTGGTTCCTCAAACAACGAACAGTGAACGCACATCATGTGACGCGCATTTGTGAATAAAACTACTTTCACCAGAAAAAAAATGAAATCGTTGATTGCGATCAAATGTGTGACGTCATTTTAGGATTTCGTTTTCATACGTTTTTAATTTTTTTATATATTTCAATCAATTAAGCATCTTTCAATATATACGCCAATGTACAGAAAGAGGAAGAGACAATCCGACTACAAATGTGCTGCATCATGGAGCACGCAGTGCGGTGCTTCGATTGAACTCCAAAATCTCAACTTGGACTTCCAGACTAGTCAAGTTTTCTGAATATAACAACCCGAGAGGATTTTATAGATCCTCGTGGAGGATCTCTAAGTCTTACTCCCGTTGTTGTTCTTGATGACTTTTTTGTTTCACAGCCTACAGTTTTCATCGAAACTTCCTGAAACTTGGCATATAATATGTAAAATACCCTGCGCAGACAGTAACCATCTCCGATTTTGAAAATTCCTCCTAGAAAAAAAGTTATGACGTCAAATAATCTCCGCTAATGGAAATCGCCTAAAAAATTACTCCGAAACTAGGCAAGCTTTTTGAATTCTGTTGTGGGAATCGAACAGGGCATTAGCAGAGATGAATTACCGCACATATGATACATCACTATGACGTCATATCAATTTTATGAACATCATTCCTATTTTTTGACATTTTTTGTTTCACAACCCAGAGTTTTCATCGGATCTTCGTGAAACTTGCCATGTATATGCAGAAAGCCCACGCGCAGGCAGTAACCATCTCCGATTTTGGAAATCTTCCGAGAAAAAAGTTGACGTCATAATATCACCGCTAATGGAAATCGCTATACCATTATCTCCGAAACTAGGCAGCTGTTTGAATTTTGTTTGTGGGAATCAAGCCGGGCATTAGCACAGATAATTTATCGCAAACCTGATACATCACAATGACGTCATATTCGTTTTTATGACGTCATCATTAAGAGGACGAGGATCTTAGCTCATTCGAGCTTGTTGAGGAAAAGCTGGCAGACACTTACCTAATTTTGGTATGCTGATTTCAATTTTGCTGTCTGCCAAGCTGTATCTGACTGCTTGACCTAAAAATGACGTAATAAGCCACGCCCCTTTTTGCATATTCCGCAATACGGTTTACTGTAAAAGTTAATGTAAATATATCATGAGTGTATGATGTATGAGTGTATGATATCATATATGAAGGTAATGACATGACATTGCAAAAATGATCAATAAATAAATATTACATCATGTAGGGTCATTTAGAGGTCATTTTGGGTCAAATGAGGTCATAATATCATATACTAATTCTACATACTCTATAAAGACAATTCAGGACTAAATTCATATCGTTCTTTTTCATTCTAAGGAATCATTATTCAGTATAAACCATCAGGGATGGGAGCGATGGGGTGATCTAACAAGTGTTTGGATGAGGAGCAACTCGATTTTAATGTAAATCAAGATTAAAATCGAGAAGCTTCTCGTCAAAATATCAGTCAGAACACCCCGACTGCTCCGGCCTTGCCGGCTTATCCTGAAGCATAATTTGTTAGTATGAAAAAAAAATCTGTCAAAAAAAATTTGGTGTACATGGTAGATACATTACATTAACCTATATGCTGAATTTTAAAAAGTTCTGTCAAGCTGTATCCTGACCCGGTGACCCCTGATATCACATTAT
>CM068968.1:20732289-20769436 GCA_035128595.1 Eptatretus atami
GAAAATGAAAAATCGAGCTCCGTGGGGCTATGCAGGTGCCATTGGGCTAAGCAAATACCGAAAAACCTGCCAGATTCGACAAACCCCTCGGAGAAGATGGATTTTTATGTCAAAATCGCAATTGTTTAAGTTCGTGACCTTGTGACCTTGACCTTGGGACGGAAATGAAAAATCGAGCTCCGTGGGGCTATGCAGGTGCCATTGGGCTAACCAAATACCGAAACCCCTGTCAGATTTGACAAACCCCTAGGAGAAGATGCAAATTGAAATCGGCTACCCCTAAAAACACATGTTTTTTGGGCGTGGCTCCGCCCATAATGGGCGCACCACGCTCATTTTCAGGAAAACACAACTAGATCATGATATAAACCTCCCACCAAAATTTCATCAGGAGCAGATCAAAACCCACGGAGCTATGCTCGGGACAGACAGACAGACAGACAGACAGACATACAGACATACAGACAGACAGACAGACAGACAGACAGACAGACAGACACACAACAATAACGAATATAGTGGTCACTTATTCTTTTCGTGAAAATATTTTTTCGTGAACCAATTATATTTCGCATTCGGCAAAAAAGAGGCGTGGCTTATTACGTCATTTTGAGAATCAAGCGGTCAAGATACAGCTTGGCAGACAGCAAATTTGAATTCAGCACACCCAAATTAGGTGAAATAAACTGGTTGCCAACTTTTCCTCAAAAATGCCTCTTGCATGTTATTTAGCGACATATCTCATTTTTTTGACTAGACTATTCCACTGGGAGTTGAATGGCAAACGACCAAATGGCAGCTCCTTTGGCAGCGGTCGCTAACTAAGCGGCTGTGTTGCGAAACCATTCACATTTTCTTGTCGGGATAAACGTACAGTCGACAAAGTTTACAGAAGTTTGGTTTTTGAAATTAGAGCTGCATATGGATGGGTTTGAGGGCAGAGGAGAAGCAGTTGAAGATTGCTCATCATGGAAGTTAAAAGTACAAATGTAACTTGAGTTGCAGAGGCAGAAATGACAAGTTTAGAAAACCGTCTCAACTTATGGGATTGATGTCCTTGAAATAGTTCGTAGTTCTGAGAACCATGTTGGCTGGTGTTTGAGGAAGACGCATTTAGTTATTCCTTTTCACAGAAATACTCACAAGCAGGGTGATTCATCAATATGTGTGGATGCCATCCCTCGGATGGACGTTAAACTGGGCATCCCGTCTGCTAGCGTTCGTTGGTGGATGTTAAAGATCCCGGTGTCCTTCACAAAGAATAGTGAGCTATTTCCGGTACCCTGGCCAAACCCAAATCCCTGTCCTGACGTACAGATGGCACTGCATCAGTGACACAGCCGCACCCTCAACTAACGATGCCACCACACAGCTTTGTGCTGCAAACGAAAGAAGACAAAGACGACAGAAATATTTTACTCGAACCCCATAACAAATACATGGGCACATCAACTGAAAATAACCGCGGTATTTAATGAAAGTAGACAAATATTTACAAAGGACAACAATCAGAATATAATAATATGTGAGATAAACTAGTCTAAAGTCGAGGCGCATCGACACACAGACTCAAATACAGACAAAGGGAAACAAAATAAAGGAAAATCCTTCCTTTATTCTGGCACTTAGCTTGGTCCAGAGATGGTCTTTATGGAACGTGGAATCGAGGCTCTTCAATTTGCACATGTAGACGTGCGCAAAATGGTGCCAAGCTGCCAAATTTCTGCCGGATCGGCACAGCGGTCTGGCTGGAGAAGTAGAAGTAGGAGACGGAAGGACAGATGGTGCACATTGACAATACCTTATCTGGAATTGGAATTCCAGATAAGTTAAAAATGTCAAGAACAAAATGTCGATCTTTATATTACCTTTTTTTGACAGAACCAAGGCCTTTGAAAATATTAACCGTGAGGTCCTCTGGAAGATGATGAAGAAGTTTGGCTGTCCAGAAATTTTTTTATCACAATGATCCAATAGTTTCCAATGGCGTGCTTGCATGCATCTTGGGAAATGGCGAGTCTTGTGGGGGTTTTTTTTCCAGTTACGAAAGGTGTAAAACAAGGTTGTGTGCTTGCACCAACCCTCTTCAATATGATGTTTTCGGCAATGCTCATTGATTATTTTTGAAATGAAAACCCTGGGATAGAAATTTAGGATGATATGGATGGTAAGCTGTTTAATCCCAAATGGTTGCAGGCCAAAACCAGGGTACAAGCAGACACATGATGTAACTTCTTGTTTCTTGATGATTGTTGTCAGACTGGATCACTGTCAGACATGCAAAAGAGTATAGATCTGTTGTCGTCGGTATGTGACAATTTTGGTCTCATAATCAGCACAAAGAAGGTGGAAGTCATGTAGCAATCTGCTCCAGCCAAACCCTGTGTGGCGCCTAAGGTACAGATCAAGAATCCAAACTTCACAGCAGTGAAAAGGTTTACCTATCTTGGCAACACCCTTTATGAAAATGTTCATATTGCCAATGAGATAAATGCAAGGACAGCTAAAGTAAATGCAACCTGGGATTGTAGAGGAATAAGAATGGACACAAAACTGAAGGTCTATAAAACAGTTCTTCTTTCAACACTACTTTATGCCGGTGAGATATGGACAGTGTATCAGCATCCCACAAAGAAGCTTAATTATTTTCACATGAGCTGTTTGCGAAAGTTTCTTAAGCTTAAGTTGGCAGGGAAAAGTCGCTGACACAGAAGTACTGCAATTGGCAGAAACGCTATGCTGAGAAAGTCACAGCTAAGATGGACGGTTGTTGTTTCGTATTCAGCCTGTGGCTCCTGGTTGCATCATTTTCTGGAAGTGTAGCTGTGGCGCTGATCCAGTGCCCATGTTACCAACAAGCTGGTATTCATTTTACCACCCTCTGAAGGATGGCAGGCTGAGTCAACCCACCTGGTGTCATTTCAACTACATGACAACTGCTCGGACTCAAGACCCTAAGAACTCAAGCCAGCCACTTCAACCATTAAGCCAACACTAATCTAAAATGGGCTGGTCATCTGACAAGAATGTCAGATACACATCTGCCAAAGTGACCGTTTTATGGTGAACTCAAGATGGGTACACGTTCCCATGGTGATCAGAAAAACCGTGACGAGGACACCCTGAAGGCATCCATCAAGTGCTTCGAGGTCCACCTCGACTCTTAGGAGGGTCTTGCTCAGGATCATTCAGCATGGCGAGGTGTATTCCATAAGGGTACAGTTTCCTTTGAGCTCAAGCGCAAAACTGAGGCAGAGAGAAAGCGTGAAGAAAGAACAGAATTGCTACCTCTGCCACCAAGCAGCTGTCATCACTCATCTGTTATGTATGTAACAGAACCCTTTGAGCCCAAATTGGACTTATCAGTCAGCTAATCGCTCACCACACCCAAACCAACAATTCCTGACTCTGCTGAATGTGGTCATCTTCACTCACGAAGGACAAACACACACACATACAGTAGACAAAAACAAATACAACTTATTACACAATTTATTTCAGACATTATGTGTAGGAACCTGCCGGTAATAAAAAGCAAGCTTCTAGAATTTAAGACCCTGATATAAATCGTAATTAATCATTGAAAACAGTCAGAGATGGGAAAAGGAAAAGGAAGAGGGGAAAAAGGTCTTCAGATATATCACATTATTTCACATCCAATTATAATAATAACAAGAAGGATGTAATGCAGAGCACTATCATTGCGAAATCCCTAAAATAAATAAAAATAGTTGGTGGTTGAATTCAGTGACCTGATATGCAAATCCACTTCAAATTTCAAGTCAATCGGAAGAAAGTTGAATATTTTAGAAATTCCACCGAAGTTGTTGACTTTTGGCCTGTTTAGACCTTTTGGCCTCTGTTGACTTCAAAAATAATGTGTGGTTGAATTCGGTGACATGAAGTGCTAAACCTGTTCAAATTACAAGTAAATCGGATGAAAATTGACGATTTTAGAAACTTGGCCTATGCTGACCTTTTGGCCGATTATGACCTCAAATTTGGTGGTTGAATTCAGTGACCTGATATGCATATCCTCTTCAAATTTCAAGTCAAGGGAATGAAAAATGAAGATTTTCGAAATTCAACCTAAGTTGTTCACTTTTGGCCTATGTTGTCCTCAAAAATAATTGGTGGTTGAATTCAATGACCAAATATGCAACCACTCTTCAAATTTCAAGTCAATCAGATTGAGTCAAGTCAATTGAGACTTCCGGTTCTGGGTTTGGAGCGTTGGCAGGTCTCGTTCAGGGCTCTCTGCTGACGATCTGAAAGTTAAGTTTCCGGTCGTTATCTGTCCCGTTTTAACTGTTTATTTTCTTACCTGCATGTTACTGTGTGTTCCTAGTTCGGTTTTGTTTCAAAAATCGTGCTATTTTGTGAATTTTCGTCGACCTTGTCTTACCGAGTGCTTGAGGCCTACCCATCGTCCCCCTCGGTGTACGATCGTGTTTATTTGTATTTTCTCCTCATTACCTTCAATTTCTATCTTCCCCACTTTCCGAACATCCCCCATCCCTCCCAACTAAACACTCTATTTCTTGTCTTAAATAAAATATAAAAACCTACCTTTCTCCTTGCACACTCACAAGTCTCGACCACCTCTTATGATCCCCCATCCAAATCCTCGATCTTTTCTACCACCGATAATCCACCCAAGCCCTTCCACCCAAGATAATCCTCCTTCAAATTCCCTGCTTTCCTTCCTGAAAGTCCCTGTAATGTCCATCTTGTATTCCCTATGTTCCCCACCCCATCCCTCTCCCTTCCACAGATCTACTAATGTCTCTGTTCTCCACAGTTTTGTCCTTCCCACTCCCGCCCCTCTTGTCTCATGCCCTCCTTGCTGTGCGTTGTGTGTTAGCTCTCACACGAGCCTCGACAAGGTATAAAAAAAGAAAGAAAAAAAAAGATGAAAATTGATTATTTTTATAAATTTGGCCTGTGTTGACCTTTTGGCATTTGTTGACCTCAAAAATATTCAGTGGTTGAATTCAGTGACCTGATATGCGAATCTTGTTCAAATTTCTCTTGTCAAATGGATGAAAATTGAGGATTTTAGAATTTTGACAAAGTTGTTGACCTTTGTCCTATGTTGACCTTTTGACGTTTTGTTGCTTATGAAGCTCATCGTAGATCAATAGGCTTCTTGCTTATGACCGACTCTACCACTTTGTGAAGTTTTGTGAAGATCGGTTTAAAATTGTGACCTGCAGGCGATTGACATACAAACAAACCGACAGAATCACAGACCAGACCAACCAATATCCGTCCTTGCCAATCTTCAATTTCGCAAGTAATAATAACTTGGAGAAAAAAAACATAAAATGTCATAGCCCCCATTGTTTTAGTAATTTTGCTGTATGGAGTTAAAGGGCTCGCCAATATTTATTAACTATAATGGCTGCCAGTCTACCAGTCGGCCATCTTTCATGAGATTGCAAAATGATGTGAGTTGAACGTGTATGCCATCGTGTACTGCGCTTTTGCCAAGTTTGAAAAAAATCGAACCATGCATGTCTGAGAAATGGTCTGGGGACACATTTAAGTAACACAAGTCTGGAGATGCCGATGGTTCACGAGCATAGAATAGAAGACATCTTCTTTCAGCAGATGATGTAGCTGCTGAGCATCTGAGCAGCTCAACCGATAATTTTATTATGGAAATCTTAACATTTTCATGTGGAAGCCCTTCCATTTACAGAATATCCACTTTTTAGGAAATTTCTTCGAACCTGGAGCACTGAGCCTTTATCGACGGATGAAACTGAATCAAGAATTTTAATTTGGAAATCTTTAAATTTTCATGTGGAAGCCCTAATATTTTAACAATATCCACTTTTTGGGAAATTTCTTCGAAGCTGGAGCACTGGAGCCTGTATCGACGGATAAAATGAATCGAGAATTTTATTATGGAAATTTTATAATTTTCATGTGGAAGCCCTAATATTTTCACAATATCCACTTTTTGGGAAATTTCTTCAAATATCACTATAAACCAGAATCGAGAAAACGTCATATACAAAAGTTGTAGTACTCAATGAGTTATGTACACCTACCAAGTTTCATAAGCCCACCTATCATGGTTGATGAGAAATTGGACTTTGAAACATTCGACATTTGAGAGGGCGCCACGGGCAAACTATAGGAGGTAGAGCAAAATGGTTTGGACATTTCAGGTAAGGAACGACCTCAAGATTATGCATAAAAAATATTGTAATCCTGGCTCTCATAGTTTGGGCGGTCGTATGATTTTTATGTCAAAATTCGCAATTTTCTAAGTTCGTGACCTTGTGACCTTGACCTTGGGACGAAAATGAAAAATCGAGCTCCGTGGAGCTATGCAGGTGCCATTGGGATAACCAAATACCGAAACCCCTGCCAGATTCAACAAACCCCCTCGGAGAAGATGTAACTTGAAATCGGCTACCCCCTAAAAACACATGTTTTTTGGGCGTGGCTCCGCCCATAGTGGGCACACCACGCCCAATCTCAGGAAAACACAACTAGATCATGATATAAACCTCCCACCCAAATTTTATCAGGATCGGATCAAAATCCACGGAGCTATGCTCAGGACAGACAGACAGACACACACCCATAACAAATATCGTGGTCACTTACTGACTCGTGAACCAAAAATGGCCGTCAGTCGGCCATCTTGGATCTGATCTCAGAAAAAAATGACGTGTATTTGTAAGCCGTCATTCGTTATCTGTGCGCCAAGTTTGAACAACATAGATAAATGCATGTCAGAGGAATGGTTGAGGACGTGTTCAACATCGGGGTTTTACAACTAAAATTGCCACCAGTCGGCCATATTGGATCGAATTGTGAAACAAGAATGATGTGCTTATGTATACCATCGCGTATTGTCTTTATGCCAAGTTGGAACAAAATCGGTCCATACTTGTCTGAGATATGGCTGTGGATGGACGCACAGACGGATGGACACAATCGATCCAACCCATAAGCCCCTGTTTCGAACTAAGTCCAACAGGGGCTAATAATAGTTCCCTTATAAGGAACTTTCGCCAATAGGAGGCCTTATGGACTATTATTAACAACTTATAGCTGATACACTGTATCTGGGTGAAATTCCATTACAAAAAAGGAGGAACATACAGGGTGGCCACGAAATGATGATGGTTTTCCTTTTTTGCAAGTTAGTAAGCAGCGATTGGTCGTGCTTTCCATCACATAATATAAAGAGAATTGATGGAAATGACAATGAGCATTTGTAGAATAAAGGATAGACAGCAACACACAATGGTTCACATAGGGTGGTCACCTCCCCATCCTGCGAAGTTGTTCAAGAAGCTTTTGAAGATCACGTTATCTCTCTCAAGTGTCCCTGAAAACCGAAACGTCATCTCTCTCACGTTTCCAGATGGGCACCATGGTGGAATGCCATTATTCTCTTCTGGAGGACACTTGAAGAGTCAACTCTTTACACAAAGACCACAAACCCCCACAGAGCTTCGGGCGAGAGTTGGGGGAGAGAGTCCAACTCAGTCGATGACGACTTGCGTCCCATTGTAGTGATTGACATGAACCGTCTGTTCGAGTAAGAGAAGTGGGAAAACGCTGATCACCTTGAACATGTTTACAAATAAATCTCCAAACTAAAACGCCGGTACAGTGCATACCTCTGCCATTCGCCACACTGAACAGTTTACATTTTGTATCCCAATGATAGGCCTCACCAACCACAAGTCATCAATCCCACCTCCCAAACCCCAAATCCTCAACTTCCCTCTCCCAATCCAAAAGCTTCAATCCCTTCCCCACTCCAAGCCTTCAAACACCTTCCCCACCCCAACCAACCACAATACAACAACCCCCCCTTACCACAACAGTTCAACTGCCACCCCCCTTTCCCCACCGGAGTCTCAACCTCCGCCTCCCAAACCCCAAGTCCTCAACCTAGAGTCCCTATATAAAACCTCGTGTGAACATAACGATTAAGATGGCTGGTTTAAGATCTCAGGGTCTTGAGTTCACCTCCCTGTCACTTTGTTGAAATAACACCAGGTGGGTTGACTCAGCCTGTCATCCTTCTGAGGTTAGCAAAATGAGTACCAACTTACTGGGAACAGGGGCAGTTTACATTTCATTAGCAGCACAGCCGTGCTCCCAGAAAATTATGCAACCAGCAGCCATAGGCTACATACGAAACAGTAAAAGTCCCTATAAACCTGGAGTAGCACCAACTTGCAATTTGAAACCATTTTGTATCCATCGAGCATGGTGCTCCGAACCTGTGCGCATTGTGAGTGAATGATCATGTGTCCATTTTCTAATCGAGCTATCTTCCTCTGCACCCAAAAGGAAGGTTTCACTTAATAATTTATTTTCGTTCTTCCAACATGTCAGAATAAGCAAACAATCAGACAGGATTGATTTAACCTTAAATCATATCGCAGAAACCTTAAATGTAATGTAATAACCTTGATAATGAAATGTACAGAGACATGACAGAAGTAAATAGACACCGTGATCTTTAAACAATTTATTTATTGAACATTTGAAGTACATTTGATCCATTTTAACACACACACTAGTTAGTATTTTTGTAGTTGCCATTCAGATTTCAAACGCTTTTACTTTTAGGCATAAAACTAACGAGCTCTGAAATTTTCTCTTGTGGGATTTCTGCCAGGCTTTCCCACAAAAGGTTAGCAATTCTGTCCGTGATGTTGTTTTCCTGGAATTTTTCCGCACAGCTCGATCCAATATGACCCAGAGGTGTTCAATGGATTCATGTCAGGAGACTGACTTGGCCATGGAAATCGCTTGATCCCATTTCTGTCCTGCCATTCTTTGCGTCTTTTTTGCAGTGTGGCATGGAGCTCCATCTTCCATGAAAAGAGTGGTGTTTTTGACCAGCTGACCAGTGGAGAAGACAGGGAGACGTCCATCCTCAAGGATAGAAATGTCTGGGCGGTGTTTGTCTCTGGGTGGTGTTTATCTCCGGATGTGTCCTGGCAGTGTTTATCTCCGGACGTGTCCTGGCAGTGTTTATCTCCGAAGTGTCCTGGCAGATGTTTATACCGGATGTGTCCTGGAGTGTATCTACGGATGTGTCCTGGAGTGTTTATCTCGATGTGTCCTGCAGTGTTTATCTCCGATGTGTCCTGGCATTGTACTCCGGACGTGTCCTGGCAGTGTTATCTGCGGATGTGTCCTGCTGTTTTATCTCAGACGTGTCCTGGCAGTGTTATCTCAGGACTTGCAGGTTCTCCGACGTGTCCTGGCAGTAGTACTCCGGTGTGTCCTGGCAGGTTTATCTCCGGACGTTGTCCTGCAGTGTTTATCTCCGGACGTGTCCTGGCAGTGTTTATCTCCGGACGTGTTCTGCATGTTATCTCCGGACATGTTGTCTGGCAGTGTTTATCTCCGGACGTGTCGGCAGGTTTATTCCGACGTGTCCTGGCATGTTTATCTCCGGACTTCTGGCAGTGTTTATCTCCGGATGTGCCTGGCAGTGTTTACTCCGGACGTTCCTGGATTGTATCTCCGGACGTGTCCGGCAGTGTTCATCTCCGGATGTGTCCTGGCAGTGTTATCTCGGAGTGTCTGGATGTTTATCCGGATGTCGGAGTGTTTTCTCCGGACGTGTCCTGCATGTATCCGACGTGTCTGGCAGTGTCTCCGGACGTTCCTGGCAGTGTTTCTCCGATGTCCTGGCAGTGTTATCTCCGCAGGTCTGGCCGTGATTATTCCGACTCCTGGCGTTATCCCGGCGTTCTGGCAGTGTTTTCCTCCGGATGTGTCCTGCCGTGTTTATCTCCGGAGTGTCCGGCAGTGTTTATCCTCGGACGTGTCCTGGCATGTTCATCCCGGAATGTTCCTGGCAGTGTTTATCTCCGGATGTGTCCTGGCAGTGTTTATCTCCGGACATATCCTGGCAGTGTTATTCTCCGACGATGTTCCGGCAGTGTTTATCCCGGACGTGTCCTGGAAGTGTTTATCTCCTGCATGCCCGGAAAAAGATCTTTACCGTAAGGATTTCAGACTATTTCAGACCATATCTTTATAGTATGGATTTCAGGTAGAAAATGGATTTCAGACTATTTTGTTTCCATCTTCACTGCTATTCTATGCAAAATCATTTTGATGAGACTGAATTGTAATTAACACTCCACAGCACGTCTGCCTTCCCTTTCTCTCACCTCATGCTGCCTTCCCTTCCCCCATCTCTCCGCACTCTCCCTCCCCCCTCTTTCCTCCTCCACTACTCTCTCCCCCTCCCACCTCTCAGTATTCCCATCAGCGAAGCGATGGGTAGTATTTGCTCGTACGAGTAATAATGGAGGATCGTACTCTTGACAGAACTTTGAGCCATTCATGACAGGTCGAGAAACATTTCCAGGCAATAACAAATCATGGAAAGATTGTATCAGTGTACAGATATGAAAACAAAACAATTGCCCGAGGCTCATCACGAACGGTTGAAATGAAGAACTTTCTCGGTGGACCTAAAACAACAACAAAAAGAAGCTTTCGGTTTCACTGATATGCAGGTGCAGCGATAATACTTAAGGACAGGAATGAAAGAGCACCACCAACTGCAGCGATCGCCACGGCGGTTAGGCTAGAAAGCAAAACAGCTGAGAAAGAGCATCTTTCAATCACACCAATGAATTAAAATAAACTAATGCAACACTTCATGACAACTAGCTAGCTAGCTATCATATTATGCAGCCTGTGGATGCTGGTTGCATCATTTTCTGGGGGCAAAGCTGTGCCACTAATGTAGTGCCCTCCATTACCGGTACACTGGTACTCATTTTACTGACCTTAGAAGGATGACAAGCTGAGTCAACTACACCTGGTGTTAATTCAGCAGCCAAAGGAGCTCAAACTCAAGACCCAAGGATCTTAAACCAACCACCTTAACCACTAAGCCAGCTTTTACTTCGTTGGGCCCTGTCTATTATTTGTTCTTCTTGTCCAAGTTTATTGTAATCCAAGAACTAAAAGTACAATTGGTGTTTTTTCAGCATCAGCACAATGGTGGCTACCCCCTTTTTGATGACACGAGCAGATGACAGAAGAAGGAGCCTGCTTTGCCAATTAGCTGCGCCAAGACTACCCAGCCACCACAAGGACATATGTTTGTTCACGAAGAGTGCCAAATCACATCTCAAAATCGAGTGAAACGAAAGGAAACTCAGTCCAGTCGAATCGAGCAATCCGGTTCAGAATCTGTTCTCGAGTCTGGTGGAATAGAGAGGAAACCATATAGGTTCCCCAGAGAATCAACACAGAAGAAGTGCGTCTGTTTCATCTGTAATTTGGAGACAACGGCTCCCAGGAACCAGCATAACAATGGTGGCCTTGGGAGATGCTTTGTCTATCTATAGCAGTTATAATATTAGAGATTCAGCATCATCGAAGGACAGAGCTAGGTGCGACTGGCGCAGCATCTCAGTAAGGGGACAGTCCAGTAACACATGTGGCTCTGTCTGGATTGGGATTTACATGTGTAGCAAAGCTATGTAATGTTTGTATTTACTATTTCAGGATTGTTATTGTTTTTTTTGTCATTTTTGATTGGTTTTTGAGTTTGTTTGGTGTCATTTTAGATCATACGCGGTGTGTTTGTAATCATTTTAGCAATCCGATTCACAATCACATATCATCAAAATCAAGTTGACAAAGCATTTCTGATCATACACTGCAGGTGATGTAGATACGGAAGATACGAGGGAAACGGCCCAGCCCACAAAGAAGAAGAGAAGAGTGAGGCCCAGCCATAATGAGGACAAAGGAGCCGACTGCCTCGGAGAGGATGAGATTCCTGAAAGTGACAGCGACATTGTTGAAGAGCAGTGTTCTACCTCTTCGGGCAATAGTAGAGAATTCCACTCATCTGATTCACAAACGGACAGTGATTTGGATATTAGTGAATGAACCTTGCTCTTCAGGTCCTTACAGAATGCAGACGAGAGTTTCAGCAGGGGCTGCTTGCAGCCGATGTTGATCTCTGTAAAGCGTTCGATTCAATGAATCGGGGTGCCTTCTGGAGGATTCTAGGTCTTCGTGGAGTGCCACCAAAACCGATCGATCTGATGTCTGAACTCTACTCTGGTAGTGAGAGTGCTGTGAGATGTGGTGATTCCATCTGTGACTTATTTCCAGTTATTACTGGAGTTCGTCAGGGGTGTGTACTGGCCCCTACACTTTTTAGCACTTGTATGGACTGGATTCTGGGGAGGATGTCGGAGAGATCACGCTGCGGTGCATCATTTGGGAATGTCAAAATCTCTGACCTTGATTTCGCAGAAGATGATGCAGTCATCTTTGTGGAGACTCTAGATATCCTTTCAGGGGCCCTTGAGGTGCTGATTGAGGAGTCGGAGCTGCTGGGATTACGGGTTTCCTGGGTCAAAACTGAGATCCAGGCTTTCAATGACATCTTGGATGCTGCTATCTTGTCTGTACCTGTTTGTGGCTAGGATGTTGTGGTCAGAGAGAGATTAACTTTCCTTGGCAGTGATATTCATATCTCTGCTGGCTGTGAGCCAGAGGTCAATAAATGTCTGGGACAGGCCTGGAGTCATGGATTCACTGGGTCATGGGGTATGGCCATGCCAGTACCTGTGCGGGAGGACGAAAGTCTGAGTCTTCAGGTCCTTGATGCTTCCAGTATTGCTCTATGGATGTTTGACTTGGACTCTGACCAGGGATCTGAGACAGCGACTTATACAAGGAAATCTAACAAGGAAATGTGACAGGTGGAGGCCATTTAGCCCATCATCCCTGCATGAACCACTGTACCAATTTATCTACCCAAGATCTAAAGAAGAAAATGCAATAAAGGTTGTTAAATAAATAAAGAAATAAATCCTTTTTTCTTTTTTTCCGTTTTTTGCAATTTTTGTATGTTTTTTTTTCATTTCCCTTCCCCTCAGGGGAGGACTTCATTCCTTTGGTACCAGCCCAGCAGACACACGACGTCAGTATGAAAGATTCACGACGTCGGAATCGGCCGCTTGGTTGTACAACCATATCACGACACGGTAAGCCACAGCACGCAGCACAATTATCCAAAACGGTTTTTTCTGCCTCGTGTGTTGCCATGGTGACCGCTTTCCGCCTTGTGACGTGTGTGGTTGTGTCTGCCTTTCACCGGAAAAGAGATCTGATTGGCTAATTGCTATTTCCGCATCACGAGCCGCCATTTGCAAGGTTTGGTTAAACTTGTGAACTTTCAGCTGTTTCTGAGTGTGACACACAATCCGCTTTAATCTTGCAGAAGACTTTAGCTTTTTTAGTTAAAATTATCTTCCGCTGTGATCATTTTTTGGTAAGTATAATATTTATAAATCGATTTTATGTCTTAGCTTTTGTTTTTGGACGTTTTAAAGATCACAGAATCCATGATGTGTTCCTTTACTGGTGTGCTGGAATCTATATCGTTCCATTCAATGGAAACTCTCCCGGGCCCTTTGGGCCCTCGATGTGGTTCGAGCCTTGGACTCAAACGTGCATCTGACGATCGAATCCTCCGGCACCCGATTCATCGTTCGTTTATCACGTTTAGCTGTCGCTGACATGGCCCTGATATGGCCTGATATGGCCCTGATATGGCCCTGATATGGCCCTGATATGGCCCTGACATGGCCCTGACATGGCCCTGATATGGCCCTGATCGTGTGGAGAAATCGACGGTAAATAATCAATTCATTTTTCCGGGCCTGGTGAAAAAAAAATACCGCTCTGTGGTAAATAAAGGAATCTGTAAAAATTACTTTGGACAAGTTTAATTGGTTCAGAACCTTTTTAAAATATATTTCTGGTGTGGATAATGCTTCGGCGTTCGGGTCCACGAATTACCGCATTGTTCCGCAATGTAACAAATTTAAAGTTCCACTGCCCTTAAAAACCTCAATTAATATTATTTTTATAATATATTATTTTTTATGTCCTCTTTTAACGAGTTAGGCCTAACCAAAGGCAAAAGGAAAACAAGTGTCAGTTATTGTTCGCCGAAAAATGTAGTTTTGTCATTAAAAATATTAACCCTTTGGCCGCCGACAAACTGCCACTTGTAACAATGAAGCCTTCATTGTGGTAGTTTGTCACTTGGGGAGTTGTTCAAATTTTTCGGTGCACAATTGTTTTCCTTTGGTAAAAGGTTATCAAAAGACATGAAAATAACTTTATATTATATTGTATGATTAAGAATATATTAATTGACGCTTTTTAAGGGCAGTGGAACTTAAAACTTGTTACAAGCTGCTTCGACACATGGTGTACTAAATTGTTGTTATTTTCTAAAATAAGGGTGATGTCCAATGCTGTGATGTCCACATACAATTTGTGTGGAAAGAATGGGAAGAGACCTTTCCAGAACCTGAATTTTATAAAGTTGTCAGAGGTAATGAATTCTGCTAAATGACAGTATATAATGTGCAAAACTTGAGCGTAATTCACATTGCAAGTCTTGTTGATTATCATAAAGCCCAATATATACGAAGTGGAAATTCTTATTATTTTTTCAGACAGTACCATGACCAGTCAGCCAACAGCAACGGAGGCAGCTGTGGACACTGCCATATCACAACATTTGAATATGCCCCTAATCGGCATGGAGGTGCAGGCAGGAACAAGCCCTCATCTATCTATAATCCAGCAATGTGTGTGGTGTCTGTGTGTCTGTCTGTGACCACTGTTTCTCGATAACCACTGGTCCGATCTAATTGAAACCTGCCAGCTATATCTGGGACCTGAGTGTGTGCCTTTTCAAGGTTGATATTAATCGACAAGTGCTTCCCAAGTTATGGCCATTTATTTACCAAACCAACTGCGTCGGCGTGGCCGATGGGGAAGAGATCCTCAGCCGCGTTCCCCATTACGGGTTACAACGTACGGACTTCCGATAGTGGTGACTTACTGCATTCTCATAATTTCTCGATTTCTTATGCACATTTATAGATAAACACAATGCCCCAATCCAGTCGTCGTTTACGAGAGCAAAGGAACGCCGCCTGTGTTTGTTTGAAAGTTGTTATTATTATATTTTTTTGCACGTACAGCCACGCATGTAAGGCCACGCACGTATGGCCACGCACGTGCGGGCACGTACTAGTGTAATAATAACGAGTAACAGCAACACGCTGTGCCAGCCGTCCATGTCCTTGATTATTAAGAATTTGCAGCATAGTTAATTGTAATGTTGTATGTTGGAAACCCAGCCTAAGTTTACATTGAAAATATTTACATGTACTTTTATGCATAATGAAGTTATTTTCTTTTCTTGTGAAATTAAGATTGAAAACATCCAACAAATTAATTTTTTTGTGCTTTGGAATTATTTATGTGAGATGCATTCAAAATTGTGTTTTCATACTTAATGATGTTAGATTTATATTTTTTCTTTGTATGAATACACACACATAGATATATATTTGGTCTCATTGATTTGCCTGATTGTAATTCAGTTTTATATAATTTTATGCACTGTTCATATCATGTCACGTATCTCTGTTTAAGTCTTTTTGCACCTCATTCTATTGATGCCCGCTGTGGGACATAACAAGTAAAAATATTTCTAAATATATATATCATGTTGAAATTCTATCAGAAAGGTGTTGACTTCCAAGTCAGACCCATATTGTACTCTTTTACCAGTCATTGCTGAATTTCTACTATTGAATGTCAACTATAATGTCATATAGCAAAATTTATATGTGTTCTTCGTCTTCTCATAATTCTTACCTGAGGTTGCTTAATTATGAATCTTGTAACAATGGGTAGTAAGTATGTCATCAGTAGCTAAAACGTTTAATTACATTTTATATAAATGCAAGTTATCTGTCAATACCTTTTATGCTCCTAATGCCCATAATGGATGCAAGCATAGAATTATCAGCAGTTTTACCAACTCTCTCCCTCTATCGAGTGCAGCCTGTGGCTGCTGGTTGCATCATTTGGTTGGGCGTGGCTATGCCGCTGATGCAGTGTCCCCCTTACCAGTACACTGGTCCTTATTTTGCCGACCTTGGAAGGATGACAGGCTGAGTCACCTCCTGGAGTTTTAATTCAACAGCCAACAGGGCTTGAACTCAGGACCCTAGGATCCCAAGCCACCACCCTAACCACTAAGCCAACACCAGGCTTGAGTTTTACTAACACTGCATGATGATTATGTTGTACTTAAAGGTGCCTTTGTGCAGTCATTTATATTGAGAGAGAAGCTCCACAGTTCCTCTCTGGAGCAGAACTTTCTGAATTTGAATTGTTAACTGTGCTTTGCACAAAGGAATTTGTCAAAAAGGTATTTACGACTTAGCCATGTGGTATTCTTTTATTCCCCATTTTTAACCTCGCCATCGAAGATGGACGGAGGTTACTGTTTTCACCCCTGTCTGTTTGTTTGTTTGTGAACAGTATTACGGAAAACTCCTGGACGGATTTCGACGAAACTTGGTGGGGGGGATTAGGTATGGTCCAAGGATCATGCACTAGATTTGGACTTGGTCCAAAAAAAAATGTTTTTTTTTCAAAAAAATTTCGATTTTATTTGAAAAATATTTGATTTTTTTTTTTGCATTTCTACATGTTTTAAGTGATTTCCAACCCCCCCAAAAAAATTTGTTAGAGAAAAAAAAAACGAGAGAAATTTTGCAACTTTTTTTCAAAAAATTTCGATTTTATTTTTTGGGCATTTCTACATGCGCGTCGATCTATTTAGTTTATTCAATCGTGGTTCAATAGAGTCTGAACCGTTTTGACCTACAATGAATATCAGGTTCACTTAAGTGACCCAGCAGTATTGGCGGTGGAGGTTTTGCACTCTACCGAGTGCTCCCCCTCTAGTGAGTATATGTTTCTCAATTGCAATGGTATCTACTTTATTTATTGTACGTTTGTATTAGTGTGCTTTTTTGGTACAAATAAAGATATTATATTTATTCATACTGCTTGTATATTTTTGCCGCAATCATGCTCTGCGTGATACGTGATAATAAATGATTATGAATTACAGTTGTTTCAAGTTGTGGTCATTATGTGTTACTGTGCAACGTATAATGATGTTGCAATACAAAACTTCAATGTTTTGATAATGGCACCGGTGGACAAGCGGTGCTCCGCTGGCCCCAGACCTACGGGTCGAGGGCTCCGTCAAGCTGGAAGCTGAAGGGTGTCATGCACTGCAATGTTCATTTCTTTGGCGTGCAAAGAAAAGGGTAAAAACAAAAACTCCATTTTATGAACGTTGTGATAAAGTTGAAAAATAACGTCATGCTTCAATGTTGTGACAACGTTGAAATCTGACGTCATGGGTGTTGCAAATACAACTTCCCACTGACCCAATTCTGACGTCAGGATACAACCAGAACACGACGCTGCAACGACGTCAGATTTCAACATTGTCACAACGTTGAAATCTGACGTCATGGGTGTTGCAAAAACAACTTCCCACTGACCCAATTCTGACGTCAGGATACAACCAGAACACGACGCTGCAACAACGTCAGATTTCAACGTTGTCACAACGTTGAAATCTGACGTCATGGGTGTTGCAAAAACAACTTCCCACTGACCCAATTCTGACGTCAGGATAGAACGGCAAACGACGTTGCAACAATGTTGTGTGCCTGCTGGGAGGTCTCTTCAGAGAATCCTTGGCTATCACTGGTCGGACTTTGTTTTCAATGAGCGGTTGCTGAGAGAGACTCAAATGAGATTTGTTACCTGCATGGTCCGCTCGTGATCGTCAGCTGTGGCTGTATGGACATGTGGCTCGTTTTCCTGACGCTGATCCTGCTCACCAGATTCTGTCAGTGAGAGAGTCTCGTGAGGAGGAGGCCAATGGGCCGTCCACGTGCCTCGTGCTTGCAGCAGGTTAATCAGCATTTCAAGGAGATGGGGATGGGCCAGGAATCTGCCTGGGGGATGGCCAGACGGAGGCCCCTGGAGTACCGGCGGAGAGTTGTCGCAGCGACGCGCTGCTCCGGCGTGTGCTCCCATACCTGACCTGAATGAACATTTTCTCTCCACTTGTACTTGTAACTTTATTCTGTATTACATATTATAGACAGGGCCAGTGAAGGAGAAACTTCTCAAACAATGCGGTAAACTGGAATATCTCAACTGAACATTGACATTTTTTTTTCCTGTTGTGAGCAAAATTGGCATATTTACATGATGATAAATCTCAGATGAGTATTCTAGACCACCATTAAGTCCATTCATCAGGTCTGGGTGCTATGAGACTGTCTTCATCCACCTTTCCTTTCCGATTCCATCGAAGGCTGATGTTGAGTCGCATCCGCTGATTGTGTGAATGGAAGGAAATTGCAGCGACAGTGTGTATTGGTACAAACCTATTCTTATGACTGGTGCCAGTCTGCAAGAACAGCTCCTTGACTACAGTTATTGAGCAGTATTGTGGACACGTAGATCCGAATCCAAACTCCACAAGGTAGCTCTGTCAACACCCAAAGTTTCCTTTGCATGGCAATGTGGAGAAACGTCTGAGAATCAGCTGCTTCCTGATTAGCTGCCAGTTCAGGAACATCAAGATGATGTCCACTGGTTACTCTGACTGCTCTTTTTATGTCATAAATAGACTCGGCACAAAATGAGAAAAGGCCCTTAGTTACAGTGGAAAGGGCATTTTTTGGTATAAGTTGCCAACAAGTTTTTAAGCCTCCGCTGATGAAGTCGCCAGAGGCATTATGTTTTCCGGTTGTCCATCCGTCCGTATGTACGTCCATCCATGCTAATTCTCTCTGTTTTCTCAGCAACCGCTTACCTGATTGACACAAAATTGTCACCTTAGGTGTGACTACTCATGTAGAATGTTTTATTGATAATTTTGACATCATAGGTCATGTGGTGTGGCAGCCATGTTGGAAAAAAAAGAAAAACTTTGGACTTCCGTATCTCCGAAAATGCTTGATGGAAAAAATTGAAACTTGGTACATGTGAAGTACGTACTCCCCATGGGAAACAAGTGTGATTTATTTTTTGATGATGTCAATGGTGGCTGCGTTATGACGTTATCATTGCATACGTCAAATGCTTTATCCAATCAGTAAGAAGATTTTTGAAGGTCATCTCGGGCTAAATTTTATTGGCGGGTAAAAAATTGATGACGTCATCGGTCGCGTGATTCAGCAGCCATATCATTTGTAACGGAAAACCTTCAAAACTCTTCTCCGAAACAGCTGAACAAATTGAGACGAAACTTCACAGATATGATTGCCCATCCATGAGGAACAAAGTGTTCTACAACTATGACGTCATAGGTAACATGGTTTGGCAGCTCTGATTTTTTGAAGAATAAACCTTTAAAAATCCTTTTCTCCAGAACTGCTTGACAGATCAAGGGGAAACTTCACCCATATGTTCTCCAAACCTTGGGGATACCAGAATGTTCATGAATAATTAACAGGTTGCATGGTCTAGCAGTCATATTGGATTGAACACAAACCTTAAAAAAAAATATTTCTCTTGAACTGCTTCATCAATTGGCGTGACACATCACAGTTATGATCTCGTAGTCATGGGGAATACAGGTTTTAAATTTCAACCTGATCGGATGCATGGTCTGGCATCCAGAATTATTTAATATTTTGAATCTGGGTTCAGGGATTTAAATCAAACTTGGTACAAGTATGTACAAGGATGTAATAATGTGGGCGGAGATATATCTGGCGACGTCACGATGTCAATAAGTGCTCTTCTAGTTTCTAATGGATTTTGAGCTGCTGAATCTGAATTTTCATGTTGGCATGCTCAATTTTGTGTGTTAGGGGCTCAAAAATGAAAATTGAAAATGTCCGCCATAATTCATGGTTATTACATCTGCGGATCTTATAAAGATACTTAAAGACAACTTTAAAGGCAGCAATGCCACCATTCATATTAAGACATGTTGAAACGTGGACAGACGCATGTAACTGTCCAATATTTGAAAATTTAAGAGCATAAATTGGTTTCAAAATGGGTGTCATATCATAGTTATACTTATTGCTCCGGTAAATGTTTACGTTCTGATTGAAAATTTTTCTTTTTCACTAAAGTCGTTTCATCTCTTTCATATGTGAATGATGAAGCTTTTTGTACACTTGAAATGACATCATGAAGTGGAGTTGGATTGCTATATTTTTTGTCAGGAGGATGGTAAGCCAAATGATGGCTGCTCTGCATGGATCCACTCTCAGCCAAGCTTATCCCAAACCAAGAATGCTACTCGTCGACGATCAGTGTTGAATGACTAGAGAAAACGTAATGACACAGAGATAATAGGTTATGTATTTATTCATTCTGATGACAAAAAGCTCGACTGGCACAGGCGCTGTTATCGTGAATACACGAACAAAACCAACACGGACCGCTTGGAGGCAGCACGTAACCGTCGTCAAACAATAACAGGCTTCCATATCAGTTGAAACTTCACCATATCATGAAGTAAGTTTAAACATGTCAACTGGAGTCTGTGCATATTCTGCCAGAATGACAAGAGGGCAGATTAGTTAAGATCAGTCATGACATTTCAAATGAGCACCCAAGTACTACAGTTGTTGAGTGTTTCTTTGCGACTAGCCAATGTTGTTGATCTTATGGCTACTGAAGTCATGTAACATCTTCCATGTTTCACTGCATTCAAGCGATTTACCAGAAACAACAATAAAAAAGATGCTTCTGACAAAACTGATCTTTCAATGGTTTGGCGTTGCAGTGAGCTGCAATATGCTGCAGAGAAAGGCCATATACTCCAGGTGGACGATGTTTGGGAGCGATATGTGACACTGTGTGAACACTCTGGGACGCAAGTACCAGATTAGCCACCATTCATCATTTAAAGAGAAACTGCAGACAACTCTACATGATGTCATTCAGTTTATTTAGGTTTGAGTGGGCGGGGTGAGAGGGATGCAGAAAGAGGGGACATTAAGTGGAGGCATCATGAAGAGTGGGACAAATAGAAGGGTTTAGGTTTGAAAAAAAATTATCAACATTCCCAAATTGGACAAATCAAGATGAAGATCATGGGATGGGTGGTAAGATTGTTTTTTTTTTGAATGCATGGAGAAAGATGGTGGTGTTGGTGCAGGAGGAGGTGGATGGTGGATCGAGCGATTACCTGACAGTTTTGTAAAATAATCTTTGTGAAGAAGAATAGATTGTGGTGAAGAGGAATGCGAGGGGTACTTCCAAGTAAGAAATTATTTTTATTTTTTGTATGCAGCACAAGGCTGCTGGATAGCATCATTAGCTGGGGGCACAGCTGTGCCACTGATGCAATGCCCCCCTTCTGGTTAGGGCAGGAATTTGTAATTTGGCCAGGGTGCTGGTGATAGCTAACCTACTCTTCACATAGGATACTGTGGGATATTTAACATCTGCCAACTAGTCGGCAGACAGGATTCCCATTGAACATCCATCCAAGGGATGGCACACACATTGATGAATCACGTTGTCTGCAAAATACCAGGATGACTGATTATATCTGGGCAGAGATTCGATCCCAGGGTGGACAGCTTAGAGGTGAGTGTGTATACCTGTAGGTCATCCTGCCAGCGACTGAGAAATGAGTAAAGTGAAGCATTTTAAAAAGGCTTTCAAATGAGGAAGGAAAAAGCATTTACATTCGATGAAGATTGAGTTTGGAGATTTTGAGAAAACGGAGAAATAAATGATGGATTACAGGAAGTACAGGCAGAAGGAATTTCAAACAGAATAACGTCGTTGTGGAGTGAAAAAAATAATGTTTTTTGTTTATTTTAATTTTTTTTGAAGCGAGGACGAGAAATGGGATAAATTTGAGGAGGTAGAAAGTACAATATTTGGGGGAAAATAGAGAAATGAGGAACATGGGGACAAAATGGACACAGGATTTTCATGGCCATTATCTATGTAGTTGGCCTTTAACAACATGTTAGCAAATTCGACAAATACAGCACAACAAGGAACGATTTAACACAGAAAATTGGACTAAAACACAAACAACTGGAAAGGCACTCGGTAGAGGGCATACCTCCACCAGACTGAACATTTACGTTTTGTATCCCACTGACAGGCCGGATCTGAATCCGGACCTGAACCAAAATCTAATGAGCTTGTTATTGTTACCTAACCAACTCATCTACCAAGTTTCCTCCGAATCCATCAACAGCTTTTTTGAGATATTGCGCCATATATCGTTTTCGGCCACATCTCTCAATGTGGACGAATCACTGAAATAAAAAAGAACTCTCATATCCAGATCCGGATTCAGATATTCACCAAAATCCAATCAATTCCTCCTTGTCACACACCCAACCTGTTCACCAAGTTTCCTTTGAATCCGTACATAAACTCTTGAGATATTGTGCTATATATCGTTTTTGGTCCTATCTCTCAATGGTGAAGAATCACTTGAAAAATTCTCAGATCCGGATCCAGATTTTCACCTAAAATCTAATCATTTTGTCCTTGTCACACACCCATCCTCACCAAATTTCATCCGAATCTGTCCACAACTTTTTGAGATATCCTGTCCACAGACAGACAGACAGCAGGGGTGAAAACGTAACCTCTGCCCACCTCTGGTGGCCGATATATCAACACAGGGACGAAGATGTAACAGAAAACCACAACGGATGCAGTTCGGAGAAATTTGCATTGATGAGGTGGAAGCAGCAGCTGCAGATTCGACCAACCCGTGGAAACATCCCCAAACCGAATATGGATTTTGACATCTTGAGTTTTGACGAAATTATCCTGGAGCAATTGGCTTCACTCAAGGTGGTTGTGTTAACAACACTCTTGACCTTGGTCAATGTTAATGCTCCCAGAGTACAGATGCAGCTCGTGCACCGGTTGTTGCTTCTCCTTTCTTCCTCTGTCCCAATGATTGTTGGGAGTGATTTTAATACAGACTTGACCAGAATGGTCCAGGACTGCTCTTCGCCAGCTCTTTAAGATTACGATTACAAGATATGGTGCCACGGGCAGGTCGTCCTTTCACCTGGGCCAATTTGGCTGGTACCTGCAGAAGCAGAATTGACTACTTCCTTACGTCTTCAAACTTTGGCACCTCAAATGTGGTACTTCATGTGATGGCCATTTACGATCAGTCGCTTGGTCTTGGAAATGCATTGGAGGGGGTGCGTGCTCTGTTTAATGTGCACTGGAAACTTAACTGTCACCTTTTGTGGGATGACAGTTTAGTGCAGTCCTCTGTTGTTAGAGAATTGGCGGGTGATAAAACCCCGGCTGATAATGGCCTCCCTCGGGAGTTTTATTGCCACTTCTCGCACATTCTTGGGGAAGTCTTCTTTCAGGTAGTACAGGAGCTGGAGACCTCTTTAAAGCTTCCAGAATCACATTATTCCATCATAGCAAAATGGCAAGAGCGGAAAGTCTCTCTTGCTCAAACAATGGGCAAACGGCAGATAAAACCTACTGTCTATGCCTCAATAGCTTACAATATCCTGCATTTGTGTTTTTGCTTTTTAGCTCGCCTGTTAGAAGAACAGAGAGCTATAGCGATACCCCGGCATGAGCGTGAAAATGTTAAAGTTTTTGGTGCAAGTTATTTAGAAGCTTGCCATTCATTTAATATGTGTACTAGGATGCTGATATTTGGCATGGAGGTTCCTTTGGGGTATACTATTGGTGTAGTGAGGTTGAAATTAAAAAAAAATAATTTCAAATGTTTTAAATTTTTGACCTGTTTTGAACTTAACTTTTTTGTAGCACATCAACGTTAAAGTTTTTGGTGCAAGTTATTTTTTAGAAGCTTGCCATATTTAATATGTGTACTCGGATGCTGATATTTGGCATGGAGGTTCCTTTGGGGTATACTATTGGTGTAGTGAAGTTGAAATTAAAAAATAATTTCAAATGTTTAAATTTTTGACCCGTTTTGAACTTAACTTTTTTGTAGCACATCAACGTTAAAGTTTTTGGTGCAAGTTATTTTTTTAGAAGCTTGCCATTCATTTAATGTGTACTAGGATGCTGATATTTGGCATGGAGGTTCCTTTGGGGGTATACTATTGGTGTAGTGAAGTTGAAATTAACAAATGATTTTAAAAAAATTTAAATTTCAACCTAAGATGGTGTCAAAGCCACCCAATGCTCGCCTGTTTATACTAGACGCTTGCCATTCCTTTAATATGTGTACTAGTTTACTGATTACAATATACAAATACATATATTGCTTAAAATTATTTGATCAGACTTCCTGCAATGCTTTATAAAAAATATTATTAGACTAGTCTTTTAAAAACGATAAATGTATAAACAGGTGAGCATTGGGTGGCTTTGACACCAACTCTCTGGTTATTGTTACATTGATCTCAGACTCGTCAGTGAAACTTGTACATATTTCACATGCAACAGACATACATGTGTAGATATCAGTGTACTTTAATGTGAATTACAAAGAGGCAATGGCAAATATATATATATATATATATATATATATATATATATATATATATATATATATATATATGGAGTTCGGACCTGAGTTTCAAGCATCATGAGACACCGATTCAGATAGGAACGCTGAACTGGCCAACCCAAATATCGATTTTAAAGTTATTAATAATCAGCCATACGATATGACATGGATTGATTCCTGCAGACTTGAATAACCTCATTTTCTGATATTACTCCTCTGGCACACTTCGTTCGGCAATTCTCGTTCTTGCGACACCAATAACTTGGCTGTCAGATGGTGAAGGGGCCTTTTCAAAGAATACTCCTGGGCCACGGGAACTTTCTCTTTGTTTTCCCTTTATCTTCTCTGTATCGTAGTTTGAACTTAAAGGTTGGCATAGCTTATCGGTATGAGCACTCCACCATGTGTTGTTTATCCTGGGTTTGAAAAACGACCCAGCTATAAAATGTCATCCTGGTATTTTGTATGCAGGGCGAGGGATCAATGTTTGTGATGTCCAAAGGGAGGACGTTAAGCCAGCGGAAGACCCGTCACCAGCACTGGTCGTTGGTTGGTTGCGTGCATTGTCTGTGTGTTTGGTTCAGAGGGGAAATTATGACGTCATCGGTCACGTGGTTCGGCAGCCATATTGTTTTTTGTTTTTTCTCAAACTTTCAAAAATCTTCTCTGAATTGGTTGAACAGATTGAGGCGAAACTTTATAGGTATGACCGCCTATGCATGAGGAACAAAACCTTCACACCCATGACATCATAGGTCACATGGTTTGGTGGCCATATTGGATTTACCCTAAAACCCATAAAAAAATCTTCTCCAGGACGGCTGGACAGATCGAGGGGCAACTTCACACAAATGTTCCCAAATCCTGGGGAATACCAGTGTTCATGAATAATTGATAGGTCACATGGTCTGGCAGCCATATTGGGTTGAGTGAAGATCTTTAATAAAAAAATTCTCTTGAACTGCTTCATTGATTGATGTAAGATTTCAGAATTATGATCTAATAGTGATGGGGAATATAGGGTTTAAATTTCAATCTGATTGGATACATGGTCTGGCAGCCAGAATGATTTATTATTTTTTTGATCTGGGTTCTTTATAATATATTTATTTTAATAAGGCTCACTTGGCTGTGCCTCGATGGTTTGGGGGTAGAGGAGTAACAGCTGAAATATGAATCCTATCCAGGTTCCTCCTGATGATTCCATCTTTGCTTTTGACTTCTTCAGGTTCCTTCTGATGACAACAATGCAGGACTGTGCCTATTTGGTCTTCCATCTGATTTGAATTGAATTTATTTTAATCACATTCTGAATTCAATTAAGTAATAATAATAAACGTCATGGTTCAAGGTCAGGTGTCCAATTAAAGCAGAGTTGCATCAAAGAGAGACGTCTTGGTACCCGGTCATCACTGCCAGCAGTTATAAAGTGGCAGTTATAATTATGTCTGTTATTCCCTCCGTCATTGAAGGTGTAAGGAGGTTATGTTTTCACCCCTATCTGTCTGTTTGTTAATTGCCGGAATCCTTCGGATTTCGGCATTATGTTGGTCGGTTGTGTGTGTCATTCTGTGTGTCTGTCTGTCTGTCTGTTTGTTTGTGTGTTGTTTACCCTGTAGTAGCCACACCGTTTCAGCGATCATGACCAAACTGGGTACAGACGTCGGCCATGGTAAAACTTAGACACGTTTTTGGTGAATCTAGGTCAAAGGTCAAGGTCAAGGTCACCGAAAACCCGAAATTCTTATTTTCGCAATAACGTCCAATAAAATGGTCATATCGACTTCAAACCAAATCCAAATGTGCGTCTTCCAATTCTGCATCAACCATATGTCTTTTGGGCTGTCACACCAACACCCTTCTTAGCGGTCGGGGGGTCGAATGTCAGGAGGGTCGGGTCAAAAATTTCAAATTGCGACAAAATTTTCAAATTGCGATAAAAACGCCATTTCATGTCCCATTGACTTCCAAGTTATGATCATGACCAAACTAAGTGCTATAACTCATTAAACAGGAGCACTATCGACTTATAAGAACCAAATTGATTTCCAGGTTTTTGTTTTTTGAGAGATCATGGAGATATGACAAAGTTATTCCGGCAATTCCTTGCTCAACGAGCAATTTCATTTGACTGTTTGTTTGTGTACAGGATATCTCAAAAATTTGTGAATGGATTCGGATGAAATTTTGTGGAGATGTTCCGTGTGTGACAAGGACAAACTGATTCGATTTTGGTGAAGATCCGGATCCGGATCCGACGACTTGAAATTTTAAAGTGCTTCTTCACCATTGACAGATCGGGCCAAAAACGATTTGTGGCACAATATTTCAAAAATTTATTTGGCCCGATATGTTCTCTTGGATCAGGCATTGCGTGGCAGAGGTATGCACTCTACCGAGTGCCCTTCTCGTTAATTACTTAACACACCAAACACCGCACACTACACAAAACTACATAGACGCCACACAAAACAAGCCCTGGTAAGGGTCTGCAATCTCTGATTGCTCTTTTTCTTATTATTATTATGATTATTGTTTGTACAAAATCAATTTACATAATTACAGTGAAACAACTTTGTCGTTATGACATTTGTGTGATAGTTAATGTCATCTTCACACGTTAAAATCCTTCAATCACATTCCTCATGCCTTAATTTATATTGTTTTTTAAATAAGGAAATATTTGGCTTTGGATTCCAAACTGCTGGCCTTGTTGTGATGAAATTATGGGTTTCGCAAAAGGCCCACCAGCAGATATTGCGAAGATTAGGAGATAAGTGCTGTGTCAGAAGCAGATTGCTCAGTATTGCAAGTTCATGCTGCGTCTGCAGCACTGAAAGACGTTGGGGAATGACAGTTGTAGATTTAATCATCCATCTATCTATCCATACATTTATTTATTTTTGGTCAGGACTCGTATAATTCCTTGTTACAGGCACACAAAAAAAACAACACAGAGTAATATGTATTAAGGACAAATCGACAGCGCACATTGTCCAAATTGCCACCTATATTATGTATTACGCTCTTAAGGCTGGAATAAGTGATGAAGCGAGAAAAGTAAAGAGAGAGTGAGGTTAGGGGGAAAAATGGGGAAAAGGAATGAAGGAAAAATGAGAGAAATGGAGAAGGAAGTAGAGAAGAGACGAGAAGAAGGACAGATGGTTTTGGAGGTAAAGGGGGTGGCTTTGAATAACACAAGTAGCATTTGTTTTGTATTTGGTTAAAATATTGAAGTTCTTTACAAAGAATGATCTCCTTTGAAATTAATGCATCCTCCCTCCTCCCTTCTATTGCAAAATCAAGTATAACCATTTCATTTTTAAAGGATAACTCAAACACCTGCATTGATCAGCCTTCCAAAATATTAAAATAACTAACCGTCTGACCTAGTACAAGAGAAACAGCGGAGTTCGTGCCACATGACTATGACAGCAAGTATCTAGGCACCAGTGCACAATTATATGACATCACAGTGGCTTCAAATTTTATGGAGAGTGTTGTAAGAAAATACTAGGGATAATATACTCGGATCTCGTGGATTTGCCTTGAAAAATAGGCAGCAGACCAGGAAAAAGAAAGCTCCATTTCAGCGATCATATGACTTTTATAAGAGGGCTGTTGGGATAGTATAGAGATGTATGCTGCACCCACCTGGGTTCAAGAATATCGAAACTTATATGGCAAATTCCTTAAACAAGGTAATTACAAAGTTATATTTGGGCATGTTGGCAGCACTACCATTTTCATAGCTAGGTAGACGTATCATGCCCGTCCCGATGCCCTGAGGGTATTAGAAGTCCTCCAGAAAGTGTGGACTGGCACGAGACTAAACCAGGATGATTACATCCTCCCAGAAGATGATTAAGGCGCTAGTTGGATTTTACTGATAAATCTATAAGTGACATGGCAATTTACCTTAAACAATAGTTTCATGTCTAAATCATTAATAAAATTTTTAAAAATAATCTTATGTAAATCATGAGTCGTGGTGTCTGTCCTTGCATTCACCTGTCTCCGGTTTACGGCAGTTTCTTGTGCTGCGTTTGAAAAGATTCACATGCCAGCAAAGCTCAACATTTACTTTTGAAACTAGAGAGTTCGGATTCGAATCTTCACAAAAATTGAATCAATTTGTCTTTGTCACACTCCTAACCTGTCCACCAAGTTTCGTGTGAGCCCATCCATAACCTTTTGAGATATTGTACTATATATCGTTTTTGGCCCCATCTCTCAACGATGAAGAAACACTTGAAAAACTCTCGAATTCGGACTCAGATCTTCACCAAAATCGAATGAATTCGTCGTTCTTGCACACCCAACACGTCCACAAGTTTCATCCGAATCTGTTCGCAACTTATTGAGATATCATGCAATGTCATTTTTAGCCCCATCTCTCAATGGTGAAGAATCAGTTAAAAAATTAAATAATTCTCGTATCCAGATCTTGGTTTGGATCTTCACAAAAATTGAAACAATTCTTCCGAGTGGCACTCCCAACCTGTCCACCAAGTTTCGTGTGAATCCATCCATAAGCCTTTCGAAATATTGTGCTATGTATCATTTGTGGCCCGATCTCTCAATGGTGAAGAATCACTTTAAAAATTCTCAAACCTGGATTAGTGGGGCAACTTAGCATAACAATTGTGCATTTTGTGAGGAAAGCACCAAATTTGGCACACTAGTAGCCTATCATATTATGAACAGATTTGGATATTGGGCCATCTCAAAATTTTTGATGGCAGTGGAAAATGGCTGCCACAGCCATCAGCGGCTGAATTTGAGATGGCCCAATATCCAAATCTGTTCATAATATGATAGGCTACTAGTGTGCCAAATTTGGTGCTTTCCTCACAGAATGCACAATTGTTATGCTATATTTAGCTAAGTTGCCCCACTAGATGCAGATTTGGATCGTCACCAAAATTAAGCGTTGCTGTCCTTGGCTAGTCACCTACACACCAAAAAATTCAGAACGATTGCTTGAAAACTGTGGCCAAAAATCATGTGACGAACAGACAGACCCAATGACTGGAGAACAGGCATAAGGAATGTTGATGACAAATTTCATTTCACAAACAGGATATTTTGCCCTTTTTTTTTTACACAAATCTAACCTCCACCACTCGAGGTTGCACCACCATTTTGCAGATTGGAGTAAAAGTAGCTCAGAGCTTTGTCTCTGAGTGAAACCAAGAGTGCAACACAATTAACCTTTTTAAAGTCTATGAAATAATTGAAAGATTAAATCAAACTTTTCCCATCATTTGGGACAGGCACCTTTGCTTGCTTTTCCTATCATTGGGGATTTGTACTTTTGCTTGTAGCAATATAATATGAGTCCCATTGATCTTCTTCTTGCTTATGGCAGTTTAGATGCCAGGTACCGATCACTTTGTTGGGGGCACGACTGCCACTGATGCTGTGCCCCTATACCAGTACACTGGTACTCATTTCACCAACCTCAGAAGGATGACAGGCTGAGTCAACCCCACCCGGTGTTAATTCAGCAGTCAACGGACTTTGAACTCAGGACCTTAAGATCCCAAGCCAGCACCCTACCACCCTAACCAACACATACTGAGGTAGGAGTCCCCTTACAAGGAACTTCAATGTAGGAGGAGGCCGTTATTGTCCCATCAGATTGTGCAATGGTTGCCAACCTATGGTTGTTTGTCCGTGCTCTATCCATTTTTAATGCTGATTGTCAAAGCAGCACGTACTATTTTTAAAGTCTTTTTATAGGACTTGGCTGGGGTTCGAACCTGAACCACCGATCTCCCAGATGCAGAGCGGACACTCCAACCATTGAGTGGGATGACAGCCGCTGAGCGAGGTGGCTTATTTATGCCTTCAGGACTGGCAGGATGGCCGAGAGGTTGGTATACTCACCTCAAAGTTGTCTAGACTTCCAGAACTGAATAAAGCCGTCGAGAAGGGGCTCGAGACTCCTGCGAAATAAAAATCCTTGAGTGAAAACTTTTCCATGATAAATTGCCATCCCGGTGTTTCGCAAGCAGGGTGATTCATCAATGTGTGTGCCATCCGTCTGATGGACGTTGAACTTGGCGTTCCGTCTGCCGGCATTAGTTGGTGGACGTTAAAGTTCCAACAGTGCCCTTCACGAAGAGTATGTGAGCTATCGCTGGCACCTTGAAAAAATTCGAAATTCCTGCATGTAAACCTATGAGGGGCACTGTATCAGTGGCACAGCCGTACTCCCAGCAATGATGCAAACCAACAGCCACAGGCTGCACACGAGATGGATCAATGAAAGCCTTCAGCACAAAATTTAACTCACAATCTCTGGGATGTCAGTGACATCCTCAAATCCAAGCCACCTTATACCTTTTACCGGAGTATTCCACTCATTTTTATTATACAGTGTGTCCACAAATTATCGTTCCAAATCCAAACTGGATTAAAAATATATATATATTGAAATGAGATACAACGAAGCTGTTTGATGCATGTGAAAGCATTTCTGGAAGTTTTTATTGACTTTTTTTTTGTTGTTTGTTTTATTTGACACGTGACGTCACATTTACTGCAAATAACTACCCCACAAGAAAAAAAGCGCAGTGTGTTTCCTAGTTTAGGAGACCAAATCAGCTACACAGGTTCAACGAAACTTCAGGACGAGCTATGGAAGGCATCGACAAAAAAACTATTCGGGAGTGATGCAAAAGCATTGTGGAGATTGGTATCATCCTGCAGAGAAATGGGGGGCAGACTGGACGAGCACAATCGGAGAGGATGCTGAACACGTTCGTGAGTCGTTCGAGTGCAGTCCCCATAAGTACTGATGATGGAAATGACAAAACTTTGAGAAATGTTCTTTCACATGTAACAAACCACATTGTTGTATTCCATGTCATTATTATTATTTTTTTAACCCACACGCTCAAAGCCAAAAATGGGGTTAAGAGATTGGTTCACTTTGTGTGTCTGTCTGTCTCCTGACGTCAGTCGATGATCAAGGAACTGCTTAATTTCAATTTAATGCTATATTTTGAACACTGTAGAACACTGTTGAACACGAACCTGCAGTTTAGCAGTACTTTGGCTATGAATATGGCAAAATGTAAGGAATCTCATCCCGAATGCACACGCTCCGAAAGGAGTGACTTTCTTTCTGTCTGCCTGCCTGTCTGGCAATCAAGCAAAATTGAAAATCATTCCAAATAGGAAACTTACTCTTTTCGGGATGTCATAAAGGACACAAACAACAGACACAAAACTCATATTTATTTAATCATATGCAGCCTGTGGCTGCTGAGCTGCATCATTTTCTGGGGGAACAGCTGTGCCACTGTTTCCAGTAAACCAGTACTCATTTTGCCAACCTCACAAGGATGACAGGCTGAGCCAATCCACCTGATGTTAATTCAACAAAACAACAGGGACTTAAACTTAGACCCTAAGATCTTAAACCAACCACCTTAAATATTAAGCCAACACCAGGCTCCACAAAGTCTAAATTTAACGTGTTAAATATGGTGGTGTAAAAGATGCTGCATAAACAGCAGTAAACTTCCAAAAAAAAAAATTGTATTGTTTTATTTTTTCTACAACCTTTAAAACTTTATTTATTTTTCAATTGAATTATGTACTTGAACACTGGAGAACACAAGTCGCCTTCTTGGCTCTTTCAAAAAAACCTTTCGTTTTGTAGTACTTGGACAAAATTTTACAGCATTTTTACATCATCTCAACCAATCAAATTTGCCACTCGTTTTCTCAGACGAAATGACGGTTCAGAGGAAATATCGATCATGCTCAGAACTCAATAAACAGGAGTTTAAAAGGCCCTTCCCATGTCCTTTTTTTTCTCAAGACTGCGTGTACGATGAACTCTTGTTTTATTGCTGTTTGAATTTTTGAAAAGGCAATTTGTGGACACCCTGTATACTAATGTGTTCCGAAACGTACGTACATATCAACCGTCATGTTCAACGTTGAAGCTGCTGCACGATTATTGACAAAGAATGCAAGCTTTATCAAAGTTAGTGGATATTTGATGATTGGATAAAGTACGTTGGTGTGCACGAAAAATTATTCGTTGTAAAGGAATGAAAGATCCTGTGTAAGAAATAGCATGCGGCTTAGCACCTTGTAATCTGCAAATCGTAGTGCAATCTTTTTCTCGAATCAACATCTGTGTCGTTGCAGAAAGAGTTTCTCAATCCTCCGAAGCAACACGAAGAAAATGCTGAGAACAGACTCGAGCCTCCTGCCCATCCAAAAAGCCTTTTGTGAAAACTTTTCCACTTCTTGCAAAACACCAGACCCTGCTTGAATATCCAGTATTCACCAATAATGGGAATGACATGATTCTAATAACCCAAGACATGTCAGGTTTAAAATTTAAAATTAGATGTATTGGTATATATATAGTTGGGGCTGGCAGGATAGCTTTGACTCTTTTGAGGTAGGTGTGTATATTTGCTGAGCTATGGTTCGAATCTCGACTCAGCAGATACTGGTGTTTACATACAGGGAAGCTGGAAGACTTGTCTGCCAGCACTAGTCATTGGTGGACATTAAATATCCCATGGTGTCCCAAAGATCCCAAGAGATATCACCAATAACCTGGCCAAAATTAAATTCCTCACTGAATGAACTTCAGTCGAATATCAGGCCTGGTCATCTGGTTCCAGAAAGACTTGGACCAGAACCATTGCTCCCAGCCAACCCCTCAAATAGATGGAAATAATTGGGGCTGTTCTTCTTTTTCTTCTTCTTCTTCTGCTTGCATATGGCAGCTTGGCTGCCAGATAGTATTCTAGCTATCATTTTGTTGGGGTGCAACTATGCCACTGATAATTTGCCCCTCTACCAGTACACTGGTACTCATTTTGACAACCTCAGAATGATGACAGGCTGAGTTAACTCAACCTGGTGTTAATTCAGCAGCCAACGAGGCTCAAACTCAGGATCCTAAGATCCCAAGCCAGCCACCCAAACCACAAAGCCAACACCAGGCTTATTGTGGGGTGTTAAACTAGTAGCAGTAGTAATTGTCAGTGGTAGTAGTAACATGTATCCTGTGAATGGTTATTAAGAAAAGTATAAATTTATTATTTCTATAAATTACACTGCTTTGGTGTATATTGGATGACTGGCAATTTGTAGAGCCTTGTCGACTGTCGAAGACAGCTGAGTAATGATGAAAAGTCTGCTCTCAAAATAATCGTGTTGGCCTGGTGTTTGACTTTCAGGTTTTCTTGCAACAATGGCAATTTTGAAAATAAGGATTACTGTATACCGCATATGTATTGATTATTTAAATTCTCAAAGGAGCAAGATGGTGAATGAATGTAAAAATGTTTGACACTTGGGTTGTGAGAAATTTTTACAATGTGTCTAATCCCAGCTCAAGGAAATGTCTACTTTCCCCAAAGCTAGACCTCAATAATTAATTATTCCCATAACAATTTATTACTAACTTTTCTGGACCACAATGCACAAGCACATGATTCAAAGCGATGAATCAAAAGTACAAACGATCACACAATAACGATTATCAAGTGTATTAGTGTAGAAATAACAGTGACAATTTGCGCAACATTCAAAGTACACCGCCCCCATACCAAATCCTCAGTGCGCGGCACATGGAGTCGGAATTGGGAGGGAGCGGTGTACAATAATTGGTTGAACAATTCATTAATTGCATAATTAAAATAAATAATAATAATAAGACTAAAAAAAAAACTTTATTTCTTCATCAGTTGGCAAATAGCATAACAAAACTACCAGTTTCATCCGAATCTGTAACTTTTTGAAAATTAAGGAATTAATCGAAAAATTAAATAATTAATTGATTTATCAATAAATAAAAGGAGAGAGGAAATTGGGACCATACTCTGTGCAGAGCGTTGGTGCTGCTTAAGCAGTCTCCTTAGCTATTGGGCACAATCCTGGACAGGTCACCACTCTGACAGAGGATACCAGCATGCTGGCACTCATTTTGCTGACCTCAGAAGGAGAACAGGCCAAGTCAACCCCACCTGGTATTAATTCAACAGCTGAGCAGGATTTGAACTCAGGACCCTAAGATCCAAAGCCCACCACTCTAAACATTAAGCCAACACCAGGCATAATAAATAAAAGAATACCCTTTATCGCCAAATCACTTGTTCACGGTCATGTCTAAATATCAGCTTCCGAGCTCAAAAGGTGCCTGAGATATTGCCAGGATGAGAAATGAAATAAATAATCATTAATAAATCGACAATAATTAAGTGATTAATAAATTAATTGATTATTCAAAAAATAAAAAAAATACTTTTTCTTGCCAAAGCACATCTTCACTTTTGTCCCCAAATTTCAGCTTCCGAGCTCAAAGGATGGCTGAGACATCACTCGGACAAACAATAAAGAAAATAACAAATCGATTAATTGATTAATCAATTAAATGAAAAATACCCTTTACAGCCAAATCACTTGGTCACTGTTATGTCCAAATATCAGCTTCAGAGCTCAAAAGGTGCCTCATATTGCCCAGATGATAAATAAATAAATAAATAAATTGATAATAATTACGTGATTAATCAAAAAACTAAAAAATAATTTATTCGCCAAACCACATCTTCACTTTTGTCCCAAATTTCAGATTCATAGCTCAAAGATGACTGAGATATAACCCGGACAAAGAAACAAAGAAACAAACAAGCCGATAGGCGACATGGCTGCTCGCTCTAGATGGAAAGCTGGCCGACGCGACTAGCGATATTCTGTACATGCTATCAATCAATTTAGCACAATAAATATGATTATCACAGCCCTCTTAGTTTGCGCCCAGAACACCCCCTTGTGAAATTCAGGCATGTTTCCAAAGAGACTCTAACAAATGGCAGCCCTGGTAATTCCATTTATCTATTCGCTAAAGATTTTATTTTTTTATATGATGCTGCAAGACATTCTCCTTGGGCACAAAAAAAACAGGTCCCTCGGAGGTCCAGTTTCGGAGGTATTGATTTTTTTGTACAGTCCACAATAAGTGTACGATGTACGATAAAGTATTTTAGCTGTTGCTAAGCAACGGAGGTGTGCATAGCAACCATTCATTTTTGTGTACATGCTAGCCACATTGTACACATTTCACCCAAGTTTCATCAAAATCAGACTCTTCTCTTAGAGATATTCGCAATTAACCGTTTCTGAAATGTTCGACATGATCGCCCAAAACCTATCTCCTCCTACAAATATTTTTTGTTAGGGCTGCAAATGGCATGAAGGGAGCTAGATAGATTGCGCACAGAACTCTAAGCTTCGATTTTTCGATTTATTTATTTTTGATTTTTTTCGATTTTTTGACCATTAAAAGGGCCGTTGCTATGCCGTTGCTAGGGCCTGGGGTCCCATATTCGAAAGCACACGATTCCAGAAATATTGGTCCTACCTACCAAATTTCATTGGAATCGGTTGAGTGGTTTAGCCCCTAGGCTTGACCAAAGTTTCGCGGACAGACAGACAGATGGAAATGTCCAGAATAAGGGTGCTCTAGCGACCACCCAACAAATGGAGTGAAAACGGAGCACAATACTCCCTTCCTTCAGCTCCTGGCGATGACGTCATGCATCACTTGGACGTGATTGGGAAGGAGCGGTGTACAATAACAAAACACCTTCTTTCTCGATTTGTATATTTTGGCTGCTCTTAGAGAGATCGAACCCAGAGAGCACAAGCAGCATATCCAGGGTAGAGTGACCTGTCTGAAATCAAATTGATGATCGGAAATCAGGCCATTGGAGAAGAGGAAGGATTTAATATTTGAAGCGATGATGGATTCCATAACCTTGCTGATGATTGGGAGAAGGCTGATTGGTCTGTAGTTGCAGGGATCTGTTTTAGCACCTTTTTGTGCAGGGCAGTAATGTTTGCTGATTTCCAAGTAGATGGCAGATGACTTGAGCAAATGAGAGGATGAATAGAACAGAGTGAGGGTGAGCAAGAGCAGAGGAGCAGGTTTTTAGGACACGTGGGCTAATGCCGTCTGGACCGGTTGCAGAATCTGAGTCAAGATTTGACAGCAAACTCTCCACTTTGTCAGAGGAAAAGACACAGAGTCCAGGGACAGTTGTGTGTGCTGGGTAAGGTGGGTGCAGAAAGCGATGGATTTCAGACACAAGATTTCGATGCAAACACCAAGTTTAGGCATTCAGCCTTTTCACGTGCAGTCTCAGCACTGCGGCCATTCGAGGTAAGGGAGGGGATGGAGGAGGAACATACACCAGAAACAGATTTGATTCGACGCACCAGGATTTGGAGGAGGGGAGAGGTTTGAGAGTTCAGACTTGAGCTTGGAAAGATGTTGTTTTCTGGCTCTCCTGAGGGTAGATACACACTTGGTCCAAGTTTTATGGAAGGAACTGAATTACCCTCAGTTGGGTTTGTTTTCCATGAGGCAAAGGCAAGTTGTTTCAGGACAACTGCCTTGCCACAAGATTGAGTGAACCATGGGTGGGAGGAAGGGTAGGAAAACTGAGACGAGAGGGGATAAATCTGTGCATGAGGGAGAGCAAGTTTCTTTGAAATAATTCCCAGGATGAGTTGATGTTGGAGAAAGTAGCAATGGGAGACCAGTCTAGAAGTTTGGTGGCTGCTTGGAGACCCTGCCAGTCGGCCTGATGAAATTCCCAACTCGACGGCGCTGAGGTGGTTCTCTGATAACAGCCAGAGAGATGTCAAAGATGTCAAAGGTTGCCATAGATACATCAAATTGTC
>CM068968.1:20771861-20802488 GCA_035128595.1 Eptatretus atami
ACCAGGAATTGTCGAGCATTTTCGTTTCCACGATTGGTGGCGGCGCGGAGTTCGAAAAGCTGTTCTCCATCATCTGCATTTTGTTGCGCTCGGCCTATTAGCTTTGCTGCCTCATCTATCCCAGCACACTTTCCCATCACATCTTTCCCAGAATGCTTTACTGCCATACAATGTTGCTGTTCCATTCCAGACAAGACCATCCCTGATTACCAATGGATCATCCGGCTCCGGCTTGAGCTGATGTCTAGAAAAGCTGAAATTAAACAATGAATGTTGAGCTTCCGTGAATACACTTCAGAATAAAGATATTAGCAATAAATACACTTAAAATCTGTCTTTTGTTTTCTGAATGATGTTTCATATTATAATAAAAACAAAAAAAAAACTTTATTCATGTACAGTACATGTTCATGAAGATTTACCAAAACACCAAATATTTCCAAAATACCACTCAAATCCAATCGGTTACTGGGAATAAATGGAATTACACAAAATAAGCAAATAAATCTCTCAAAGTGAAGCAAGCAAACTTGAATTTATTGAATACACAATTCAATTGTTCTTCTGAAATAAGAGCTTCATCCCAAAGAAGTGATGTTTGAGATCATCAAGTTATTCTTTCAGCAAAATAATTGTAATTTCAAATATCTAGATGTCTGGAGACGAAACCTTCGTGCCTCTTGTTTTTGTCCTTTATGATGTCCCTAAAAACAGTAAAGGTCCTGTTTGGAATGATTTTCAATTTTGTTTCCCACTTCGTGGACATGGAGGGCTTGAATAATTCCCAGGATGAGTTGATGTTGGAGAAAGTAGCAATGGGAGACCAGTCTAGAAGTTTGGTGGCTGGCTTGGAGACCCTGCCAGTCGGCCTGATGAAATTCCCAACTCGACGGCGCTGAGGTGGTTCTCTTGATAACAGCCAGAGAGATGTCAAGATGTCAAAGGTTGCCATAGATACATCAAATTGTCCATTTCATTAAGATTAAAATTGACTATCTCAATCAAAGTTTCGGTCAATCAGATGAAAAATGATTATTTTCAGATTGAAATTGATGATTTTAGAAGTTTGACCTTTGACCTTTTGACCTCAAAATTGTTGTTTTCCAAATTCAGCGATGCACTATGCTAATGTTGCTTAATTTTCAGGTTAGTCAGATGAAAATTGACGATTTTTCAGATGAAATTTGAAGATTTTAGAAGTTTGACCTTGAGTTGACCTTTGACCTTTTGACCTCAAAAATAGTTGCTTTCGCAATTCATTGATGGACTATACAAATCCTGTTCAACTTCCAAGTTAATAGGATGTCAATTGACGATTTTTCAAATAAAATTTGATGATTTTAGAAGTTTGACCTTGAGTTGACCTTTGACCTTTTGACCTCAAAAATTGTTGTTTTCCAAATTAAGCGATGCACTATGCTAATGTTGCTTAATTTTCAGGTTAGTCAGATGAAAATTGACGATTTTTCAGAAGAAATTTGAAGATTTTAGAAGTTTGACCTTGAGTTGACCTTTGAACTTTTGACCTCAAAAATAGTTGCTTTCCCAATTCATTGATGAACTATACAAATCCTGTTGAACTTTTAAGTTAATAGGATGTCAATTGACGATTTTTCAAATAAAATTTGATGATTTTAGAAGTTTGACCTTGAGTTGACTTTTGACCTTTTGACCTCAAAAATAGTTGGTTTCTCAATTCCGTGACGCAATATGCAAATTCTTGTGTTTGAGAGTCCAGACTTGAGATTAGAAAGATGTTGTTTTCTTGCTCTCCTGAGGGTAGATACACACTTGTTCCAAGCTTTGTGGAAGGAACTGAGATTACCACCAGTTTGATTCACCTTCCATGAGGCAAAGGCAAGTTGTTTCAGGACAACTGCCTTGCCACGAGCTTCAGTGTACCATGGGTGGGAGGAAGTTTAGGGAATACATCTGTGCATGAGAGAAAGCAAGTTTGTATGAAGAATTCGTCGGACGATTTGATGTCTGAGGAAGTACAGATTGAAGACCAGTGTCGAGTTTGAGGGGTGCTTGAAGTCCCTGGCAGTCGGCCTGAGTGAAATGCCAGACTCGACGGCACTAAGTTGGTTCTCTAACAACAGCGGAGAGATGTCCACTTTGACAAGCAAGTGGTCAGAAGAAGCGATTGGATCGGAGTAAGAACAGCAGATATTTTCAGGGAAATTGGTCAAAATCAGATCCAGAAGAGATGGAGTACCATTGGTTGAGATCCGGTTTAGGACAGGTTGTGTCAGTCTCAATGAGTCACAGAAGTCTTTTGCTGAAGTGCCATGACAGGTGAGAGAGGTACCCACACCAGCCAACTGGCATGATGACAGTTGAAGTCACCACATATGAGGAAGAGGAGAGTTGGATGAGAGGATCGGAAAGTTGCGTCCATGTTTTCGGAGAGCGAGATGTAAATGGAGTCATCACTGTTTGGTGGACGGGCCAACACACATATAAACATGAGGTGGGAGAGAGAGGGTGGGGGAAAGAGGAAACTTTGTGGATGTGAGGTTGGGAAACTTTAGGAAGGGGGAGTGAGAGGGAAGATTGGAGGGAGAGGGGTGAGGGGGAGAGTTGAGGGAGAAGGGTGAGGGAAGGTTGGAGGGGGAAGTGTGTGAGGGAAGCTTTGAGAAGGAGGGGAGATGAGGACAGGTATGGCCAAGGTTCAGGAGGGCGATGGGAGAGGGGAGACTTGCTCGAGGTATGGTGAAGAAGGGAGTGGGCAGGGGGAGATCCAAGATTTGAGGGGTTGGGAAGAGGGGGAGGTGTGCTCAGAGGAAGGAAGGAGCATGGTTGTGGTGAGGAGTGTACTGATTGAGAGAGTGAGATATCTGTTCGTTACTTTTTTGTGTGTTTTGACTGGGTAAACGTTTGTATGGGAATGTTTTCGTTCTATATTTGTATAAATGTTTCAAGAAACGAATTAAAAAAATTTTTTATCAGTGGCTTCTTTTTTGAAAACTTCATTCCAATCAGCTGATCTCAATGTATTTTTAAACCTTCCAATTGTTTTTTTCTGTCAGTTTACAAAGATCAGCTTTGAACGTAAGATTGTCATGATTAAGACTTCGTGCTGATGTGCATGCAAAAATGGGGGAAATCATCAGAAATATCGGATATGATGGACCCTCATCAGAAATACCAAGACTCTGAAGACCCTCAAACCCTTAAGTCATCCGAAGATCCTCAAGATACCGAAAACCTCTAAGACCCCTAAGACCTTCAAGACCCTTCAATACCCCCAAGACCCTAAAAACCCCCGAAGACCCTGGAGATCCCTTAAAACCTTTGAGACGCCAAAATCGCTTAAGATTCTTAAGAGCCTAAAGACCCCAAAGACCCTTTAAAACTCCTCAGGCCCTTAAGACCCTTAAGACCACAATTATTTGTATATTTCATCTGTTTTCTGCAAAACATTCCTTCCTTCCCTGTTCCCTCCTAATACTTTAATAGTCATCCCATGTAAATTAATATATATTTGAGTTCCATGTATATTTCTATTCCAACAATGGTATCGCTGGTAGAATTGAAATCACACACCGTCTGACACAAGGCTTGTCTACCAAGATAGGAATGAAAATGGTGAATTTGATCATGAGGCAAAACGAGGTGAAATTTATGACCCTCACTGGAGGATAGGGTATTGCATTTGTGCCCGTTTGTTACTTGGCCAAAAATTTTTTTGGGAAAAGTATGTTGATCCCCTCCGTTTGTTGTTGTTTGGCGAATTTTTTTTTTGCCAAGTATGTTGATCTGTAGCATTGTTGTCTGTCTGTCTGTCTGTCTGCTGTCTGTCTGTCTGTCTGTCTGTCTGTCTGTCACACGATTTTAGGCCACAGTTTTAAGTAATCGTTTTGAAAAAAAAAGTTTACGAGTCGGTGACCGGCCAAGGACGGCAACGCAAAATTTTGGTGAAGATCCGAATCCAGATCCGGATCTGAGAACTTTTAAGTGATTCTTCACCATTGAGAGACGGGGCCAAAAACGATATATAGCACAACATCTCAAAAGGTTATGGATGGATTCACACGAAACTTTGGTGAACAGGTTGGGAGTGCCACGAGGAAGAATTGATTCAATTTTGGTGAAGAACCGAATCCAGATCTGGATACAAGAATTATTTAAATTTTAACTGATTCTTCACCATTGAAAGATGGGGCTAAAAACGATATTGCATGGTATCTCAAAAAATTAAGGACAGATTCAAATGAATGATACATCATCTGCTGATACATCAAATTGTCCATTTCATTAAGATAAAAATTCACAATCTTAATCAAAGCTCAGGTCAATTGGATTAAAATTGATTATTTTTTGAATGAAATTGATGATTTTAGAAGTTTTGCTTTGAGTTGACCTTTGACCTCAAAAATAGTTGGTCTCCAAATTCAGCGATGCACGATGCAATTGCTGCTTAATTTTCAGGTCAATCGGGTGAAAACTGACGATTTTTCAGATGAAATTTGATGATTTTAGAAGTATGACCTTGAGTTGACCTTTGACCTTTTGATCTCAAAAATAGTTGCTTACCTAATTCAGTGTGCAATTGCTGTTTAATTTTAAAGTCAATCGTATGAAAAATGACGATTTTAGAAATTTGACCACAAGATGACCTTTGACCTCAAAATGAATCGGCTTCTCAGTTGAGACCAACTCTACAACCTGGTAAAGTTTCATGACGATCGATTTATAAATGTGACCTGTGGGCGATTGACAGTCAGACAAACAGAAAGACACAGACAGAATAACAAAATCGACTGACCAATACACTTGAAAAATATTCCATTTTCGCAGGTAACAAACAAACAGAGAAAGACAGCGGGTGAAAATATAACCTCCGTCTAGCTTAGGTGGCGGAGGTAATAATTGTAAGAAGAAACTAAAAGCACTTTCAATGGATTGAAAAATAAAATGTGTCTTTATGTGTAATCAACAACATAAATACACAGTATAAATAGCAATATCATTCCTGACACTCAAAACTGCAAGAGTTTTTGCAATCTCATTCTGTGAGCAAATACTTTATCATTCCATTTATGTTTCTCAATCTGTTGTCTCGTTTTTGATAATCATCCCTTCCCTCACTCCCTTTCCCCACATCACCATTCTATTCCAAGCATCAAGAAAGGAAAAAAAAATCACTCTGGACCCCAACTTGGTCATGAAATGGCATATTTGGAAACTTCTCCATGGATTGCAAAACACGACTTCGTCCTGGGATATCATATAAAAACAGCTTGAGCTATAACCTGAATTCAGACTCCACCAAGATCCTCTTGAGAGTTCCAAGACCGAATTAACCAGCCATGCCAATCGTTGATCAAGGACCCTTGCCAACACTAAGTGACGGTGACAAGAAGGCCATCAGAGCGACATGGCCAAAGATCTATGATCACTTTGAGGCTAATAGCTTGAAGGTTCTTCTTTGGTAAGCTAAACTTGTCTGTTTTCAAATCTTATACTAATCTATGTTCCATACTTATATTCTTATATGTGTCCATCCACTCCTGAAGTCAATGGATGGTTCACATCGCGACTCAGATAAATTGTTCATCTTTCGAGAAATTTTGTAATCTCATTGCCAGAACAGAATTTATTATTTTAAATGTCTAATTATTAAAATTCCCCCAAACGTCGACTGTACGTATCTTTTGTTTCTGATCCAGCTTCCTGAAAAAATTCCCGGATGCCCAAAAGCTGTTCCCCAAATTCGCCGAGGTAAAAACGGCGGACCTGCCTCACAATACCGAAGTGAAATGGCAGGCTAGCCACATCATCAACGGAATCAACGATGCAATCGGATTGATGGACAAGGAGAGCGAGATGATTCAATTTCTGAAAGAGCTCAGCAGAAAACACAGCGCAGAGTTCCAAGCGGACCCCAACTTGTTTAAGGTGAGGCTGTGATGTTTCCTGAGGAAGGAGATGTGGTTCAGGCATTGAGAACTATGATTCGGTATAATATGGCAGTTACACAATGTCAGCATGGGCCTGAAGATAAATTAATGTTGTTATTGTCAGATTTTTTATACCTGTCTATTCTGATATCACCTTGTAAAATGTACAACCAGCGTTGAATTATTGTATAAATTTGATCTTCAATATTTGGTGATTGTGAAAAACAGAACAATAAGAAATAGTAAGAAAGGTTTATTTTGTGAATGCAATTGAATTATCATGACAAGTTCTAAAACAGAATAATAATAACAGCACAATTGTAAAAACAATAATGCACAAGTTGTCTTTTTGTCCAACATTGTCCACCAGGAATTGTCGAGCATTTTCGTTTCCACGTTTGGTTGCGGCGCGGAGTTCGAAAAGCTGTTCTCCATCATCTGCATTTTGTTGCGCTCGGCCTATTAGAAATAACGAGGCAAAATCAGTGGAACCCGACGGGTCTTGCTTTGCTACTTCATCTATCCCAACACACTTTCCCATCACATCTTTCCCAGAATGCTTTACTGCCTCACGATGTTGCTGTTCCATACCAAACAAGACCATCCCTGATTACCAATGGATCATCCAGCTCCAGTTTGAGCTGATGTTTAGAAAAGCTGAAATTAAACAATGAATGTTGAGCTTCCGTGAATACATTTCAGAATAAAGATATCAGCAATAAATACCCTTAAAATCTGTCTTTTGTTTTCTGAATGATGTTTCATATTATGATGATAAAAACTATATTAATGTGCATATTCGTGAAAATTTACCAAAACACCAAGTATTACAAAATACAACTCAAATCCAATCGGTTACTCGGAATAAATGGAATTACACAAAATAAGCAAATAAATCTCTCAAAGTAAGGCAAGCAAACTTTAATTTATTGATTACACAATTCAATTGTTCTTCTGAAATAAGAGCTTCATCCCAAAGAAGTGATGTTTGAGATCACCAAGTCATTCTTTCAGCAAAATAATTGTAATTTGAAGTATCTAGATGTCTGGAGACTAAACTTTCGTGCCTGCTGTTTTTGTCCTTTATGATGTCCCTAAAAACAGTGAGGTTCCTGTTTGGAATGATTTTCAATTTCGTTTGATAAGTAGACATGAAAACAATCACCTTCGTCCTCTGTGCGCAAGCGCTCTCAGGTGGAGATTTTGTCCACCTTGCCAAATTCAAAACCAAAGCATGGCTGAACTGCAGGATCGTGTTCCGATTCGTGTTCTAGAATGCTCAAAATGTAAAATTCAATTGAAATTAAGCCATTCCTCGATCACAGCCTGACGTCTGTTGATAGACAGACAGAAGGACTGAACCAAATGCTTCACCCCGCAATTATTTTCATGTGTCGTGTAATGACGTTCGTCTAACTGAACGTACACATCCCTATTGAAAGAACTGACACCTCACAATACAAAATACAGGGTACTTGGCTGAAGCAACAACATCTAATGGCCTACTATCTGAGAGAGATAGTATTGTAGACAGGACAGCCGGCTCAACCACCAACCCCTTGTACATCATAGATTTGTCACCTTGAGACTTTCATGTTTTTGGTCAATTTAAAGAGCCTCTGGTTGGGGAGAGGGTGAGAGGGTGGGAGAATGAATTTGCGGATAGCAGCCATTTGGAATGGTGTCTTCCACAGAATATGCACACCTGTGAAATAATTCCACACCAAGGCATATCAAGGCTTCTACTCTGAGTGTTCAAAGTTGAATATTTCAGAGTTACCCTCGTCGAAGGAGAGGCTCATAGGAGACGCCTACAGACTCATATGAGAGCTAACACACAACACACAGCATCGGGGGGGGGGGGGGGGCATGAGACATGATGGACGGGAGAGGGAAGGACAAAACAATGGGGAACAGAGACATTAGGAGATCTGTGGAAAGGAGAGGGATGGAGCGGGGAAGATGGGGTATACAAGATGGACACTACAAGTACTTTCAGGAAGGAAAGCAGGGAATTTGAAGGAGTGGTGTTTGGAGTGGATTAATGGGGGTAGAAAAGATCGAGGTTTTTGATGGGGGAAGATAAGAGGTGGTTGTGAACAGCTGTTTTGAAGGCCTAGAGTGAAGAATGGTATTGAAGAGAGTGTGGGAGTTTATTCCAAAGATGGAAAAACAGAGGAATGAAAGAGTGAAGGTGAGCAGTGATTCGTGATTTTGGTAGTTTTACCAGGAGTGGGTTGCTGGCGGACCTTGAGCGCCCTGCGGAAACATGGGCAGGACATATCGCAGACAGAGCAGGGGGGCGAGACTTGAGAGGAGACGGTAGAAGACAGAAAGACCACCGACCTGCCAGCGGTGAGACAGTGAGCAGCCCAAAGATTCAGGCTCACCGAAAGAGATACCAATGATCCTAAATGCCTTGGTTTCCACAGCGAAAAGCCAAAAAAGGTGAGAGGCAGGAGCACCAGGCAGTCGGGGAGAGCAGTACTCCATCAGGTTGCAGATGAAGATTGCCATAAAATAACAGAATCAGGGAACTTCAAAGATGATTATGCTGCATACTAAAACAAAAAAAGAGCAATCAGAGATTGCAGACCTCCGGTCAGGACTTGTTTTGTGTGGTGTTTGTGCACCGGTGTGTTACGTCATAAAATAAGACACATAATTAGAACTGCCACTTCATAACTGCTGTCAGTGATGACCGGGTACCAAGACGTCCCACTTTGATGCAACCCTGCTTTGATCGGACACCTGACCCTGACCCATGACATTTTAATTATTATTATTCAAATGAATTTAGAATGGGATTAAAATAAATTCAATTCAGATCAAATGGAAGACCAAATAGGTACAGTCCTGCATTAGAGTAATCACAAAAACCCAAATAAGCAAAAAGTAAAGATGAAATCATCAGGAGGAACCTGAATAGGATTCACATTTAAGCTGCTACTCCTCTACACTTAAACCCATCCAGGAACAGCAAGTGAGCCTGAATCAAAATAAATCAATCAATAAATAAATAATCAAAAATAACCCAGATCCCCAAAAAATTAAAAAATTCTGGCTGCCAGATAATGTGTCCAATCAAGTTGAAATTTTAAATATATATTCAACATCACCACGAGATCATAATTGTGAAGTTTCACATCAATTGATTAAGCAGTTCCAGAGAAAACATGATTCAATATTAACAAGTTAAAAGGTTTAGGGTTTTCACAATGTATGAGCTCTGAAATGAACTATTTACATTCTTTATACTTTAAAAAGAAAATAATTCCAAAGCAAAAACAGAAAGTAACCCTCAACATTTCAGGCAGCATGCTCCACTCATTGAAAGGTAGGAAGAAGTAACTGGAACGAATGAATACAGCATTTACAACAAACCTCTCACTCCCCATTGGCTGATTATTGTGGGGTACTGATTGGTTAATTATTGTGAAGTGCTGATTGGCTGTTGAATGCATGTTACTGATTGGTTGGTACATTTTGCTCATCATAGTCCAAATAACTACAGCTTGCAATGCACTGAGGGATTGGACTATGATGAGCAAAATGTACCGACCAATCAGTAACATGCATTCAACAGCCAATCAAACCACAATAATCAGCCAATTGGGGAGGGGGTGGGTGGGTTGGTTCCCCTCGATCTGTCCAGGCGTTCTGGAGAAGAAGATTTTTTTATTGGTTTTAGGGTAAATCCAATATGACTGCCAAACCATGTGACCTATGACATCATACATGTGAACCTTTTGTTCCTCATGAATAGGTGGTCATATGTGTGAAGTTTCACCTCGATCTGTTCAACCAACTTCAGAGAAGAATATTTTTGAAGTTTTCTATTTTTCAAACAATGTGGCTGCCGAATCACGTGACCGATGACGTCATCTTTATTTTTCTGTGGACCATTTTATCCCTATGCATGGTGTTGGCTTAATGGTTAGGGTTATGGGCTTTGGCTCCTAGGATCCTGAGTTCAAATCCCACTTGGCTGTTGAATCAATACTAGTGGGGTTGACTCTGCCTGTCATCTTTCCAGGTTGACTCTGCCTGCAAATGCCAGCTTGCTGGTATCCTGTGTCGGAGTGGTGACCTGTCCAGGATTGTGTCCAATAGCCAAGAAGACTGCTAAGGCAGCACCAACGCTCTGCACAAGGTATGGTCCCAATGGATGGATTTTATCCCTGTATGATCCTCAAAAATTTTCATACTGATCAGATGTAGCATTCTACATATGCAATTATGACGCCATAACGAAGGCACTTATGACATCATAAAAAAAAATCATGCTTATTCCTCATGACGAGTAGTTGCTGTGTGCCAAGTTTCAATTTTTTCCTTGGTGTGGTTTCAGAGATACAGCGATCCAAAGTTTTTTTTCCAATATGGCTGCCACACCACATGACCTATGATGTCATAATTATCATAAAAACATTCCACATGAGTAGTTGCACCTATGGTTAAAATTTCGTCTCAATGTGACAAGTGGTTGCGGAGAAAAACATGATAGTTCTGTGCGGACAAACAAACAAACAAACAAACAAACTAGAACGGGCACTCAGTAGAGCGCATACCTTCGCCAACGCTACATTTTGCCCCCCCCCCCCAGAACCGTTGATTGTGAGGGTATTTAATCCCATACCACATCTGCCATCTCATATGTGTTATGATGGCTTAAAACATTAAATTTCCTGTGTCATATCGTATATCACAAGATTGGGCATTGATTCACAAGATTTTGCATTGTTGCATCAAAATTGGATAAAAATCGACCGCACTATGGCAAAATGACGATTTTGACCTTTTCATGACCTCGACCTTGACCTTTGTACTCTTTTAATTTGTAATTGTATTAGAGTGTGGGAACAGAACAGTCAACATTTTGGTGTTGGTTTCATGCAAATCGGATAAGAATTGACCGTGTTATGACTAAAACCGCACAATTTGCAATGTCGTGACCCCCCCTGACCTTTGACTCCCAACCGCTAATAAGGGTTATTACGTCATTGTGTCATGTCACATACCACAAGATGGGGCATTGAATTCTGAACATTTTGGCATTAGTTGCATGCAAATTGGATACAAATTGACCGCGCTATGGTAAAAAGACGATTTTGACCTTTTCATGACCTTGACCTTGACCTTTGACCCGATCGTTCCCAAAATCTAATCAAATGGTCCTCGGATAATAACCAATCATCCCACCAAATTTGCTGCGATTCAGTTCAATACTTTTGGAGTTATGCGAATAACAAACAAAAAACAAAACAACAATTCACAAATAAATAAATAAATACACAGCGATCAAAACATAACCTTCGCAACAAAGTTTGCGAAGGTAACAAACAAGATGAAGACGTCGTGCAGAGCACGATACTTGCAAAATCCATAAAACAAATTTGACCTCAAAAAATGATTGGTGGTTGAATTAAATGACCAAATAAGCAACTCCTCTTTAAATTTCAAGTCAATGAGACTAAAATTGAGGATTTTAGAAATCTCACCTAAGTTGTTGACCTTTGGCCTGTGTTGACCTTTTGGTCTATGTTGACCTAAAAAAAAAAGAAGAGAGAATTGCCTCGTTGACTTCAGTGACTTGAAATATAAATCCTATTCAAATTTCAAGTCAATCGGATGAAAATTGAGGATTTTAGAAATACCACCTTAGTTGTTGACTTTGGGCCTATGTTGACCTTTTGGTCGATGTTGAACTCAAAAATAATTGGCTAATCGAATTCAGTGACCTGAAATATAAATCCTCTTCAAATTTCAAGTCAATCGGATTAAAAATGAGGATTTTACAAATCTCACCCAAGTTTTTGACCTTTGGCCTATGTTGACCTTTTAACTTCAAAAACAATAGGCTTCTTCCTCATAACAAAATCTAACATGTGGTGAAGTTTCGTGAAGATTGGTTTAAAATTGTGACCTGTAGGCGACAAACAGACAGACAAACAGACAGACAGAATAACAAAATCGACTAACCAAGATACTTGAAAAATCTTCGATTTTGCAACTAACAAACGGACTCCAATGCAATACCATCTCCTTCTGCGAGGGTAAAAATATCTGAAGGTTGGTGGAAAGCCCATATTCTCTTCAGTCTCAATCTTCCCTCCAGGTCTCCAAGACAGCTGTCCACCACCATCTCAGATCGTCCCCAATCCAAAACCATTATCTTTTCTACCCTTGTTAACCTCCCTCCCCCCCTTCCCCCAACCACTAGCCGAAGCCACCTCAATCCCTCCTCCTTTGAAATTTCCTGTTTCCCCCAATTGGAATTCCTTTCTGTATCCATATTGTCCCCCCATGCATCCTCTCCTGCCCCCTATTCCTCCCCACACCCATTGTTTGTCCAGCTAGTCTCTCTCTATCTTGACCTTCAACTCTGCTGTTTGTGTCCCCCTCCTCTCTCTACTGTTCCTCTTGCATCCTGTTTTTCGTCCCTTTTTGAGTCCTGTTTTTATCTGTTATGTCCTGATCCGTTCAGTGCACCAGTTCTTCGCCAAGCTTCGACAACGTAGAACTGGTGCTATCTTTGCTATCCGACTGCCTTGTCGTGTTTTTCCTTTCGAGGAGAGGAAGGTTGTAATATGGACGATGGCGTAACAATCTTACCCGGTGTCATTGAAGTGAAGTGAAGGCTGCGCCATGCTGAGCGGCAGCAGTGTGAAGGCCGCTGCACATTGAGTGATAGCACATCTCTCTTACTGCCCCCTGCGACGACCTCACCAATGTTAACCGCACCCGTTTTACACCCTCAAAAGAAATGAATACATTGGTCATTATATTTTTGATCTAGATCTAAATACGTTAGTACATTAACTTTGTATTGAACAAAGTGACAGAGCTATGAACAGTTTACTCACGTCCACTTAATTTCACCCAACAGTCTTATTCTCATTTTCAAGCTGTTGAGACAGAGAGACAGAGACAGAGACAGAGACAGAGACAGAGACAGAGACAGAGACAGAGACAGAGACAGAGACAGAGACAGAGACAGAGAGAATACCAATAAGTTTTTATTCTTTCTTATTTCTATTATTTATAAAGCGCCAAGCTCCCCGTCCGACACTGCCAAGCCTCGTGGAAAACTGGCCACCCAATGTGGAAGTCAACTTTCCTTGAATTCATCATGACATAGATGGCCACAGGCCAAACCACACTGTCATGACGGTGGCTCCACGCACGATCAAACTCCCCCAGCCGAGCAACTGGAAGCGAGGAATCCTGCGGAATATTGTGGTGCCCAGTGCGCAAAAGTTTGTGGAGAAAATTGCAGAACTTCCAGCTGAAAACACAGTTGCTGGAAAAGGAAAAAGTGCCTGCCACATTCCAGACGGTGGTGGCACCTTGTTCTCGGTGAGTGCCCAAGACGCAAATGCGGACCTGTTTCTCTTCCAAGCCTGTACTTCACTCACTCTGGCCTAATTCAAGAAGAGCCTCCCACTCAACCAACAGGAAGCTACCGTCACTGCAATTCTCCTCCTCTACATGTGCTGCAAGTGGTTCAAACATTGGCTCTGCCAAATCTGCTCAACCATGTTCAGTAACATCCCCAATGTCAAAATGGAGCAAGTCCAACCCAACTTCGTATGAGTCAGTCAGTTTGAGCATGTCTCAACAAAACCATCAACGTCACAATTGAAACTTACAGAAACCTTTCATTCTGTCACCTCTCCCTTGACAGTATTGTCCAAAGTGTTCAGCTGCTCTTGTAACATCTCATTCATCCTTTCCCCAGTCAATTGTGGCTCCCACAAGCTTTTATCAACACGCACTCTTGTTCTGTTACATGACTTTCCAACTTTTGTATTATAATGCCACCCCAGCGCTGACAAGATCCCAATTATTCCACCTGTTGGTGCATTATGGCATCCACCCAGACGGGATAGCTCTCCAGGTCAGATCCTCCAGGTCAAATGTGTAAGCATACACAATTGTCATGTAAGCAGATTGAGAAAAAAGTAAGACAAGAGGTACATCGAGAAACTCAAGTTTCTCGATGTACCTCTTGCCTCATTTTTTGATCATCACCCCTCCCTCCCTTTACACCCTCCTCGTGAAAATCTAAGCATCAAGAATAATCATTAGTTTTGCACCCCAGCTTTGCAAAACTCTTCTCACTTGATTTCAAACATGATTCCATCCTCGGATATCATATAAAGGAGCTCACGACCTGGCCCTCATCATTCTCAACCAAGTTCCTCTCAAGTTCCGAGATCCGAATTAAACAGCCATGCCAATCATTGATGAAGGACCCTTGCCAACACTAAGTGATGGTGACAAGAAGGCCATCAGAGCAACATGGCCAAAGATCTATGATCACTTTGAGGATAATAGCTTGAACGTTCTTCTTTGGTAAGCTAAACTTGTCGGTTTTCTCCTTTAGTAAGCTAAACTTATACAATCTATTGTTTGGACTTAGTCATATATGTGTCTGTCCACTCCTGAAGTCAATCGATAGTTCACATCATGGCTCAGATAAATTGTTCATCTTTGAACAAATTATGCAATCTCCTTGTGAGAACAGGATTTGTTATTTTAAATGTCTAATTCTTGAAATTTCCTGAAACATCTGCCCTAATTATCTTGTGTTTCTGAATAGGATTTATTATTTTAATTGTCTTGTTATTGACATTTACCCAAACACCGACTTACGTATCTTTTACTCCTTATCAGGATTTATTATTTTAAATGTGTAATTATTGAAATTTCCCCAAACGTCTACTGTGCGTATCTTTTGTTTCTGATCAGGATTTGTTATTTTAAATGTCTAATTATGGAAATTTTCCCCAAACATCTACTGTATGTATCTTTTGTTTCTGAACAGGATTTGTTATATTTAATGTGTAATTATTGAAATTTCCAAACGTCTACTGTGCGTATCTTTTGTTTCTGATCAGGATTTGTTATTTTAAATGTGTAATTATGGAAATTTTCCCCCAAACATCTACTGTATGTATCTTTTGTTCTGACAAGGATTTGTTAATTTAAATGTGTAATTATTGAAATTTCCCCAAACGTCTACTGTACGTATCTTTTGTTTCTGAACCAGGATTTGTTATTTTAAATGTCTAATTTTTGAAATCTCCCCAAACATCGACTGTACGTATCTTTTGTTTCTGTTCCAGCTTCCTGAAAGATTTCCCGGGTGCCCAACAATGTTCCCCAAATTCTTCGACGTAAAAACGCGGACCTGCCTCACAATCCCGAAGTGAAATGGCAGGCCAGCCGCATCATCAACGCAATCAACGATATAATCAGATTGATGGACAAGGAGAGGGAGATGATTCAACATCTGAAAGAGCTCAGCAGTGAACACAGTGCACAGTTCCAAGCGGACCCCAGGCTCTTCAAGGTGAGGTTGTGAAGTCTCCTGAGGAAGGAGATGTGTTCAGACATTGGAAGACATTTAGAGCTGTGATACGATATAATACGGTAGTTACAGTATAACAGAGGGTATATTACAATGATACAAGGGTTTACATTGTCAGTACAATCCTGAAGATAAATTAATTTTGCTGATGTCAGATTTTTATGCATTTCTGGCTTCACCCTGTAAAATGTACACGTGGAGGCAAGGTGTTGTAAAAACAATTTGATCTTGTACATTTGGTGATTATATTATTTGTTCTTTGCAGCATATCCATGAAAATAAAAAAATACATTTCTCTTTTCCATAAATTGTTGCAACCCCTGGATATATAATCAGGTTATTACAGTTTTGCTATAAAAATAAGGTCTGTACTAATGGTTAGAGTGATAACAACAATGAAGACTTTTTGTTATAATGTTTATTACAACAAAAAACTAATTTATTGGTTCTTTATTTTCCGAATGTGTAATTTCTATAATACGATGAGTTCAGGAACATCATTACAGGATAAGTGTAATAACAATTACAATGTCTTTTTCTTCAGGAAATGGTGAAGATTTTTGCTCACCAAGCTTTTAATCCAGTTGGTAGAAAGGAGGCGTACGAAAAGTTGTTCTCCATCATCTCCGTTTTGTTGCGCTCGTCGTACGATTAATACCGAGTTGGAATCAGTGGAACCCAACGGGCCTTTCTTTGCTGCCTCGTTTGTCCCAGCATGATTTCTCGTCACATTTATCCCTGCATGCCTTGCTCCCCACACGATGTTGCTATTCCATCCCAAACATTAGGAATGCATCATTTAGTTTGAGCTGTTGTTTCGAAAGTATGAAATTAACAATGAATGTTGAAATTCCGTGAATACATTTCAGAATAAAGATAGCAGCAATAAATGCACTTCAAGTCTGTCTTTTGTTTTCTGAATGATGTTTCATATTATGATGATAAAAACTTCATTCATGTGCATATTGTTGAAAATTAACTAAAACACCAAATATTACAAAATACAACTCGGATCCAATCAGTTACTCAGAAAAAATGGAATTACACAAAATAAGCAAATAAATCTCTCAAAGTGAAGCAAGCAAGCTTGAATTTATTGATAACACATTTCAATTGTTCTTCTGAAATAGGAACTTGATCCCAAAGGAGTGATTTTTGGGATCGCCAAGTTATTCTTTCAGCAAAATAATTGTAACTTGAATGAGAACGGCCACTTTGGAGAGTGCACACCTCTGCCAGGTGGATTAGATTACATTTTGTATTCCACTGATCGGGCGGATCTGGATTCAGACCTGCACCAAAATTTAATCGGTTAGTTCTTGCCACCTAACCAATTCATCCACCAAGTTTCATTCGAAACTGTCCGAAACTTTTTGAGATATCTTGCTATATATCTTTTTAGCTCGATCACTCAATGGTGAAGAATCACTTGGACCCACATTCAGATCCTCAGCAAAATCGAATCAATTCTTTCTCATCATAAACCCAACCTGCCCACCAAATTTCATCGAAATCTGTCGACAACGTTTGCAGAGATCTTGCAACATCGTTTTTGGCCCCATCTCTCAATGGTCAAACATCACTTAAAATACTGTCGGATCCAGATACGGATTCGGATATTCACCAATATCTAATCTTTTCGTTTGTGTCAAGTACCCAATCCCTTCATCAAATTTCATCCGAATCTGTCAAGAACGTTTTGAGATATTCTGTTCACAAACCCTGTTTGAGATGGGGTTTGTCCTGTTCACAAACCCTGTTCATAAAGCCTGATTGAGATCGGGTTCATCCTGTTTGAGATTGGGTTCATCCTGTCTACAAACAAACAGACAAAAAGACAGACAGACAGGGGTGAAAACATAGCCTCCATCCACCGTCGGTGGCAGATGTAAATATCTGGAGGTCTGGAGACTAAACCTCCAAGAGCAAAGAAGGCCAAACCACCTGTTCAGCATTCCCAACTGAGCACTCATCTCGTGACATTGGAATTCCTGGTTAAAATCTCTTCCAGTGTTTACTTTTCCCATCGTCGCCCACTGTTCTTGGAGTTCATCTCAAACCTAAATGCAACACCAAGATCCCTGTCCTGCACATGATGTTTGTGCAAGTTACACTGTTCACCTTTGATCTCTTTAAAAAAGCCAATGTGGTAAAACCAGCTTTAATATGTTCGTGACACCTTCAACACCAAACGGTTTCTGTCCTAAAATAATGTAATGCCTTAATAAATATCTCATGGCCATCCAGGATTAAATCCAATACTTTTAATAACTACTTTTGCTGAGTTTGAGAAGTTATATTGTTGCTGTTGGATTTCTATAACAATACAAGGATATATATATATATATAGGATGAGCTAATCTGGCCCATCATGTCTGTGCCTTATCCATAATGCAATATATAATGTAGTTTCTGAGAAGAAAGCAAATACCTATTTTGGGGGACAACCCCCATAAACCCCATCAGACCCCAATTTTTTTACATACAATTCCATGAACAAACTTTGGTACATAGGGTGATGAAGGATGTGGGAAAGTTTCATTGAAATCAAATGTGTAGTTTCAGAGAAGTTGCAAGTATTTGTGGACGGACAGATGGATGGACTACACTCCATCCTGTAAGCTCCCAAGAACTACGTTTCAGGTGAGCTGAGAAGGTACAAAAACGAATCACATTAACTACAGACCTATCAGCTTGCTTCCAATCAGCAAGGTCATGGAATCAATCATCACAGTTGATATGACATCCTTCCTTTTCTCCAACGTCCTCATCATATATCACCAGTTTGGATTCAAACCAGGTCAATCTACCTTGGACATGCTGCTTCTCCTTACAAAAGAATGGATGGAGGCCCTCAATGTCAGACATGAGATCAGAGCTGTCTCTCTGGACATATCTCGTGCTTTTGATACAGTCTGGCATCCTGGATTGCTCTCCAAACTCTGTGCCTATGGCTTCTAGAGCCAACTCCACACATAGCTTGCTGATTTCCTCTACTCTATGAAATAAACCTTCCGTACTCTGCACCTGATCCATTTGCTCCTTGAAGATTTCCCATCTCTCCGATGCAGACTGCCCACATGTTGACTTTTCCAAATAAAAAGCTCACAACTCTCTTCTCGTATCTTTAAAGGTTGTCTCCCTGGAATTCAACAGCCTTACCCATTTTCTTCGTATATAATGTCAAGGCTCGTGGAAGAGCTAGAACACTGAAAGGAGCAGGACACAACAGAACAAAAGGAACAGAAGAAAGAGAGGGGGGAAACACCAAGAGCAGGTTTGAAGGATAAAATAGAGGGATACTTGGAGAAACGCAGAATGTGGGAAGGAAAGAGAGGTCGGGGAAGATGCTTGGGTGGACAAGATGGACACAGAAGGAAACTCTTCGGAACGAAAAGTGGAAATTTGTAAGGAGGTGGGCTTGAGGGTGGGTGGGTAACGAGGGAAGATTTTTTATTTTTCATGGAAATCGCCCCAAACAAGACATAAAGCCATTTTAGGTAAGGGGCGAAAAAACAATCATAGTTTTGAATCGGAGATAACCTGAGGTGGTGATGAACAGCTGTCTTGAAGACCTGGAGTGAAGAGTGAAGTTGAAGAGAATGTTGAAGTTGATTCCATGGGCAAGAAAAACATGAACAAATAAGTGGAGGTGAGCAGTGATTCTGGATTTTGAGTTTCACCAGATGGAGGTTGGTGGTGGACCACCTTCGCCATGCAGAAACCTGGGGTGGGGAGGGGGATGCAAGGCACGGAAAGAAGAGAGGGTGCAAGACCAGAAAGGAGGAAGTAGAAGACAGAGAGACCACCGACCTGTCTGGGATGGAAAGTGATGGGCCCATTGACTCAGCTTCTACGTGGGAGATTCCCATTATCTTGAAGGCCTTGGTATCCACGGCATCACACTGAGGAACAGATGAGGCAGGGGTGTCAGTCCAGAGGGAAGAGCCATACTCCATCAAGCTGCGGGTGAAGGCCTTGCAGGTGGATCTGATTTAAGGTGTGCCAAGAAAGGACTTTACACGACGGAGGATACCCATCACGGACTGGTTTTGGAGGCCAACTTTGAAAAGTCGTTTGCCCAAGAAAGATCATGGCTGATAGTGAGTTCAAGGAGTTTAATCTCTGAAGTATCCCACTTTCTCCCTGACATTTAGCATTGCCTGACTCTCCTAAATTCCATACTCAACAGTATCGGTTCACACATGATTTGTGGTCACTTGTCCCCAGATGTTCTCCAACATCCACTCCTAAACCACATTGGCATCTTTGCTTCCTAAATAAAGATCTAGACTGCATTCCCCCTCTTGGGATTTTCTACAAACTGACTTGAAAAGCAATTCTGGATTCGATCCAGAAAATCTTCATTGCCATTCATGGACCAATCTTTCTATCCTGGCAATTAAAATATCCCACAATCAATTATCTTCCCTTTCCACATTCTTCATGAACCCGTTTCTTCTGCTCCTCCCTCATACCAGGAGCCATATGATCCTCCCCAACTCTTCCTCAATTGTTACAAAATCCTCAACAACTATCATTGCAAAATTCAGATATAAATCAACATAAACCCATAATGCCAACAATACCTGGTTATCAACAACTTCCAGAGATATGAGATACATAATTTTGATAGACATAGTGGGTTACAAAAATCTGAGTCCAGAAGTAATTTATTAATTTATATTGTGATAAAATATTTCATCTTGATAAATATGAAACCAAAAGCATTTTCGTTGGATCTCCATCAATTCTGAAGGATACTCTGATTCTGAAGTAGCGAACTCTGTTACAGAACGTCAGTGCTGACAAAAGTTTATTGGTAAGTGTTATACTGGAGGTTTGCCATTGCCTCCCATCACTAGTTGTTAGAGCAATTTCATTTGTTCATGGTGCTGGCAATAACTCACCCACTCTTCGTGAAGGACACTGTAGATCTTTAACGTCTACCAACCAATGATGGCATACGGGATTGCCAGTTTAACATCCGAGGAATGTCACACACATTGATGAATCACCCTCCTGTGAAAACCCAACATGTAGTTTATAGAGGGGTCGGGATTCAACCCAGCCAAATAGTTAGAGGTGAGTGCACATACTCAAGGCCACCCTGTCAGCCCCACTCTCTGAGTGAAAGTCGTCACCTTACTATCGTCCTAACCCTCCTCTTTACTCTTAAACTGTGCCCCCTTGTTCTGTCAGTGTCTTTCTGAATCTGACCACCACCACCCTCCTTACCTCCAAAGTTTGTTCATTTACAAATTTGGAATACAATAGCACTCGGTAAGCACCGCAAAACACCACTAGCGCTGAAACAGATGACGATTTGTTCCCAATGATGTGCCGGATCTGGATCTGCACCAAATCGAATCAATTCGTTCTTATCACACACACCCAATCTGTCAAAGTTTTGCCCAAATCTCAAGGAGTGGATACTTTAGACCTGTTGGACTCTGTTCCACCTTCTGAAACCCACCACATGTGGAGATAACAGCAACAACAGTAAACTATAATAATACACACATATAAACGTGCACACACGGAGGTGGACACTTTGAAACCTGGGAGGGCTCCGTTCCACCTTCTGAAACCATCCACATGTGGAGATAACAACCAACAACACAACACACACACACACACTTCTCCTGAAAGGAAATTGTGACAAAATGAATAAGAGCTACATTGAGAAGCTCGAGTTTGTCAATGTACGTCACATCTCATTTTGTGATCATCACCCCTCCCTCCCATTCCCACATCCTCGTGAAAATCTAAGCATCAAGAATAATTATTAGCTCTCTACCCCAGCTATGCAAAACTCTTCTCGCTTAATTGCAAAACACGATTCCATCCTCGGGTATCATATAAAGGAGCTCGTGACCTGTTCCGCATCATTCTCAACTAAGTTCCTCTGAAGTTCTGAGATCCGAATTAAACAGCCATGCCAATCGTTGATGAAGGACCCTTGCCAACACTAACTGATCATGACAAGAACTCCATCAGAGAAACATGGCCTGCTATCTTCAACAACTTCGAGGATATTGGCTTGAAGGTTTTCCTTTGGTAAGCTAACCTTGTCTGTTTTCATATCTTATGCAGTCTATGTTATTGAAATTTCCCCAAACATCTATTGTACGTATCTTTTGTTTCTGTTCCAGCTTCCTGAAAGATTTCCCGGGTGTCCAACAGCTGTTCCCCAAATTCTCCGAGGTAAAAAAGGAGGACCTGCCTCACAATCCCGAAGTGAAATGGCAGGCTAGCCGCATGATCAACGCAATCAACGACGTAATCGGAATGATGGACATGACGATGGAGATGATTCACTATCTGAAAGAGCTCAGCAGAAAACACAGGGCACTGTTCCACGTGGACCCCAGCCTGTTCAAGGTGAGGCTGTGATGTTTCCTGAGGAAGGAGATGTGATTCAGGCATTGGTAGACATTTAGAGCTATGATACTGTATAATACAGTACTTACAGTACTGTGTAACAGAGGGTATATTACAATGATACTTGGATATACATTGTCAGTACAAACCTGAAGTTAAATTAATTTTTCTGATATCAGATTTTTATACTTGACTGGTATCACCTTGTAAAATGTTCAAGTGGAGGCAAGGTATTGTAAAAACAAATTGATCTTGTACGTTTGGTGGTTATATTACATGTTCTTTGCAGTATATCCATGAAAATAACAAAATATATTTTTGTTTTCTTTAAATTGTTGCAAGCCTGGGTTACAACCACTGGATATACGTATACACAGATTATTGCCCTTTGCTGTTAAAATAAGGTCTGTGCTAATGGTTGGAGTTGAACAACAACAACAAGAAAGATGCCATATTTAATAAGACACTTGCCAAATCCATACAGTAAATTTGGCCTTGAAAATTAATTGGTAGTTGAATTCAGGAACCTCGCATGAAAATGCTCTTCAAATTTCAAGTCAATCGGACAAAAATTGAGGATTTTAGAAAATTTGGCCCAAATTAGCCTTTTGGCCTATTTTGACCTTTTGGCCTATGTTAACCTCAAAATTAATAGGTGGTTGAATTCAGTGAACTGATATGCAAATGCTCTTCAGATTTCAAGTGAATTGGATTAAAAGTGAGGATTTTAGAAATTAGGCCTATGTTGACCTTTTGGTCTATGTTCACCTTTTCACCGATGGTGACCACAAAAATAACACTGGGCTGTGTTTGAAAATTTTTTTTCAGAGGTCTAGGTTTTCTCAACGGTCCTTATATGATTTAGGCATTCTGAATTCAGAAATGTATCTAATTTCGCTCAATCAGGTCAAGTTTTTATGCTATCTCAATTTTAAGGGAAAAAAATAATCAAAATTTTTGTTTTTTTAATTAGCATTTTTTAAAATTTAAAATCAGACTTACATTGACAGAAAATGTACAAACTATACATATAATGACAGACGTCATTATACATCAGTGACACATCAGTGGCATAGCCGTGTCCCAACCAATGATGCAACCAGCAGCCACAGGCTGCACTCGATAGAGAGAGATTTTTTAAAAACAATATGGCTGCCGAATCACGTGACCGATGATGTCATGAATTTGTTTTCTGTGCACCATTATATCCCCAGATAACCCTCAAATATTTTCATACTGATTGGATGTGGAGTTCTACATAAGCAATTACGACATCATAATAAGAGCACCTATGACATCATAACAAAAATCACACTCATTCCCCATGAGGAGTATGTGCCAAATTTCAATTTTTTCCTTGATGTGATTTCAGAGATACAGAGGTCCAAAGTTTTTCCAAGATAGCTGCCACACCACGTGACCTATGATGTCATAATTATCATAAAACATTCTGCACGAGTAGCCGCAACAATGATGAAAATTTCGTCTCAATCCGACAAGCGGTTGCGGAGAAAAACATGAAAGTTCTGTGCGGACAAACAAACAAACAGACAGCCAAACAGACAAACAAACAAACAAACAGACAGACAGACAGACAAAGAAATAGACAGACAGACAGACAGACAGCCAAACAAACAAATAGACAGACAGACAGACAAAGAAACAGACAGACAGACAGACAAACAAACAAACGGACTCAAATGCAACACCCTCTCCGAATCATTCGGCGAAGGTAACAAACGAAGGTGATCAACATACCTGTCAAAAAAAAGTTTTTTGCCAAGTAATGAAAAATCACTCAAAGTGACACTTGGTAGAGTGCATACCTCCGCCAGGCTGAACAGTTTACATTTTATATTCCAATGTTAGGTCGGACCTCAATCTGGACCTTAACTGAAATCGACTTGGCTTGTTCTTGTCACCGAACCAACTCAACAACCGAGTTTTGTCATAACAACCTTTTGAGATATCATGATATATATTGTTGCGGTTCTGGGAACCGCATTCCTCCAAGGCAATGGCATCCATCATACAGTGGTCCCCAGACAGTTATTTCATGAATATACGTACAGATAGACCCTTCCTTCTTGCCTAATGGGACAAACGGGACAAGTGCGTTGTGTGAATCTCATAGTTAGGTCTGATTATATCTCTGACTTCATTCCTATTATTTTCCCTTACTCTTGAGATAAATTCAAGCAGGCAATGCACGCGGAGGGCTGTAAAAACTGTGGCCACGCCGTTCGCTGTGAAAATGGGTCCTCGCGAAGGCCAGCAGAAACTACACTCGGACAGCCACCTGTAGAAACTGTGGCCACACCCTTTTCAACACGTTTCTGAGTCTAATAATTATATCTATCTTCTTTTTCAATCCGAATCTCCATCAAATACTTATATCTATACTCTTTTCAACCCAAACCTACATCTAACAATTATATCCAATCTTTTCCTTCAATTCCTGACACAGATCAGGGCTAGCACCGCGCACACCATCGCTTTTGATAAATGACCGCATGCTCAATGGTGGCGGACCCACGCGCAGCCCTGGGGTAACTTATTGATGGGCAGCCCTGGGGTAACTTATTATCACACACAGAGCAGGGCACGAATGGCACACATCTTGTTCGGGTCTATGCATGCGTTTACCGTAGCATCTTACCGTTAGTCTTCGCTGACCACCACGGCCGCGGGTGTCTCACAATGACGGCGGACGTCTTCTCGCCTCTCCGCCTGGCGAGGCTGCTACCAGACAGAGGCACACTGCACGGCTTGGGCCACATGGCTTATGGACAGGCAGCGCATTGACTGGCGCTGACCGCCGGTCGTCGAGGCACGGGCCGGGAGTTCGGTGCAGGGCGATTTGTTTCACGGTGTTTGGAGCGAGACGAGCTTCGAATCATCTTGCCAGATGTAAAGTGGAGCCGCTTCCTGCCATCACGGCTGGGCTGTGTGCTGGCCGGGGCCCAACCAGAGTGCCCGATTCGGGTGACGACACATCGCTTTGGGTTGTAGCCCCACTCCACACCACAGGGTCTATAAAAGGATGGGTCGCGGGGCTGTTCGAGCATTACCCATCTGCTGGTGGTTTTCCATCCCTGCTCATCGCTCCTGGTTCCTGTCAGCTTATCCTGCTCTCTGTCTGGCCTGGGATCGACAATCCTCCCATTCACCTGCTGATTCCACCTTCCTTCACCAGCTTGCTGCTGACTCCGCCCTTCTTCACCACCTCGTCGCTGGCTCCACCCACCCACCTCATCTTGTCTGCCACTACGCCCACTCGTTTTGACTCTGCCTTTCTCCACACACTGGCTTCTGACTCTGCCCAAAGTCCCTCCTTCACGCCTGACGGTCGCGCCCCATTCTCTGGATCGACGCTTAGCTGCACGAAGTGCTACGAAGCGTGAAACGACACGCGTGCGGTCAGTCAATCGTGCAAGGTATTGAGAGACTGTTAGCCTCATCTCCTCTCCTTTTTCTTCTTCTTAACTCTTCTTCATCTGGTTGTGTGTGTGTGTGTGTGTGTGTGTGTGTGTGTGTGTGTGTGTGTGTGCACGTCATGGCACCTGTCCTCATTTATGTTAACAGTGAAGAAGAATTACATTGGGATAACTCTGCTCTGTGTCTGCTTTCGTAAGTTGCTTGTCTTATTGTCGCACCACACTTTTCTTCCTATCTCCGCTTACATACAACAATGCACTCAATTAATTGTGCCACATATCTTTCCTCGTCTGGCTGTTAATAAATTAGTAGAAATGTTCCCAGCTCATTTTTGTCTTTTCTTTCATTGATCCAGCATGGTCCGTATCCTAGCTTCGCCGGGACTTTCTTCCCAACGATCCGTTCCTTTTAACCGGTACGTCCTTGGCAGTGTCGCTCCGCTGCATCTGATCCGGTAAGGTCATCCAGTTCGGACAAGGCGTACCGAGGGCGTGTCCCCCTGTAATTAGGTCACGTGATTAGGTAATCCGGTTAACTTATAAACGGATGACCCTATGTCATGTGATTGAGTTATTGGCGTTCATGGTCCGTCAGCGACCCGCCATGTCATGGAGTTATCCGTGCCGATGGCCTGCAACTCCGGGGAGTCTGTGGGAGCTCGATATAGCTCCCCCCCCCTCCCAGTGTTTTCTCACCCAACCCCCGGCCACAACAATATATATATATATATATATTATATATATATAATATAATATTATATATATATGTACTGTTCATTGTTTGTGGCCCCATCTCTCAATGATGAAGAATCACAAAAACATTTGTCGGATCCGGATCCAGATCTTCACAAAAATCGAATCAATTAGTCCTTTTCACTTACCCAACATGTGCACCAAGTTTCATCCGAATCCGTGCACACATTTTTGAGATATTATGCAATATCGTTTTTACCCACATCTCTCAATGATGAAGAATCACTTAAAAAATAAATAATTCTCATATCCGGATCCGGATTCGGATCTTCACCGAAATTGAATCAGTTCTTTATAATGGCACTCCTAACCTGTCTACTAAGTTTCGTTCAAATCTATTCACAATTTTTTAAGATATTGTGCTATATATCGTTTTTGGACTGATCTCTCAATGGTGAAGAATCATTTTAATAGATTCTAGTGTCCAGGTTCAGATTCGGATCTTCACCAAAATTATGTATTGCTCTCTTTGGCTCATCAACTACATACACAAAATTATTTCGGAACGATTGCTTGAAAACTGTGGCCAAAATTCGTTTGACAAACAGACAGATAGACAGACAAACAGAGAAATGTGATCCATCATACAGATGTGTGGCAGAAACAAACAGAAAAGACTTTTTGTTATCATGTTTATTATAACCAAAAAAAAGACCAACATACTTGTCGAATTTTTTTCTTTAATCACCAAGTAAAAAACACAAACAAATGAAAAATCGCTCGTAGAGCGACACTTGTCGAAACAGAACAGAGTAGAATGGCACTCGGTCGAGGACATACCTCTGCCCCGCTGAACAGTTTACATATTGTATCCCACTGATAGGCTGGATTTAACCAAAAACTAATCGGCTTGTTCTCGTAACCAAACCAACTCATCCACCGATAGTTTTGTCATAAATCATCCACAACATTTTGAGATATTATGATATATTGTATATATAGTTTAAAGCCATATTTCTCAATGTTAGAAATCAGGCCTATGTTGACCTTTCGATATCAACAATAATTTGTGCTTGAATTCAGTGACCTCATATCCAAATCCTCTTCAAATTTCAAGTCAATCAGAGAAAACTTTAGGATTTTAGAAACTCCACCTAATTTGTTGAGCTTTTTCGGCTCGTCCTGCTCCTCACGTCCTCAAAGTCATATTTCTCAATGTTAAAAATGAGTCTTGTGTTGACCTCAAAAAATAATTTGTGGTTGAATTCTGTGAGCTGATATGAAAATCCGATTCAAATTTCAAATCAATCAGATAAAAATAGACAATTTTAAAAATTTGGCCTATGTTGACCTTTTGGCCAATGTTGACCTCAAAAATAGTTGATCGATTCTTTCAGTGACCTGATATGGAATTCCTCTTCAAATTCCAGTCAATCCGATGAAAATTGACAATTTTAGAAATTTAGCATATGTTGACCTTTCGACCTCAAAAATAAATGGTGATCATTGTCTTCTTGTTCAAATCGGAGTAAAATTTAGGATTTTAAAATTCTACCGAAGTTGTTGACCTTTGGCCTATGTTGATCTCAAATAAAATTCGGTGGTTGAATTCAATGACCTGATATGCAAATCCTGTTCAAATTTCGAGTCAAACGGATGGAAATTGAGGATTTTAGAATTTTGACAAAGTTGTTGACCTTTGGCCTACGTTGACCTTTTGACCTCAAAAAAAAGGCGATTGACAGACAGACAGACAGAATAACGCACAAGAACAAACAATATACTTGAAAATTTTTGTTTCACAAGTAACAAATGGAACAGATCAACATACTTGACAAATAATTTTTTTTTTGCCAAATAATAACAAAGTCGACTGATCAATAAACATGAAAAATCTTGGATTTTGCAAGTGACAAAGACTTTTTGTTACCATGTTTATTATAACCAAAAACAATTGCAATTGTTTTTTTCCCGAATGTGTAATTTCCATAATATTATGACTTCAGGAACATCATAACAGGATAACTATAATAACAATTATGTCTTTTTCTTCAGGAAATGTTGAAGATTTTTGCTGAACAAGCTTTTGGCCACGATGGCAATGAGTCGTATGAAAAACTGTTCTCCATCATCTCCATTTTGATGCGTTCGTCCTATAAGTAATAACGAGTTCGAATAAGTGGAACCCGACGGACCTTGTTTTGCTGCCTCTTCTATAGTATGTTAGTCACACCTTTGCTCCAGCATGCTTTGCCCCCACGCCATCTTTCTAAACTATCCCAAACGCACACCAGCTTGAACTCGAGCCCAGATTACTAATGCATCATCCAGTTTGAGCTGATGTTTGAGCTGTTGCATACTTCCACTGGCAGACTGTGTTATTATGACTTGTTTAAGACTTAGTGAAACCCAAATATGGATGGACAATGCTGGGATGTATTACCATCAATTTGGCTTCTATCGAAATATTATCAGCAGGTCGGTCCACAAACATCAACAAACCAATGGAGTTAAAGATGGGATCGAGCTGGACGACCCAGAGTGACCTCTAACATCAATAAAATGCTGCTCTGATCAGGCTTGTCAGAGGTATTCATTTTTGCCACAAGCACAGTGTTGCAACATGAATTAAATCTCCCCCAAAAGTTATCCACAAGAACTGTCATGAAATAGCTTTGCACTGCAGATTACAAGGCCAGCAGAATGACTTCTTCTTTTTCTTCTTGCACATGGCAGCCATGTAGCGATAATTTTGTTGGGGTAAAACGATGCCACTGTTGCTGTGCCCCTATACGAGTGCACTGGTACTCATTTCACCAAACTGAGAAGGATGACAAACTGAGTCAACCCCACCTGGTGTTAAATCAGTGGCCAACGGGGCTTGAACTCAGGACCCTAAGATCCCAAGCCAGCCACTCCAACCACGAAACAAACCACAGACTGAGATTGATAACTGACGCATGTGCAGCTGTGACTTCCGAACTATTTTCATGAATGGCTATTAACCTGATAGAGTGCAGTTAAAAATGGTGGAGATTAACCGTGTTGCCAACCTCTTGAGGAATCAATTCTTTGGAATGAGTTTTGAGAAAAATACGAAACAGAAAATATTAGGACCCAATCAGCCTGATCTGACGCTTCAGGAGTCTGTAAAAAGACAGCAGTATGTTCGCGAGTTTTCATCATCGTGGTCCAAGAACAAGTGGCTGTGTGGCAGAAGTTCCAAAATGCACTGTTCTGTTTCCTCTGCTTATGTTTGGGGGGAAATTTGCTTTGACAAAAAGTGAGGGAGTGACTTGAAGCATCACGGGGGGGGGGGGGGGAGGTGGGGAGGGAGGGGGAAGTGGGGTGTCAAAAAAATTTTGATCCCTTGAAAAGGACAGCCCTTCATATCCCATTGGTTCCAAGTTTGTAAATGCCAATGAAGGTCCAGCCAATGGATGTGGGTGTATGGGTTTCACATGCCATGCCATTGGCACAGTGGCGAGCGTGTAAGTATGAGACTGAGGTGCTCTCTGGTGCATTCGCAGCTGTTTTGAGGCACTACTTAAAACAACGATGCAGCCAATTTCCCCCCCCCCCCAAAAAAAAAAAATATATATATCCCCCTTCCCCCAATACTGGCATATGCCGGGTGTTGGCTTAATGGTAAGGGTGTAGGCTGACTCTGCTGTCATCCTTCCGAGGTCGGCAAAATGAATGCCAGCATGCTGGTATCTTGTGTTGGAGTGGCAACCTGTCCAGGATTGTGCCCAAAAGACAAGGAGACTGTTTAAGCAGCACCAACGCTCTGCACAGATTATGGTCACAATACTGACATGAAGACATGTAGGTTTTGCTGTTTGTAGGAAAAAAAACATCAAGTGTGTCCTTGAATTAAAAAAAACCCAGTGGCACAGTTTTTCAAGACACTAAATAAGTGTCAAAAACTTTAACTAAGCTGATAATTGAAATCTGATAATTTAAAGAAATAACGAGTCTTTTAACTAAGCCGACATTCTGATTTATTTTAAGCAAGCAAGGCGATGTTCCCTCCTCCATACATACACAAGAAAATATGAAATTTCCAAAGTATTAAACTTACCTTTTTCTACTGTTTGGAGAATTATATTGAGTAAACAAAAGATTGTGAAATGTGCCAAAATTAACCAGCTTCATTGAGCTGAATGATTTAATGCATTCAGTGCTTGACCTCGCACCCTGTCCCCCAGAGGGACTGCTTAATCCATAGCGTCTTCCAGATCTGTGTCTATACTTACAGAGGTTTTGCGAGGTGCTCTGCAAAGAATCAGAGCAAATTTGGTGAAAAACGGACAATTTTTTGAAATAAAGTTATAACGTTTGATGGACTACGAACCGGTGTACAACGTAACACATGCACAGACGAACAGACAACGTCGTGGGATTATCTGCAATTTTTATTTCACGGGCGGCTAAACTTTGCGATGTTTCCAGGGGTCGTTCTGCATCAAACAGCAACTCTTTTGTGGATAAAGTCATTATTTCAACAAATTCATTTCATTTCTTTATCTGCTGTGGGCGTGGTGAAGGCCAGCTTTAAAGTTAAAGGGATTCCATGTGGTATGCATCCAAAGCCTGGCCAGCTGTTCCTTATCAACCATTTCATTGGAGTGCTTGGTTGAGCGTTTAAGCCACTTCCCGAGTGCCTTCCGGTCAATGACAGTACAGTTCGTGTCCCGATCGGGATGTACAGTAAGCAGTTGCTACAAGGCAGAGGTACATGATTTACAAAGACTATATGGTTTCTCTTTGAGAGTTTCAAAGCAAAATATATTTGATAACACCCAGTTTTGATAACAGAAAAGGTGGG
>CM068968.1:20822985-20836233 GCA_035128595.1 Eptatretus atami
AAAAGATACATACAGTCGGTGTTTGGGGAAAATTCAATAATTACACATTTAAAATAACAAATCCTGATCAGAAGTAAAAGAAACGTACAGTCTGTGTTTGGGGAAAATTTCAATAATTACACATTTAAAATAACAAATCCTGATCAGAAGTAAAAGAAACGTACAGTCGGTGTTTGGGGAAAATTTCAATAATTACACATTTAAACTAACAAATCCTGATCAGAAGTAAAAGAAACATACAGTTGGTGTTTGGAATGTTTCATAATTACACATTTAAAATAACAAATCCTGATCAGAAGTAAAAGAAACATACAGTTGGTGTTTGGGGAAAGTTTCAATAATTACACATTTAAAATAACAAATCCTGATCAGAAGTAAAAGAAACATACAGTTGGTGTTGGGGGAAAATTTCAAATATTACACATTTAAAAATAACAAATCCTGATCAGAAGTAAAGAAAACAACAGTTGGTGTTTGGGGAAAATTTCAATAATTACACATTTAAAATAACAAATCCTGATCAGAAGTAAAAGAAACATACCGTCGGTGTTTGGGGAAAATTTCAATAATTACACATTTAAAATAACAAATCCTGATCAGAAGTAAAGAAACATACGGTCGGTGTTTGGGGAAAATTTAAATAATTACACATTTAAAATAACAAATCCTGATCAGAAGTAAAAGAACATACAGTTGGTGTTTGGGGGAAAATTTCAATAATTACACATTTAAAATAACAAATCCTGATCATAAGTAAAAGAAACATACAGTTGGTGTTTGGGGAAAATTTCAATAATCACACATTTAAAATAACAAATCCTGATCAGAAGTAAAAGAAACATACAGTTGGTGTTTGGGGAAAATTTCAATAATTACACATTTAAAATAACAAATCCTGATCAGAAGTAAAAGAACAATACGGTCGGAGTTTGGGGAAAATTTCAATAATTACACATTTAAAATAACAAATCCTGATCAGAAGTAAAGAAACATACAGTTGGTGTTTGGGGAAAATTTCAATAATTACACATTTAAAATAACAAATCCTGATCAGAAGTAAAAGAAAATACCGTCGGTGTTTGGGGAAAATTTCAATAATAATTAGACATTTAAAACACAAATCCTGTTCTCACAATGAAATTGCAAAATTTGTTCAAAGATGAATAATTTATTTGATCCACGATGTGAACCATCTATTGACTTCAGGAGTGGACGGACGCACATAAGACTGTAAGTACAAACGATACGTTGTATAATATATGAATACAGACATGTTTAGCTTACCAAAGGAGAACCTTCAAGCTATTATCCTCAAAGTGATCATAGATCTTCGGCCATGTTGCTCTGATGGCCTTCTTGTCACCATCACTTAGTGTTGGCAAGGGTCCTTGATCAACGATTGGCATGGCTGGTTAATTCGGATCTTGGAACTTCAGAGGAACTTGGTTGAGAATGTGATGTGGGCCAGGTCGCGAGCTCCTTTTATGATATCCGAGGATGGAATCATGTTTTGCAATCAAGCGAGAAGAGTTTCGCAAAGCTGGGGTGCAGAGCTAATGACTATTCTTGATGCTTAGATTTCACAAGGAGGGGGGGGAGGGAGGGGTGATGATCAAAAAATGAGACAAGAGGTACATTGAGAAACTCACGTTTCTCAATGTACCTCTTGTCTCACTTTTGTCTCAATCTGCTTAAATGACAAGTGTGTGTGTCTACACACACACACACCGCCTGGTTTTTAATCGTGACCCAGCTGTAACTATCATCTCTTGATTCCCTGGTTTTTGGCAAACACGGTGACTGATCAATGTGTGTGCCATCCCTCCCATGTATGTTTAACAGGAATCCCGCCTGCTGGCTTGGTTGTTGGTGGTTAAAAATCCCACATTGTCCTTCATGAAGAGTCGGCGAGTTGTTTCCAGCACCATGAAAAAAAATACAAATTCTTTTCCTAACTATTACTGGGAAGGCAATGGCAAACACCCAATGGCATAAATCCCATTGTGGGATGGGGCTGATATATCGCCCCCACTTTTTCCCGGGTTTTTTCCATCGGACCATCCCCACCCAGAATTTCCATGCAGTGAAAAAGAACGAGAAAACGTTAAAAATAATTAGATAAAGAATACAATATTAAAACCTCTCAAGCACCAAACAGCCGTGAGAAGGAAATTTGAGGTTGTTGTTTTGTTATTGTAGTTGCCAGTGCACTATTTGTCACATGTCTTCGTAATAGTGGCATTGAAGATTAGTTTAATTGAAGATCAGATCAGATCAACGCTTCGGATCCATTCGAGAATGACAACGTAATTTTCTAATACCTAGGATGTTAATTTTTATTTTATTTTTTTATTTGCCTCACAAACCTTCCTGGAGGTTCCCTGAATCCAGCATCGTGGTTCCATTGAAATCCATATATCCGTTCTCAAGGTTTAGTGCAACAAACAGACAGACGTGGCTCCTTTTATCATATGAGTGGCCCTGTTGGGACGACGGACCAAATTTTCATTGGTCTTCACAGCCTTGTTGCATACCTGCCTGCTGTACTGTTTGAGCATTAGGTTGTCTTTCACTAAGCCAGGGCCGGATTTAGACATGTGGTGGCACCTGGGCAGCCTTCAGTAATGGAGGCTCACCCTACCTTCGAATACTAAAAAGGTGACAAGACGTATTTATAGTCATCCATAAAGTATATTTTTCAAGAACAAAGAATCTGAACTTCTATATAAAATAGAGAATGAGATAAGATGAATATCTTATATCTGTTATAGATGAATATCTTATATCGTTTATAGATGAATATCTTATATCTGTTCCACTAACTACCAACTATCATTCAGGCACTCACAAATCATTTTTCCTTCCAATTTTTTTTTCATGAAATATATGGAGGCCCCTTGGTTGTGGAGGCCCTGGGCAACTGTCCAGCTTGCCCATGCCTAAATCCGGCCCTGCTAAGCCATATGTGTTTGGGGCCGGTGCAGGGATTATATATTTTTTGTCATTATTGCCATATGAAACTACTATTCTTTTTATTGTAAATATTATTAGTATTAATATATGCTTTCTGACAATGTTATCATTGTTTTGTGATTTATTTTGTAATAAGAATGCCATGCCATGCTAGAAGAACAAATTTAGCTTCCTCATATACCTTAACATGGCATTGTTTACATGGGAATTCTAATGGCTTTCTTGTAGTTCCCATCGTGTGCTGCCGTTTTGGCTGCTGGTTGCATCATTGTTGGGCGTGGGCGGTGTCGCTGATGCAGCGCCCTATTACCAGTATACTGGTGCTCATTTCGCCAACCTCAGAGGATGACAGGCTGACGAAGCCACACCAGACTTTCTTGAAGTTAATTAGCCGAATCAACTCAGGAGGTCATGACAATCATTTTGGTGTGTCACATTCCACAACAAACACTCGAGTGGAACTCCACAAAAAAAACATGACACACCACCACACACCACACACACACACACACACACACACACACACCAACACACACACACACACACACACCACACACACACCCGGGGAAAGGAAACGTGAATAAGTTAAACTTTGTAGCCAATCACAAAGATTGATTCATTGATTGGTGATTGCAGCTCTGTTTCAATTTCCACATGCGTCCGTCCTTGAATACATCTGGAGAAGATGTCTGAATACAAACGGCTTTGCATTTTGCATTTTTTATTTTGATCTTCCACTTCGTTTGTGTTGTACATCATTAGAAATTCAGCATCGAACTGGAAGGTGACTCTTTGACATCGTGACGTCACCAGATATGTCTCCACCCACATTATGACATCATGATACAGACAAGTACCAAATTTGGTTTAAATCTCTGAACCCAGATTTAAAAATATTAAATAATTCCGGCTTCCAGACCGTGCGTCCGATCAGGTTGAAATTTAAAACATATATTTCCCACGTCCACTAGATCAAAACTGTGACATTTCATGTCGATTGATGACGTGGTGCAAGAGATAAATTTTTTTAGATGTTCGATCAAGCCAATATGGCTGGCTACCAGACCATGTGACCCATTAATCATTTGGGGCACTGCATCAGCAACACAGCAGCAGCCCCAGAAAATGATGCAGCCAAGCAGACATAGGGTACATACGAATAACTAAATAAATTTCTGTAAGTTATGAATATTAATGGTCCAAGTACCGATCGCTGAGGTATCGAACTCCTGTACTTAAGGTTTTCCAGCTGGACATCCTCCCATTCACAAAAAATGTTTCCCTCTCTGTTACTTCACAAACGTTTCCAACACCTTCCCCACAACTGGGGTGTGTAACGTGTGTTCCATTAGCAAGCAGCTTGCTATTGCTTGCCAATCGGCTTGCTTGCTTCAAAGCGCTCTAATGGAACAGACCGCTCGGCATCGCTCAATAACATGGCTGTCTCCATGAAAACAATGGCATTGTGGTACTACTCGAGCAAGCACTGTCCGGACCGTCGTTTACACTTTTACTCGATCCTCGTGCGACAACTTCACCAAACAAATTCATTGTGTTAGCAGCAGCAGATAAATAAATGGGGAGTCGATCAGAATGAGGAGCTTCCTGCCAAGGTCCACCATGGAACCTGCCATTGGAATTCTGGTGGAAGGAGGTTTCCATGTTTGTAGATCTTGAAGAATTAGGATGAAAAGCAGAAGTAACCAAGGAGTGACGCTGCTCACAGAGCCAGGCAAGGTCTTTGCCCAGATAATTATTGATAGGGTTCGCCATCATCTACTTGAGCACCTGCACCCAAAGCAGTCAGGCTTTACACCAAGAGGTCTTTGGGTCCTCACAGAAACACGACAAGAGTTTCGGCAGGGATGCTTGCAGCCTGTTGTTCATCTCTGCAAAGCGTTCATTCAGTGAATTAGGATTCCTTCAGGAGGATTCTTGATCTTCGTGGGGACCACCAAAACTGATCAACGTGATGTCTGAACTATACTCTGGTACTGAGAGTGCTGTGAGATGTGGTGGTACCATCTGTGACTTATTTCCAGTTGTTACTGGAGTTTGTCAGGGTGTGTACTGTCCCCAAGCAGTTTTAAGTGCTTGTATGGACTGGATTCTGGGGAGGGTGTTGGAGAGATAAAGCTGCAGTGCATCGTTGGGAATGTCAAGATGTCTGACCATAATTTTGCAGATGATGCAGTCATCTTTGCGGAGACCCTGGATATCCTATTAGGGGCCTCGAGGTGCTGAATGAAGAGTCGGAGCTGCTGGGATTATGGGTTTCCTGGGTCAAAACTGAGATCCATCCATCCATCCATGGGACCATACTCTGTGCGGAGCGTTGGTGCTGCCTAAACAGTCTCCTTGGCTATTGGGCACAATCCTGGACGGGTCGCCACTCCGACACAGGATACCAAGAAGCTGGCACTCATTTTGCCGACCTCAGAAGGATGACAGGTTGAGTCAACCCCCACTGGTATTAATTCAACATCTGAGCGGGATTTGAACTCAGGACCTCGGATTCAAAGCCCACCACCAAACCATTAAGCCAACACCAGACATAAACTGAGATCCAGGCTTTCAATGACATATTGGATGCTGCGATCTGTCTGTACCTGTTTGTGGTGAGGATGTTGAGGTCACGAAGAGATTCACTTACCTTCGCAGTGATATTCATGTCTCTGCTGACTGTGAGCCAGAGGTCAACAGACGTCTGGGTCGAGCCTGGGCTTCATGGATTCAGTGGATCATGGGGTGTGGTGCTGTCAGTACCTGTGCAGGAGGACGAAGGTCTGAGTCTTAAGGTCCTTGGTGCTACCAGACTTGTTCTACGGATGTGAGACTTGGACTCTGACCAGGGATCTGAGATGGAGACTTAATTTCGTTGGTACCCAGGCCTCTTCGGAGAATCCTTGGCTTTCACTGGTCGGATTTCCCTGTCAACCGAGCGGTTGCTGAGAGAGACTGAAATGAGATTTGTTACCTGCATTGTCTGTGAGCATCAGTCCGTGAGCATCAGTCCGTGAGAACAATTGTTTTTTTATTCGGATCATCACCGGAATATCTGATTCAGAGGTACCTCGAAGCTTATGGCAGAGAGAGATCTCACACCACAACGTACTCTGGACATGTGTCACAATGAGGAAGCCAGCAGGATAGCTGACGACATGATGTCCAGACACCAGTCCCGAACTGCCATCGCCAAGAACTCTCGGCCCGATTCTATTTTGTCGTCGCATTCAGTCCCGACCTGAGACCACCAGATGTGGAAATTACAGTGCGATGCCCATAGTAACTCAAAGAGCTCCCCGACTCATGATAAGAAGTTCCAGAACTGCAGCATTATGGGTCACTTCTCTCGTGTGTGTCGAAAATGGAAAGCTGACAAGCCTACATGGAAGGCTGGACAGCGCACTGACAAGCAACCCCCAGCTGCACGGCGATTGTCTTGAGCGCTGAGTGTTTCAACACATGGCAGAGGACTTCTGATCAGGATTTGTTATTTTAAATGTGTAATTATTGAAATTTTCCCCCAAACACCGACCGTATGTATCTTTTACTTCTGATCAGGATTTGTTATTTTAAATGTGTAATTATTGAATTTTCCCCAAACACTGACTGTATGTTTCTTTTACTTCTGATCAGGATTTGTTATTTTAAATGTGTCATTATTGAAATTTTCCCCAAACATCTACTGAACGTATCTTTTACTTCTGATCAGGATTTGATATTATAAATGTGCAATTATTGAAATTTTCCCCAAACACTGACTGTACGTTTCTTTTACTTCTGATGAGGATTTGTCATTTTAAATGTCTAATTATTGAAATTTTCCCCAAACACCAACTGTATGTATCTTTTATTTCTGATCAGGATTTGTTATTTTAAATGTGTAAATATTGAAATTTTCCCCAAACACCGACTGTACATATTTTTTGTTTCTGTTCCAGCTTCCTAAAAGATTTCCCGGATGCCCAACAGCTGTTCCCCAAATTCTCCGAGGTAAAAACGGCGGACCTGCCTCACAATCCCGAAGTGAAATGGCAGGCTAGCCGCATCATCAACGCAGTCAACGATGTAATCAGATTGATGGACAAGGAGAGGGAGATGATTCAATTTCTGAAAGAGCTCAGCAGAGAACACAGCGCACAGTTCCAAGTGGACCCCAGGCTGTTCAAGGTGAGGTTGTGAAGTCTCCTGAGGAAGGAGATGTGGTTCAGACATTGGGAGACATTTAGAACTGCGATACGATATAATACGGTAGTTACAGTATAACAGAGGGTATATTACAACGCTACAAGGGTTTACATTGTCAGTACAATCCTGAAGATAAATTTATTTTGCTGATGTCAGATTTTTATACATTTCTGGTTTCACCCTATAAAACATAAAAGTGGAGGCAAGGTGTTAGAAAAACAATTTGATCTTGTACATTTGGTGATTATATTATTTGTTCCTCGCAGCATATCTATGAAGATAATAACACATATTGTTTTATTTGCTATAAATTGTTTCAACCAAGGCTTACAACCACTGGATATATACCCAGATTATTACCGTTTTGCTGTCAAAATATGGTCTGTACTAATGATTAGGGTGATAACAACAATAAAGTCCTTTGTTATAATGTTTATTACAACAAGAAATAAATATCATGAATTGTTATTTTCCGAATGTGTAATTTCTATAATACTATGAGTTAAGGAGCATCATTACAGGATAAGTGTAATAACAATTATAATGTCTATTTTTTCAGGAAATTGCGAAGATTTTTGCTCACCAAGCTTTTATTCCCGTTGGTAGCAAGGAGGCGTACGAAAAGTTGTTCTCCATCATCTCCGTTTTGTTGCGCTCGTCGTACGATTAATACCGAGTTTGAATCAGTGGAACCCAACGGGTCTTTCTTTGCCCAGCATGATTTCTTGTCCCAGCATGATTTCTCGTCACATCTTTCCCTGCATGCCTTGCTCCCCACACCATGTTGCTTTTCCATCCCAAACAATACGAATGCATTATTTAGTTTGAGCAGTTGTTTAGAAAGTATGAAATCAACAATGAATGTTGAGATTCCGTGAATACATTACAGAATAAAGATATCAGCAATAAATGCACTTCGTCTGTCTTTTGTTTTCTGAATGATGTTTCCTAATATGATGATAAAAACTTCATGTGCATATTCATGAAATTTTACTGAAACATGAAATGTCACAAAATACAACTCCAATCCAATCGGTTTCCTGGGAATTAATGGAATTACACAAAATAAGCAAATAAATCTCTCAAAGTGAAGCAAGCAAGCTTGAATTTATTGATGGCACATTTCATTCTTCTGAAATAAGAACCTGATCCCAAAGGAGTGATTTTTGGGATTGCCAAGTTATTCTTTCGGCAAAATACTTGTTCCTTGAATGAGAACGGCCACTCGGGAGAGTACATTCCTCTGCTAGGCAGATTAGTTCACATTTTGTATCCTACTGATAGTCCGGATCTGGATTCGGACCTGCACCAAAATTTAATTTTGTTCTTGCCACCTAACCAACTCATCCACCAAGTTTCATCCGAATCTGTCTGTAACTTTTTGAGATATCATGCTATGCATCGTTTTAGCTCGATCACTCAATGGTGAAGAATCACTTGGATCCTCATTCAGATCTTTACCAAAATCGAATCAATTCTTTCGCATTATAAACCCAACCTTCCCACCAAATTTCATCTAAATCTGTCGACAACTTTTTCAGAAATCCTGCAATGTCGTTTTTTGGCCCCATCTCTCAATGGTCAAACATCACTTAAAATACTGCCAGATCTAGATCCGGATTCGGATATTCACCAAAATCTAATCTTTTCGTTCGTGTCCAATACCCAAGTCCTTCATCAAATTTCATCCGAATCTGTCAACAACGTTTTGAGATATCCTGTTCACAAACCCTGTTTGAGATAGGGTTCATCCTGTTCATAAACCCTGTTCATAAACCCTGTTTGAGATAGGGTTCATCCTGTTCACAAACCCTGTTTGAGATTGGGTTCATCCTGTTCACAACGAGACAGACAGACAGGGGTGAAAACATATCCTCCATATAGTTTCGGTGTTGGAGGTAAATATCTGGAGGTCTGGAGACTAAACCGCCAAGAGTAAAGAAAGGCCAAAACACTTGTTAAGCATTCCCAACTGAGCACTCATCTCATGACATTGGAATTCCAGGTTGAAATCTCTTCCAGTGTTTACTTTTCCCATTGTCTCCCACTGTTCTTGGAGTTCATCGAAAATCTAAATGATACACTAAGATCCCTGTCCTGCTTATGATGTTTGTACAAGTTCCTCCGCTCACCTTTGATCTCTTAACAAAAAAACAAAAACACACATAATGTGGTGAAACCAACTTTAATGTTTTTGTGACAACTTCAACACCAAACTGTTTCTGTCTTAAAATAATGTAATGGCAAAATAAATATATCATGGCCATCGAGGATTAAATCCAATACATTTAATTACCACTTTTACTGCGGTTGAGAAGTTACAACATTGCAGTGAGATTTCGATGAAAATACAAGGATATATACAGGGTGAGCTAATCTGACCCATCATGTCTGTGCCTTATCCATAATGCAAAATATAATGTAGTTTCTGAGAAGAAAGCAAAGACCTATTTTGGGGGGCCACACCCATAAAGCCCCCCAGACACCAATGTTTTTTTAAAATTCCATGAACAAACTTTGGTACATACAGGGTGATGAAGGATGTGGTAAAGTTTCATAGAAATCGTAAGTGTAGTTTCAGAGAAGTTGCAAGTATTTGTGGACGGACAGACGGACGGACTACACGCCATCCCATAAGCTTCCAGGAACTACATTCCAGGTGAGCTTAAAAGGTAGAAAAACTAATCCCATTAACTACAGACCTATCAGCTTGCTTCCAATCAGCAAAGTCATGGAATCAATCATCACAGTTGATATGAAATCCTTCCTTTTCTCCAACGTCCTCATCTTATACCAATTTGGATTCAAACCAGGTCACTCTACCTTGGACATGCTGCTTCTCCTCACAAAAGAATGGATGGAGGCCCTCAATGCCAGACATGAGATCAGAGCCGTCTCTCTGGACATATCTTGTGCTTTTGATACAGTCTGGCATCCTGCATTGCTCTCCAAACTCTGTGCCTATGGCTTCTAGAGCCAACTCCACACATGGCTTGCTGATTTCCTCTACTCTATGAAATAAACCTTCCGTACTCTGCACCTCATCCATTTGCTCCTTGAAGGTTTCCCATCTCTCCGATGCGGACTGCCCACATGTTGACTTTTCCAAATCAAAAGCTCACAACTCTCTTCTCGTATCTTCAAAGTTTGTCTCCCTGGAATTCAAACACTTACCCATTTCCTTTGGATATAATGTCAAGGCTCATGGAAGAGCTAAAACGCTGAAAGGAGCAGGACACAACAGAACAAAAGGAACATTCGAAAGAGAGGGGGGGGGACACCAAGAGCAGGTTTGAAGGATAAAATAGAGGGATACTTGGAGAAACGCAGAATGTGGGAAGGAAAGAGAGGTAGGGGAAGATGCTTGGGTGGACAAGATGGACACAGAAGGAAACTCTTCGGAACGAAAAGTGGAAATTTGTAAGGAGGTGGGCTTGAGGGTGGGTGGGAAGATTTTTTTTTTAATGGAAATCGCCCCAAACAAGATATAAAGCCACTCGAGGTAAGGGCCTAAAAAATAATATCATGGTTTTGAATGGGAGATAACCTGAGGTGGTGATGAACAGCTGTGTTGAAGACCTGGAGTGAAGAGTTAGGTTGAAGAGAATGCAGAATTTGATTCCATGGGCAGGAAAATAAGGAACAAATAAGTGGAGGTGAGCAGTGATTCTAGATTTTGAGTTTCACCAGAAGGCGGTAGTGGTGGACCACGTTCACCATGCAGAAACCTGGGGTGGGGAGGAGGATGCAAAGCATGGAAAGAACAGTGTGTGCAAGACCAGAAAGGAGGAAGTAGAAGACAGAGAGACCACCGACCTGTCTGGGATGGAAAGTGATTGGCCCATTGACTCAGCTTCAACGTGGGAGATTTCAATTATCGTGAAGGGCTTGGTTTCCACGGCATCAAGCTGAGGAACAGATGAGGCAGGGTTGTCAGTCCAGAGGGAAGAGCCATACTCCATCAAGTTGTGGATGAAGGCCTTGCAGGTGGATGTGAATTCAGGTGTGCCAAGAAAGGACTTTACACGACGGAGGATACCCAATCACCGACTGGTTTTGGAGGCCAACTTTGAAATGTCGTTTGCCCAAGAAAAATCATGGCTGATAGTGAGATCAAGGAGTTTAATCTCTGAAGTATCCCACTTTCTCCCTGACATTTCGCATTGCCTGACTCTCCTAAATTCCATATCTCAACAGTATCGGTTCACACGTGATGTTATTGTTACTTGTCTCCATATGTTCTCCAACATCCAGTTGTTCCACTTCCACCACATTGCGATCATTGCTTCCAAAAAAAAGAAGATCGAAGACTGCATTCCCACTCCTGGGACTTTCTACAAACTGACTTCAAAAGCAATTCTGGATTCGATCCAGAAAATCCTCATTGCCATTCAAGGCCCCAATCTTTCTATCCCTGGCAAATGAAAATACCCCACAATCAATTATCCTCCCTTCCACATTCTTCATGAACCCTTTCTTCTGTTCCTCCCTCATACCAGGAGCCATATTATCCTCCCCAAACTCTTTCCTCAATTGTTACAAAATCCTCAACAACTATCATTGCAAAATTCAGATATAAATCAACATAAACCCAGAATGCCAACTAATACCTGGTTATCAACAACTTCCAAGAGATATGAGATACATAGTTTTGATAGACATAGTGGGGTACAAAAATCTGAGCCCAGAAGTAAATTTATTAATTTATATGTAATAATACAATATTTCGTCTTGATAAATATGAAACCAAAAGCATTTTCTTTGGATCTCCATCAATTCTGAAGGATTCTCTGATTCTGAAGTATCGTTCTCTGTTACAGAACGTCAGTGCTGACAAAACAGTTTATTGGTAAGTGTTATACTGGGAGGTTTGTCATTGCCTTCCCATCACTAGTTAGGAGAGCAATTTCTCATTTGTTCATGGTGCTGATGATAACTCACCCACTCTTCGTGAAGGACACTGTGAGATCTTTAACGTCTACCAACAAATGACAGCATATGGGATTGCCAGTTTAACATCCGAGGAATGTCACACACATCGACGAATCACCCTCCCTGTGAAAACCCAGCATGTTAGTTAAAAGAGGAGTCGGGATTCGAACCCAGGCTTAGAGGTGAGTGTGAATACCTCAAGGCCACCCTGTCACCCCCACTCTCAGAGTGAAAGACCATTACCTTACTATCGCCCTCACCCTCCTCTTTACTCTTAAACTGTGCCCCCTTGTTCTGTCAGTGTCTTTCCTTAATCTGACCCCTTTCCTGCAAAGTTTGTGTCATTTACAAACTTGGACAGCCAACTCTTAACCACACAATCCAAATCAGGCTAAATCATCCTATTCCACTATATAAACTACAATGGCACTTGGGAGACCCGCAAAACACCGCTCGGCTGAACAGATTACGATTTGTATCCCAATGTTGTGGCGGATCTGGATCTGCACCTTTTGTTTCTGATCCGGATTTGTTATTTCAAATGCCTAATTATTGAAATGTGTCCTTATCACACACACCCAACCTGTTCACCAAGTTTTGCCAGAATCTAATGGAGTTGGATACTTTGAGACCTGGTAGGCCTCCATTCCACCTTCGGAAACCCACCCACGTGTGGAGATAGCAGCAACAGGCATAGGCATCCCACACACACACACACACACACACACACACACACACACACACACACACACACACACACACACACACGTGGCTGTGCACACAAACACACACACATGAGGTGGATACTTTGAAACCTGGGAGGGCTCCATTCCACCTCTGAAACCCATCCACATGTGAGATAACACCAACAACACACATACACACAGATACACTTCTCTTGAAAGGAAATTGTGAAAAAAAAATGAGACAAGAGCTCGATTGAGAAGCTCGAGTTGTCATGTACGTCACATCTCATTTGTATCATCACCCACTCCCTCCCATTCCCACATCCTCGTGAAAATCTAAGCATCAAGAATAATCATTAGCTCTGTACCCCAGCTATGTGAAACTCTTCTCGCTTAATTGCAAAACACGATTCCATCCTCGGATATCATATAAAGGAGCTCGGGACCTGGCCCACATCATTCTCAA
>CM068968.1:20938102-20955546 GCA_035128595.1 Eptatretus atami
TCAAGCCTCATACCATACACCAACAGCGTTTCCACCTCGGCACACGGTTGCCAGAGGCCTGGCCTTCGTCGAGGGAAAGCAGGCGGCCCCCGTTCCCCTCTCCCCGGACGAATGGCGTCTCCACGGTGAATTTCACCCTGCAAGGGACAGAGAACTACCGCGGTGGCGCGCGTCCCTAATTTGGCGGGAAAACGCTTCCTTCTGGAAGTTTTCCTGCATGTTCTGGAAGGAGGGGCGGGGCGAGAGCGGAGGGCGGAGCGTGGGGAATAAAAAGGGCGCACGGAGCGTTCGCACTCTCTCTCTCTGGAGTTGCTGCTGGGGTTGCTGTCGTTGCTGGTGTGGTTGCTGCCGGCTGGACGCAGCGTAAGGAGCTGTGCTGCTGCTGCCGGAGCTGCGTGGAGATCTGGGCTCGTGTCCGAGTCGGGAGCTTGGAGCGGTCAGTCGTGGAGGTCCGGGCGTCCGTGAAGGAGACGCGGGCTGGAGGCGCAGCCCTGCTGTGTCGCGCGAACCTGCGCGGGCGTGTGGGGAGACGCCGAGAGAGCTCCGCCTGCCACGCGGAGGGCCGAGCTCACGCGCGGCTAGCTAGCTGCCGTGGGGACGGGACATCGCGACTCGCCCCATAAGGCACCACGAGGTGCAGGTAACCTGCAACGGTCTCGTGGGCCCTTTCGTCACCAAAGCCCCACGTTATAAAGGCCCACGGGCCCAGTCCTGACTCCTTGTCTGTGAGGGGGTCTTTTCTTTGCTTTCTTTTGAGTGAATGTTGTGGCGCCGAGTCTTTCAAGTAGAACTGTTGTTAAGTAAATGTACATAATAACCATAGTCGGTTGTAGTGTTTTTTGCCTTGCTCATGTCTTGTCCCCTTCCCCCATTGATTGCATACCCGCATACGTGCATCCCTGTTTACGTGTAAAATAAATGTGCTTGTGTGAATGTTAACTCCGTTCGTACGTGTCCTTTTTCCCCCATGAAGTGCCATATTGTTTTTCGGAATACTAGTTGGTTTTTGAATACCAATAATAGAATCGGGTCCGGCGAGGTCTGGCGATAATACCCGCTTCGGTTATCCAGAACGGCAACGAACCGCTTAAGCGGTTCGTGTGCAAACAGGCCTCCGCGAGGTACGGTTCCTCGGTAGGTTACCGCGCGAATACTTAGGTATATCGATATTCGGCGATTGCCCTGTCGCGCGCGGGTAGAATACGGACTGGGCCGTGGTGTGCGTTGACGGCAACACCCGTGACTGGTTCTCGACGTTGTTCCGGGAAGTCACGACTGAATTGCTCGTCCGGTGGGCGTGCGGCTGCTATTAGTGAAAAGCCGGTCGTTCGCACGCTGGGCGGTGTAGATTCGTAACAATATATATATATATATATATATATATATATATATATATATATATATATATATATATATATATATATATATATCTCTGCCATTGTGCCAGTAACACAGGGGCGAAAAAAAGAAGGATTTCCAGTCGAGATAATTACTGATCCCACAATTTGATTCTGATGAGTTACTAAGTATTTGCTGAAAGAGGTATTAAACATTCACATTCTGCCATCTACCACCCAGAAGGGAATGGTGAAAGAAGGATTTAATAAATGTATTAAACGAAGCTGTACAAACTGCCAAAGTTACACACCACCACCAAGTTGTTAAGCTGTAACTTTTAGCTGTGTATCGATGTAATCTTCAAAGTGCTGCTGATTGTTGAACTACTGGCGCATTGACTCACTGACATCACATGCAGACTCGCTTAGACAGTGCGAGAAGAACTAAGATTCCTTATTTCTGGCAGAGAGGAGATGGTGCAAAATCGAGTTGAAAAGAAATAAAATTTGAGCAAAGCTTAGGAATAAGATAAGTGTAGAGCTGTGAAGTTACTGTTCAAGTCACATGATGTTATAAGATTGAAAAAACAAACACCAGAACATGTTTGGAGAGGTGAAAACAAATGATCATGCTCTGTTTGTATAAGTGCTCGAGTATTTTTATTTACTTTTTTTTTTTTTAATACAACGTTGATGCTCGTGAAAAGTTAAAACATAGAATGGATCAAGGACGTAACAGAACAAACTAGAAGGGCACAAGGTAGAGCGCATACCTCTGCCATGTAATGCCTGATCCCGACAAACATATTGGGCCCAATACATTTTAAAAATATCATGCCACACAGTACTACATCGTTTTTTGCCCTATCTCTCAATGGTGAAGAATCACTTTAAAATTTAAATAACTCTTATCAGGATCCGGATTCAGATGTTATCCAAAATCGAATCAATTTCGTCCTTTCGACACACCAAATTGTCCACACCAAGTTTCGTCCAAATCCGGACACAACATTTTGAGATATTGTGCACACAGACAAACAAACAAACAGAAAGGGGTGAAAACATCACCTGCTTCCACTTATGGTGGTGGAGGTAATGAACAATAAAAAGAGGGGAGAGCACAAACAGCAGGGATGAGGGAGCAAAATAGAGGGACATTTGAGAAATAAGGAATGTGGAGAATAAAGCGAGGCAGGAGATGATGCAGAGGGAAGACAAGATGGATAACAGAAGGAAACTCCAAGGAGGAAAAACTGGAGATTTGGAATAAGGGGGGATTGTGGTGGGTTAATGAGGGTAAAAAAGATCATGGTTTTGGATTTGGGGTGACCACGAGATGGGTGGATGAAGCGCTGTCTGACGGGAAGAATGAGATTGAAGAGAACATTGAAGTTGGATCCACAGATGGTAAAAGAGGAATGAATGACTGGAAGTGAGGCATGATCCTGGATTTGGGTAGTTTCACACAGAAGGGGATTATTGATGGTGGACAGAAACCTGGGGGGTGGGGGTGCACAAAGCACAGAAAGAGCAGAGGGTAAAGACCAGAAAGGAGTTGGTAGAAGACAGAGAGACCACCGACGTGTCTGTGATGGTGAAGTGATACACCCACAGACTGGACTTCAACGTGAGATTCTAAAGATATTGAAGGCCTTGGTTTCCACGGCATCAAGCTGAGCAAGTTGTCAGGCGGGGAGCCAGCCCAGAGGAGAGTGCAGTAGTACATCAAGCTGCGGATGAAGGCTTTCGAGGTGGATAGGAGTTCAGGTGTACTAAGGAATAGAAAGGACTTTGTATGACGGAAAATGCCCAGTCGGTGGCTGCTTTGGGAGGCCAACATTGAGATGTGGTTTGCCAAGAAAGGTGCCTGGTGTTGGCTCAGTGGTTAGGGTGGTGGCTTGGGATCCTAGGGTCCTGGTTCAAGCCCCGTCGGCCGCTGAATTAAAACACTAGGGGGTTGACTCAGCCTGTCATCCTTCTGAGGTCGGCGAATGAGTACCAGTTCCAGTGTGTGTACTGGTAGAGGGGCACTGCATCAGCGACACAGTCACGCCTTCAAGAAATGATAGCTACCCCGGCAGATTAAACTGCCATACGACCACCAAAGAAAGGTCATGGCTGATAGTGACACCCGCAAGCCAAGCTGCATGTGCACGAAGAAGAAGAAGTTGTCGTTCTACTAGTCTTGTAATCTGCAGTGGCAAAGCTATGTCATGACAGTTCTTGTGGATAACCTTTGAGGGAGATTTAATTCATGTTGCAACACTGTGCTTGTGGCAAAAATGAATACCTCTAACAAGCCTGATCAGAGCAGCATTTTATTGATGTTAGAGGTCACTCTGGTCGTCCAGCTCGATCCCGTCTTTAACACCATTGGTTTGTTGATGTTTATGGACCGACCTGCTGATAATATTTCGATAGAAGCCCAATTGACGTCCAGTTCGAACGGTAAGACATCCCATCATTATCCATCCATCTTTGGGTTTCACTAAGTCTTAAAACGAGTCACGAGTAACAGTCTGCCAATGGAATATGCAACTTTTTGTTGCCTTCTCCAAACCTTGACTTGGTGAAAGTTGTTTTCCAAGTTTGATACCCCATGTGTGCACTTTGTAAATGCTGGGTGAGAAAAATTGTCTTGGTCTCGTGATGAATGGTCAACAAAGCCTGTGCATGGAGAGCACTTTCATTGATGTCAGAAAGAAATTTTGAATTTGAATCAATATTTCTTTCACCTGCAGCACGATTTTGGAGGTGTGCTTTAACTTTTCTCCACGTGTGTAGAAGTTGGCTTTATTTGACTTTCAAAATACATTACTTGCTTAGTCATGTAATTCTGCCTTATTACCACTAACCCAATCATGTAATTCTTATCCAAGTTGCCTGTTGGTAATATTTGGTGTTTTCGTAAATCTTCATGAACATGTACATGAATAAAGTTTTTTTTTTTTTTGTTACAATATGAAACATCATTCAGAAAACAAAGACAGATTTTCAAGTGTATTTATTGCTGACATATTTATTCTGAAATCTATTCACGGAAGCTCCACATTCATTGTTGAATTTCAGCTTTTCCTAAAACATACAGCTAAGCTGGATGATGCATTAGTAATCAGGGCTCGAGTTCAAGCTGGTGTGCGTTTAGGATCGTTTAGAAGATTGGCGTGGGGGCAAAGCATGCTGGCAAAGGTGTGACAAACTCATACTGCAGAAGAGGCAGCAAAACAAACCCGGTTGGGTTTCACTGATTCAAACTCGGTATTAATCGTACGAACGAACGCATCAAAATGGAGATGATGGAGAACAGCTTTTCATACACCTCCTTGCTACCAACAGGAATGAAAGCTTGTTCAGCAAAAAATCTTCAACATTTCCTGACGAAAAAGACATAATTGTTATTATAATTTCCTGTTTATGATGTTCCTGAACTCATAATATTTGGTTGTGGGCCGGGGGTCGGTGGCGAGAACGACCACTAGGTGGGGAAGGTTACGTCCGTCTCCCACCAGACTCCCAAAATTGTAGGCCGTCGCTCTAGATAATTCCATGAGCCGGCGGGTTCGCTGAACCGACCGTGGAACGCCAATATCTCAGACCGTGTGGCAAAGGGCTTTTTTGTCTGGAACCAATTTACCTAAGTAAGCACGCGGTCTCGGCTACCAGGGGTCCACGCCCTCGAATGCCTTTGATTCTCACTAGACAAAAGGAAGTGGATCTGTCTCACATGTACTTCATGGCATAACTAACTTTTGGACCTCTATGTGAATGCACATGGTTTTCCAGATCCGTAACAATATTATGGAAATTACACATTCTGGAAAAAACAATTACAATTGTTTTTGGTTATAATAAACATGATACAAAACTCTTTATCACTTGCAAAATCCTAGATTTTTTCATGTTTATTGATGCAGTCGACTTGTTATAACTTGGCAAAAAAATTTTGTCAAGTATATTGATCTGTTCCATTTGTTACTTGTGAAAAAAAGATTTTTCAGTACTGTATAATTAGTTGGTCTTGTGCGATATTCTGTCTCATGGTCTGTCTGTCTGTCAATCGCCTTCAGGTCACAATTTTAAACCAATCTTCACGAAACTTCACCACATGGTAGACTTCATCATAAGCAAGAAGCCGATTGTTTTCAGGTCAAAAGGTCAACATAGACCAAAGGCCAACAATTTTGTCAAAATTCTAAAATCCTCAATTTCCATCCTTTGACTCGAAATTTGAACAGGATTTGCATATCAGGTCATTGAAGTCAACCACCGGATTTTATTTGAGGTCAATATAGGCCAAAGGTCAACAACATAGGCCGAATTTCTAAAATTGTCATTTTTCATCAGATTGACTTGAAATCTGAAGAGGAATTGCATATCAGGCCATTGAATTCAACGACCAATTATTTCTGAAGTCCAACATAGACCAAAATGTCAACAACTTTGGTGACATTTTAATATCCTCAATTTCATCCGATTGACGAAATTTGAAGAGGAGTTTTCATATTTGGTCATTTATTAAACCACCAATTATTTTTAGGTCAACAGAGGCCAAACAAAAGTCACAACTGAGTTGAGATTTCCAAAGACCGTTGTTTTTAAGGTCAAATTATTTTTTGGGATTTCGCAAGTATCGTGCTATGCGAGACTCTTTACTTGGTGAAAAAATTTTATTCGCCAAGCATGTTGCTCTGTAGCGTGTGTCTGTCTATTTTTGCACGATTTTTGGGCCACAGTTTTCAAGCAATCGTTCTGAAATTTTTTCGGTATGTAGGGGACCGAGCCAACGACAGGAACATGTAATTTTGGTGAAGACCGAATCCAGATTTGGATCTGAGAATTTTTTAAGTGATTCTTCACCGTTTGAGAAATCGGGCCCAATAACGATATATAGCACGATATCTCAAAATGTTTATGGATGGATTCAGAAAGAACTTGATGGACAGGTTGGGTGTGTCACAAAGACGAATGCGATTCAATTTGGTGAAGATCCGAATCCAGACATGAGAATTATTTTTTTTAAGTGATTCTTTCACCATTGAGAGAAGGGGCTAAAAACGATATTGCATGTTTAGTTATCTCAATAAGTTGTGACGGATTTTGATGAAAGTTGGTGGGCATGTTGGGTGTGTGCAAGGACTAATTGATTGGATTTTGGTGAATGATCCGGATTCAGATCCGACCTATCAGTGGAATTTAAAATGTAAACTGTTCACTGTTCAGCTGGCGGAGATATGCACTCTACCAAGTGCCGTATCGTCAAGTGTCACTTTGAGTGATTTTTCATTTGGTTGTCTGTCCGCTCACCCACAGCCCGAATGGCTCAACCATAAGTCCTACAACTTTCAGTAATTGTAGGTAACGTCCCTGCGATGGCCGATTGAACGGTCGACGCGAGGTCAACACAGACCAAAAGGTCAACATAGACCAAATTTTTTAAAATTGTTAATTTTCCTCCGATTGACTTGAAATTTGAGTAGGATTTTCACATCAGTTCACTGAATTAAACGCAAAACAAATTTTTTTTTGTGAAGTCAACATTTGACCAAAATGTCCAACAACATAGGTGACATTTATATATCCTCAATGTTCATCGGATTGACTTGAAATTTGGGAAGGGAGTTTGCACATCAGGTCACTGAATTCAAGCACCATTATTTTTTAAGGTCAAATTTGTTTTATTGGATCTTACAAGTGCCTGACTATGCACGACATCTTCCTTATTGTTGTATAACTCCAATTATTAGCACAGACTTATTTTAACAGCAAAATGGTAATAATCTGGGTATTATATCCAGTGGATGTAACCCAGGCTTGCAACAAATTTATGGAAAGTAAAAATGTATTTTGTTATTTTCATGGATATGCTGCAAAGAAGAAATAATATAATCACCAATGTACAAGATGCACTTTGTTTTTACATGATCAATTTGTTACGCTTGCCTCCACGTGAACATTTTATAGGGTGATACCAGTCAAGTATAAAAATCTGACATCAGCAAATTAAATTTATCTTCAGGACTGTACTGACAATCCAAACCTTTGTTTCATTGTAATATACCCTCTGTTATACTGTAACTACCGTATTATACAGTGTCATAGCTCTAAATGTCGACCAATGCCTGAAACACATCTCCTTCCTCAAGATACTTCACAGCCTCACCTTGAACAGCCTGGGGTCCACTTGGGAACTGTGCGTTGTGTTTTCTGCTGAGCTCTTTCAGATATTGAATCATCTCCCCTCTCCTTGTCCATCATCCGATTATATCGTTGATTGGCGTTGATCATGCGGCTAGCCTGCCAATTTCACTTCGGTATTGGTGTGTAGGTCCTCTTTTCTTACGTCGGCGAATCTCGGAACAGCTCCTGGGTAATCCGGGAAATTTTTTAGGAAGCTGGAAGAGAAGCAAAAGATACGTACAGGAGATATTTGGGGGGAAATTTCAATAACATTGACTGTATAAGACATTAAAACAGACAAGCAAAGCTTACAGAAGTAAACCCAACAAGCCATTTTCCTCAAAGTGATCATAAGATCTTTGGCCATGTTGCTCTGATGACATTCTTGTCACCATCATCACTTAGTGTTCAAGGTTCCTTCATCACGATTGGTATGGCTGGTTATATTCGGATTTCGGAACTTGAGAGGAACTTGGTTGAGAATGATGTGGGCCAGGTCCCGAAGCTCCTTTATATGATATCCGAGGATGGAATCGTGTTTTGCAATCAAGGCGAGAAGAGTTTTGCATAGCTGGGGTAGAGAGCTAATGATTATTCTTGATGCTTAGATTTTCACGAGGATGTGGGAATGGGAGGGAGTGGGTGATGATCACACAAAATGAGATGTGACGTCATTGACAAACTCGAGCTTCTCATTCTAGCTCTGATGTCATTTTTGTCACAATTTCCTTTCAGGAGAAGTGTATCTGTATGTGTGTGTTGTTGTTTATTATCTCCACATGTGGATGGGTTTCAGAAGGTGGAACGGAATCCCTCCCAGGTTTCAAAGTATCCACCTCCATGTTTGCGTGATGTTTGTGTTCACAGTGCACGTGTATATGGTGTGTGTGTGTGTGTGCATGAATAGTTGCTGTTGTTGCTGCTATTCTCACCATGTGGATGTGTTTCAGAAGGTTGGAACGGGACCTACCCAAGTTTATGTATCCACCTGCCGTGTGTGCATAGCCCGGTGTTAATGTGTTGTGTGTGTGTGTGTGTGTGTGTGTGTGTGTGTGTGTGTGTGTGTGTGTGTGTGATAGTGACTGTTGTTTGCTGTTATCTCCACACGTGTGTGGGTTTCAAAAGGTGGAATGGAGAAACCGACCAGGTCTCAAAAAGTATGCCCTCCTTGAGAATTGGGCAAAACATTTCAGGTTTGGGTGTGGTGTGATAAGGACCGGAATGATTCGAATTTTGGTGGCAGATCAGATCCGGCACATGCATTGGGATACAAATCGTAAATCTGTTCAGCCGAGCGGTGTTTGCGGTCTAACCGAGTGCCAATTGTAAGTTTATATAGGTGGAATGAGATGATTTAGCCTGATTTGGATTGTGTGGTTAAGAGTTGGCTTTCCAAGTTTATAAACGACACAAACTTTTGGAGGTAAGGAGGGTGGTGGTGGTCCAGATTCAGGAAAGACAACTGACCAGAACAAGGGGGCAGGGACAGTTAAGTAGGAAAGAGGAGGGTTAGGACGATAGTAAAGGTGAGGACTTTCACTCAGAGAGTGTGGGTGAAGGGTGGCCTTGAGGACTCACACCTCATCTCTAAGCTCTTGTCTGGGTCGAATCCCTTACCACCTATAAACTAAACATGCTGGGTTTTCACAGGCAGGGTGATTCATCGATGAGTGTTGACATTCCTTCGGATGTTAAATTGGCAATCCCATATGCCAGTCATTGGTTGGTAGAGCGTAAAGATTCACAGTGTCCTTCACGAGAGTAGGGTGAGTATTGCCAGCACCATGGACAAATTATAGAATTCCTTCTCCAAAATACTGATGGGAAAGGCAATGCAAACGCTCCCAGTATATAACTCTTGCCAGTAAAGTTGTTTTGTCAAGCAACTGACGTCTGTAACAGAGTATCGGTATATATCAGAATCAGAGTACTCTTCATGGAATTGATTGGAGATCCTGACAAAATGCTTTTGTTTCATATTTATCATGCATGCATAGATGTATATATATATATATATATATATATATATATATATATATATATATATATATATATATATTATATATACATATATATTGTTGTAGATTTCCCCTGCCCGTGCGGCGTGGAAACGACGCGTCTAACCAATAAGCGGTCGCTTCGCCCACCGACGGACAATCCAGTCCGCGGCTTTTTCCGGATCTAACGCCGAGAACCAGCCACGGGTGTGTTTTTAACCACATCCACACTTGTCCGGCACTTACCCGCGCTATCAGGGTCCGAATCGCAGCAATCTTCGATTTACCTAATTATTCGCGCGGGTAGGTTACCAGAGATTGTTAACCTCAACGGGTACCCGCTTGGAAACGAGCCGCTTAAGCAGCTCGCTTCTTTTTGTTGGATAACCGAGCGGGGTATTATCGCGCAGTCCCGTTGGACCCGATCACTTTAACCGGCTATTTAAAAACCAAGTTCATACTTCATTGAGTGCAAGATGGGGCAGTTCAATGAGGGAATGGACGCAACGAACAGGTTTACTTCACACAAGGACATTTATTAATAAAGCACGTATGCAATTAAACAGGCAAAACACGTATGCAATTTATACAAGTCAACAAAAGACGATTAAAAGAATCTTAACAAACCGTCTACCTTTTATGTACAGTCACTTGACTTACAGCAGTTCTACTTTAATAGATGGGCCCACGGACACACGTACGCACACTACACCACAGAAATGGTGGCAGAGGCCTTTAATAACGAGGCTCCAGCTCGGGGACAGGTGAGCTGAAACCCAGAACCTCTCCTCGAACCTTCTCCACCTCGTGTGGTCCTTCAAGTTGTTCGGACCCGGGCTCCGCGAATCCTCCCGCGCTTCCTCAAACACGTGCTGGTGAGACGAGGCAACCGAATCCTTCCCGAGATGCGTCGCTTCCCCGAGGAACGCCCTCCGTGCTTCTCAACACGTGCTGGTGAGACGAAGGCCGCCGATCCTTCCCGTCGATGCGTGCTTCCCCGAGGAACCACCTCAGCGCTTCTCAACACGTGCTGGTGAAACGAGGCCAACGCGGATGCCTTCCCGTCGATGCGTCGCTTCCCCGGGACCACCTCCCGTGCTTCTTCAACACGTGCTGGTGAGACGGGCGCCGATCCTTCCCGTCGCCTGCGTCGCTTCCCCCGAGGAACCCTCCCAGCGCTTCTCAACACGTGCTGGTGAGACGGGAGGTGCCGATCCTTCCCGTCGATGCTCATTCCGCCGAGGAACCACCTCCAGTGAAGAGCCGATGAGTCACACCAAGCCGGGAAACCAAAATGGAGAACAAAGAGCTCCACGAACCAAGAAGAAGAAGAGAAGCCACCATTCGCGCTGCGAATCCGAGTCAACGGCTCAACTTCCTTCCAAAAAAGGCAGCCTCGAAGCAAAAAAGCTCTCCCGAGCCAAACAGAAGCCGAAGCTCACTCAACCACAAAGCAAAAAGCCTCCTCCCGAGGCCAGGCCACAGCCGAAGCAAAAAAGCTTCCGAGAGCTTCAACCCTAACGCAATGCCAAGCAGGACCCGACGGTCTGTGAAGCGATCCCTCAACTCCCTTGTCCAAACTCTGCCCACGAACAAAAGAAAAGATCTTCCTCTATCCTTCTCCGCCCTTCCCCCACTCCATCGTGACCATGACTGCAATGCCCCTCGTGCTCCATCCCCCGCTCAGCCACGTGGTGGGAGGGAGTTTGTTGAACATCATGAGTCACGGGCGGCAGGGTGGTTCTTCCTCTTCGCAGAAGAAGGGGGAGGGATGTCTCCATTGTTCGTTCCCTTAACTATTAAATCGATTCCGGCAGCGCATTAATTGATTTTCTGACATTTTAAAACAATGAAAGGTGAGCTATCTAGGGAACAAGCACTTATCGACATAGCTGACTAAAGAAGCCTGTATGTTGTGTTGCATCGAATTCCAAATTCGTAACACTACCCCTCCCCTTTTTACAGACTGTCGTCACCGAGTCGTCAAATTTTCTTGTGACCAGCAAATGTGTAAGTTTTCGACCCGGTACGTTCTACTTCGGATCCCGAGTGCGACATTTCTTTATACGTGTCCCAAAAATAAATAACCTAATGCGGCTGCGTAACTACTAAACAAACTCTCAGACTCATTCGGGACAACTTACTAAAATTGCCGAGCGCTAAAACAACATGCAGGTGAGGTTCCACGTATTTACCATTTTCACTCAACTTATCCATTACTTAACCATGGCTCAGGACTTGTGATTCTGTGAAAGGGAGAAAGGTAAAAGTTCGTTTCAATAAGTCCATTGATGCAGGGGAATGGAGGAGATGGTCGCAAAACCAAATGAGGCATGATGGATACACGGGCTGCCTGCAGGGCAGTCCTTGCAAAACTGGATGGTCGCTGGCCACACATGGTGATGGAGTGGACACAGGAAGCAAACGCAACAAAGGGCTCGCAGGCATGGGGTCATGGCAGAGGCGGCAAACGAGGCATGGCAAGGCAAGTCCATGCCAGAACAGGCGGCTGCAAGCACAACAGGCCGGCATAAAGCTGCGGCCTCTGGTGTGGTTCTCAGGTCTGAGGGAGTGCGTGGTGCCGGCCGACTCTGAGGCAGGCTGCGGACGTAACCCTACTGTCTCCCCCATCTAATCATTTGCCTGTCTCTGTTCATACCCACTCCCTTAGTTTGCCGACAAGAACACAACAAAATTTATGCCCCTATCTTTATTTTTATTATTTTTTATTGTCACTTTATAATTTGTCTCCCTAACCCCTTTATCGTCATTGTCCGCTAACTATCCTGTCAACCCTAGCCTACTCCCAACCCCTACGTTCCCTCTCTGGAGGGAATAGGAAGAGACTAAGCGTCCTGTCTCAGGCCCAACAAAGCCTCAGAATGGCCTCCTCAGAGTCTCAGCGATCTACCAAGGTGGGTCCAGCGCGCCTAACAACGAAGCGAAGGGATGGATGGTGCGAAGGGGTACATCTCCTAACTACCCTAACATTTATTAACCTGAAACTACCGCGGGGCTTTCAAAACCCCTCACACTTTTTAAACTATCGGTTCTAAAAACCAGACATTCCCCGTTGCCTGTTGTTGGTGTCCCATTATGTATCAATTAAAAAAACAAAAAAAAAATTGAGGCCTTGCCTGCTAAATTTTCATTTCGGGTTCCTCGCACAAATTTCCTGGCTTGGGAGCGTGCTGCACTGGCAGGAACTCCCCTCTGCCGAACTCCTACACCTATGGCACCCAACCCCCAGGCCGCAGGCTGGCCTCCGAGCCTAGCTGCTCCCTATAACGCGGGGGGTTGCCCCTTTCTGGCATGCCCCCTCCGATTCCCACGTGCTGGTTGATACCCGGGTCCCTTTCCGAGGGTCCGCCCGTGCCCACTTACACCTGCCCCCGTGGATCTCGGGCGCTTACGGGTCCGTTTCCGGACGCGTCGCCCGTCCCACTACACTTATCCGGCCTCTTTGGGCCCTTGGCCTCTCTGGCCGACTAGTCCGGTGCCCGGGGTGCCCACTTAAAACTCACCTTTCCCACAGCCACGCTCCCAGCCGGTCAATGAACTCTTTGCACCCTCCAAACGGGTTTTCGTGCCTTCTTCGGATCACCAGACAACAAAACGGACTCCTTTTAGTAAATTTAAACATACCCACTAACTCACCATAAACTGACAACCGGGTCCTGGCTCTTGGGTGGGGAATCACTCCTCCCCCCACAGTCATTCGCACCAGCATGCATACACAATCGCTCCAACTCACAACTTGGGCCGCTGTTCCACATCATTTCTCACACACTTTCATTTCGCACAACTCACAACCACACACTCTATAACTGCCATCCTTATTCCCTAATTAAATCCCTGACTAACCGTGCTCTCCTCGTCATCCCTTATTTTATGCACGTTCCATTTCACTCTACGTAGCTAAGCTATGTCCCCTCTAACCATTTCCATGTCTGTCAGTGTCTGTCTCCAAAAATCCAAAAATTTCCCAATTTCCTAAATTAAAAACTGAAATCCCTCTAACTAATCCATCCATTCCACGGGCTCGCATGAGCCTTGTCCTGCCCCATGAAGCTGGTCTAACTATCGCTAAGCATCCCCTAAAAGTAGTAGTTCCTGCTGCCCCTGACGAGGGGGGGTCTTTCCACCCCTTGCCCAGGGAATCCCTGTTCACCCGAAGCGCGGCATTGCTTTTTTTTTTTCCGCGATGCGCACAACCAGCTGTCGGTCAACCGCAACCTGCGCTCTACTCTCCCCGTGACGTCATGGCAGCTGCTCGGCACTGACTCGTTCCTCTGGACGGTAACCATCCGGCAGGGATTCTCCCATCTGCCGGATCCAACCATGCAGCCATGACGTCACCCTGCGCATCAAAAAACAAGCCTCGCGTATCAAAACAAGCCTCGCGCTTTCGAGGGGTTCCCCATGTGCGAGCACATGTGCTCGTCCTCGGAGCTTCACTCACGCTCGCCTGGAGAACCATCCGGTCCAAATCCCATTATCCAGCCTACTTTATCGTCCGCGGAGATGGCTATCCACCGCGTGCGTTTATGGACCGGGCTTCACTCCCGCAAGCCGCGCACGTGGCGGCCTCGTGCGGAGCACAGCAGGACCCCGAGCTCGCTGCTGTGCACAACCCGGACGGTGTCAAACAACAGCTACGGCCGCTACCCGGCTTTTGTCCTCATCTGTCGCAGTCATCGTCGCCGATTCAACGCGCACCGACTCCTGCGTGCCAACGCGCTCACCAGCACCCTCCCCATTAACAACTAGCATGGCGGTTGCGGTCTCCCGCATGCTAACGCGCCATCACCCTCGTCATACCGCACACCTCACCACACGCGGTCTCCTCTCCTCACGCACACATGCACTTCACTCACGCACACCAATACTACTCACAACACGCGGTTCCTGTCACACGCGGTGGTTTCCATCCCAACACGGTGTTTTCCCATATACACACGGTGCTTCATCCACGACGCGGTGTTTCAATCCAACACAGCGGTGTTTCATATATCCACACGGTGCTTCATCCACACGCGGTGTTTCTCAATCACAGTCGATCGCGGTGTTTCATCCACACACGGTGTTCATCCACACGCGGTGTTTCATCGCACCACGGTGTTTCCTACACATCCAGACACGGTGCTCAATCCACACGGTGCCTCACCACACGCGGTGGTTTCATCCACACACGGTGCTTCATCCACACACCGTGTTCATCCACACGGGTGCTTCATCCACACGCGGTGTTTCATACAAACACACGCGTGTGCTTAATCCCACACGGTGCTTCATCCACACAAGGGTGATTTCAGACCAAACACGCGGGTGGGTTTCATATCCACACGCGGTATTTCTCCCACGCGGTGTTTCATCCACACACGGTGCCTCGTCAACAGGTGCCTCGTCCCACACACGGTGGCTTCGTCCCAACACACGGTGTTTTTTTTTTTTCTCACATCCAAGACAAGGTGTTTCTCCACACACGGTGTTTCATCACACCATGCGTGTTGGACAAGCACGCATTTTCGGCCATGCTGACATCGCAACGACACAATTTCGGCAGCCACACAATCACACCGGAAACAACCAGCTGGGATTAGCACCACACAAGGGGTCGCGGACTTCATGACCCCAAGCTTCGTGTTGCACCCCGTCAACAGCACTCTCGCCCCCTTCTATAAGCCCTCGCAAGCTCCCGACCCAGGGACACGACCTGGTCGACATCCGCTTCAGGGAGCCATAGCGTCTCTCACATTCCTGAAGGATGGCTATCCGGCGTGGCCTTGCACCGGGTCACGACACATTCCGCGAGCTCCCCTCTCATTGTCCCTCCACTAACTTCCATGTGTGTGTGGTTTGTCTTTAGGTTTCGTCTCTATCGTGTAGTCTCTCCTCTACGGTTTCCCTTACCTCGTGTCTCTGTTATTGCCTTTATATGTCCGTCGCCTCTATGTGTCTTTGTTACAAACGTCCCGTCAACCCCATTATTTTGTTTCCCCTCTTGTGTTCAGAAACCTAGTCACTTCTCCCCAATCAGACTCTCGCACTTCAACCGGTCTCACCGCATTACTTTGTCCCTCGCACGCGGGGCCGATACGGAATCCAACAGGCCACGTTGTCTCCCTCAGCCTCGTTTGGCTCCAGCACGTGGCGGCCGCCATTTTGTGCTCCCACTGCCCGTATGTCGTCGCACGCATCGCCATTATGCCCCGCGCTGCGGCATCGCCCACCGCCGCATCTCAACCGCATTTCCCTTTCCATTTCGTTTTTTTTTTTTTTTTTTTTTTTTTTTTTTTTTTTTTTTTTTTTCATCATGTTTTTTCTCTTTTCGCCTCCGAGTGCCGATCCATCCATTTTTTTGTTTGGCCCCACAGCTGAACATTTTCTAATAGCTTGTGGGCCATGGTCAGGAGGTGGCCCGGTGGCAGTCGCTTGCCCGATTTATCGGGTCGCGGATCCGCCGGGGACCGAGGAGGCATTTTGACGGGGGGGGGGGGGGGTGTCTATACACCGCGGCCCCCGCCGCTGCGGCCATGGGACTTCTGCATTTATTTGTCGGGAGGATAGGGTCAACCTCTCGCTTGCATAATGGGAGTGTTTCACGGTCATTTGTCCTCCTGAAGCCAAAATGATTTCTCTTCTAAAGTACAGAGAGAAAACCCTTTGTTAGTTTCTAATTACAATACACCAGATCCTCCTGCCCCTGCTCGCCCTTGAAATGTCATCTTGGGCTTCTTTCGTATCAGATTTAAAATAAGCTTTCGTAAATTTTAAAATGGAACCCCGAGGTAGGGGGTCGCCTCATCACCCATAGCAGCCCCCTTGATCGGTTGTCCCGGTTAATTTTTGTTTTTTTTAGTGTGGTTGGAGGGGGAATGGGGAAATCTGTAACCGCCACGAGTCTGACACCTATGTGTTTGTTTGTAAGATTTTTCGCCTTGGCGAGCCCGTCGGCTGGCGATACTGACTCTGCCGTCCCACAATAGCCGTCGCTTCGCCGCACAGCAGGTGTTAAGATAGATCGCTTGAGGACGCAAACGAAGGAAATCCCATCGCGGCTTTCCCGGATAACCGCTCGGAAACACGCCACGGGTGTTGTTTTTTTTCCAATTAAAGTTTAATTATTTAAATAAATTTAATCCCCACGCACAACTGACCTCTCGCACGTCTACCCGCCCGCGGCTCAGGGCTCCGCGAGTCGCAAATCTTGATTACAGGCCATTAGTTCGCGCGGGTAGGGGTCCGTGGAGAGTTGTACCTAACGGGACCGTCTTGGAACGAGCCGCTTAAGGCAGCTCGCTTCCTTTGGAATAACCGAGCGGGGTATTATATCGCGCGCAGTCCCGTTGGACCCCGATCACTTTACCGTATTTAAAAAAAAAACCAAACTATATTCCGAGTGCAAGATGGGGCAAGTTCAATAGGGAATGACGCACAAACGAACAGGTTTACTTCACACAAGGAATTTATTATAATAAAGCACGTATGCAAATTAAACAAGGCAAAACAACGAATGCCAATTACAGCACAAAGCACGATAAAAGAGAACTACAACACGCTACTATTTTATTATATGTACGCTCATGAATTTCGCAAACTTTTGCAAACTTAACAGCAGTTCCCTAAACTTGTATTAGAAGGGGCCGACGGAGTTGAGGTGATCGTGGTTGTTGTAATTGGTGGCGCTTTGTGGTTAGGGTGGTTGTGTGAAGCGGTTGGTCAAAAATAACGATGGTAAAGAATAACGGCTAACTCAAAGATCACAGCCCTGTCCACACGAATAATCCCCATTAAACAACAGTGGGGAAATCTAACTGAACGCGGACTTATCGATATAACTGAACTAAGGACCTTTATGGTGTTCTGCGAATTTCCACGGCCGTAACACTATATATAATATATATATATATATATATATATATATATATAT
>CM068968.1:20993002-21018722 GCA_035128595.1 Eptatretus atami
ACGACTTTCTGGTGAGCGGGACGATTCTCCCCCTCGCCTCACGCTGAATGATCTGCTGGGTACCCTTGTCTGCGTTTAACTGTAAGTAAGTCAACCCCCGATCAGCATCTGCTCTTTGTCTCTTTCCTGGCATTTTGATTGATGTTGTTGAAATTCACTCTTTATTTACCTCAGCAAATAAAAGGTTCTTTTATTATTTATTTTATTATTAATAAATTATTTGTCGATTTCCAATCTGTCCGTGTTTGTCCTTTTCTTCTATTGGTCGAGCATTGTTCGAACCAACGAGATGGACTGGGAGTAATTACTACAGATTTGACCAAAAATCGTCGGACGCACCAGCGGTTAAAACGCTCGCCGCCCTAATAAAATCTAATCAGATAATATTGGTGCTTTGCCGAGGCGCACTCCCCGCTCAGGTAACCACGCTCTAGTTAAACGGATAATTAGACGGCAGACACTGGAACTCGTGGTTAACTGGTGGCGTTCGTGGTTTTAAAACAACCCACCGTACCATAACGTTAATTGTGAGCGGTGGCCCAGGTCCGGCTCTACCGAGGACAACTGGGATTAATCCCGAGTACAAGCTGGTGTCTCGGTATCTGTGGCCGCAACAATATTTATACTATATATATATACACAATATCCATATATATAGGTCACATCTAGCGGTTAAGTTAATCCCGCAATCCAAATTGTGGTGAGGGCAAGTTAACACAGTCCGCTCAGAGAGCTGAACAGTTTTCCTTCGGAGGTTGACATGTTGATCCGCGAAGATAACACACGCGGGAGGGGTAGGGCACGGCACTGGCGGAGCGACAGGGGCAGAGAGGGGGTTTACTCGAACCCCACGACAAACACATGGACACATCAACTTAAAATAAATGCAGGAATTTCATGATAATATAAATATTTACAAGGGAATAATGCAAAATGCAATAATATAGGTAAATTAAATTCAACCTAAAGTCGAGGCATCTCCACACACAGACAAGAGGAAAACAAAATAAAAGAAAATGCTCCCTTTATTTTGGCACTTAGCTTGTCCAGAGATGGTCTCTGTGGAACTTTGGAAGAGGCGCTTCGTCCTGCACGTGTAGACGCACCCAAAATGGTGCCAAGCAGCTCTCTCGCAGCGGGAAAAACATACGTCAGGCAATTCGTGAGTAGTATTCAACACCAGGGCTCAGAGACCACCGTGCAACTTCTTCGTCTATCGTGCTTGCCAATACACGGCACTGCAGAATGACGCCGTCCCCTTCGGTGACATACACGAGGCTTCGAGGTGCATCTCACGACCTAACCAAGAGCCAATGGCCAGCGTCTTGCTCCACCACGCGAGCCAATTTGATTCAGCATGAACATGAGAATCGCACAGTCTTCTTCATGCGTCGAAGGAAAGCCATTTTGTCGTGCCGAAAGGAGAGCAAAGCAAGATCCTCTATCCGAGCCACGTTCTCTCTCTCGACCGCGTGCGTCCCTTACTCCTAACTCGTGCATTCGCTTCCTATCTCTCTCGACGTCACACCAAACAACCGTTCCACCTCCGGGATGTGGCTTGCTCACACCAAACCCGGGAAGGCGGGGCTTCTGCCTGCTCGGCACGCCTGGCTCGCTTGTTGTTATCGTTGTGGCGATTATAAAAACGCACTTCCTGGTTGGCTTGTAAATGCAAAAAACGTAGGAATAAGTCACAGGGGGCAATCACAGACTGAGGGAACTTATCCTTAATCCCTATCTAATTAATACTGCACCACCCCCCATATGGTGATATGTAACACTCAAGCTCACAGTTTCCCTACTTAATTACATCGAGATGTCTCCTACACGTCCATGGAGCAAACAACTCAATTTCATCCTAACTTTCCAATTAAATCCCTCCATCTACCCCCACACCCGCAACAATATATTCCTGCCTTCCACATAGTTGTAGTACGTTGCTTGCCACCATGTTAGGGTGGCACCATGGGTGGCAGGGTTCTTTTCCTGCCGTTTGTTGCATTATTCCCACTGAGCTTCATATACAGCAATTCCTCGTTTAATGCAGTAGTTGCGTTCCGAGAATTCACTGCGTTATCTGAAAATGTGTAAAACGAAAGCAATTTTCCCACAAGAAATAATGTAATCTGTGGAGGTTGTGTGTCAGGATGTGGGTGGGTGGGGAAGACAGAAAGACAGAGAGACAGTCACTTGTGCATTTAAATAAAATTTAATGAAACTTCACCAACCTATGTTAAATGCTGCTTGCAGTAATGGAGGTGCAGGGGTGATGGTGTGGAGTTAAAGGGAAGGAAGGTGCAGGGTCATTAACATCTGATGCAGTAAATCACTTTAACCTGACTTGCAGTTAATCAACTTGCAGCTAATGTGACTCACTTTCTTTGCAGTAATGACAAAACATTGAGCACTTGGTTTGATTTTTAATCGGCATTTGCACGCATCATTCATTCGTAAGGTGGATTCAGTCAGTCCAAGTACTCAGCAAATGTTCACTGCTCTTATTGCTCGATAATTTCAAATTTCACCTCCATTTAAATAGCTTCCCTTTGTTTCTTTGGCACAGAGGCACTCGTCAATCCCTGACCAGTCATGGTGTCAAAAGATGCACAAGATAGTATGTGCGAAGTTTAGCTGGAGGTTTTGACTTTTGATGTTTGACCACACACTGGCCTAGCATCCCACAGCCCATCTCCGACTCGTTCGGTCGGCACGGAGTGATAATGGGATACGTTTCAGATGCTTATATCAAAGGATACAGTCAGTGCTAACTCAAATAAACCATGTTACATATCCGACTGCATCTGTGTGAGGTAAACACAAGTACAGATTAAAATTTCCCCACAAGAAACAGGGTGCAGGGCACAGCGTGCGCGGAACGAACAGTGCACGCGGCACGAATGGCAGATTCAGCTGCGGGGCCGACAAGAGACGCCCCATATGCGAGAAGAGCGTATGAATGGTCACAATGTGGCTTCTGGGTGTGCGTCAGGCCCAAGTGAAAGCATGAAAAAAATCACGAGACAGCCCGTATGCACAAGTGGTTTAAGAACGTCCCACGGTACAAGGGTCGGTGTGTGAAAGGATGCGAGGCAGTCCCGTATATGTGCGACATCTGTGGAAGTTCCACAGCACGAATGGTGGGCGTGGCAAACATGGCTTGGTTTGCCATGAAGAATTAAATAAATTGAGATTTGAAAGCTAAAAAATATACTGTACAATCTTACCTTTTCCTCAGGCATATCCAATGCTGGCGACAAGCTTTCACTAATGTTCTGCAGTAACCACCTGACCTGAAGGGTCGCTGCAGATGCTGACTTGACACAAGGGGGAGCTCTAGCTACCTACCATCACAAGGAGGAAAGTTTTTTTTTCTTCTTTTTTTTAATGTTTGTTTGTTTTTGAAATAGCGGCCATATTGGCACCATATTTTAATATCGGCTAAATGCCAGATATCGGCTGATATATTGAGTTCAAAAGACAACATTCCACTGAAATCAAGTCGCTGCTCGATCATCGACGATGTCCTTCGCAAAGAGTAGGTGAGTTATCGCCAGCACTATGAACAAATTCCTGCCCTAACCAGCAGAGGGTATTATATCAGCGGCACAGCCACTCCCTCAATCAATGATGTTATCACACAGCCTTATGCTGCATATGAACGACCAAATTAAAAAAAATAAAAAATAAACGCACCAAGGCAAAAGAGATCACTCCAAATTACTCACTTGAACAAGGTGATATCTGCACTCAGACCGTTAGCAATCAGTACAGCTACGACGAGTCCATAGATGGCGATGATACCAGCCATGACGACTGGGATTATGGATTTCATGATGAGCTCCGGCCGCATCACAGACATTGCTGCAATTCCCGTGCCACTCTTGGCAGTGCCATACGCTGCACCCAGTGCTGAAGAACAACACACACAGACAAACACCATCAAAACAACTTGAAAACCAGCAGTAACACTTTTAGTCAGAGTTTAGGCCAATGAGGTTCACAACACCGAGAGCATTTTTTGGGGGAATAACGCAAACATCCAAAGCAACCAGCAAAGTGAACTTTGCATGCCTCACTCGTAATCACAAAAACACCAACCAGCTCAATGCTCCACTTTAAGATGGTGAGCTCTCACCAATTAGACCGAAACAATATTGTTGCGAATCTGGAAGCTTACAGCACTCAACATTCAGGTCCTATAGAACAGTTATATCGGTAAGTATGTGTTTTAGTTAGGGTCCCTGTCCCTTGGTTAGTGGGTGAATAAATGTTCATGCGCTGTGAAGTTATTTTGATAGTCAGGGTTTCCTTTTATTTTTACAACACCAACGAAAACCCTCTGCTCCCGGCATTCTCCGCACGCTCGCTTGGGCACTCCAAGTCATGGAATGCAACATGCCCCACCCACCGATTCGCTTGGCGGCACGCCGAGTAGGGGAAAGGTCAGGCCCCACCCATCGGCTCGCTTGGGCACTCCAAGTCATGGAATGTGACATGCCCCACCCACGGATTTGCTTGAAAGCGTGCAGAGTAGGAGAAAGGTCAGGCCCCACCCACGGCAAATGGGCCACGCCTGAGCGAGCCGCGCCCGAGAGGTATAAAAAGGGAACGGAGAGCACAGAAAGTAGTTGGTGGGTGTTTGGTTGAATCTACTCGAGCGGGTTGCGAAGGATCGGCGCCTCGTCTTCACCGGCGCGTGTTCTGGAGCGCGTGAGGATCCGCCGGAGCTCGGGAGGCTGATCGCGGCTCGCCGGTGTTCTGGATTTGGCTCGCCTCTCGCTGGTGCCCGGTTCGAATCAGCTCGAAGGACCCACAAAGGTGGACAGGTCGAGGCAGGTTCTGGTCTTCAGCTCACCTCTCCATCCGAGCTGGAGGCCTCAATAAAGACCGCTTTGGGTCCGATTCTTTTGTGAGTGTGTGTGCGTGTGCGTGCGTGTACGTGTGTGTGGCGCCAGTCCATTAGGTAAGCCATTGTTAAGTGCCTTGCTGTACATACGTGCCTCTTATTATTCGGATAACTCTGCTTCTTACGTGCTCCCCTGCCCCATTACAAATAAACCCATGTGTTAAATGTATCGGTTCGTTTTGTGTTTCTTTTATTGGTTTAACATGGTGCGTGTTGGAGAATTAGCCAGGCTGTTGCCGCTGTAAAGGGATATTTGGACTGATGGACCTCGGTGATCATCCGCTCGGGTCGCACATGGTTCGAGCCCGCTAGCGGCTCGTTCCGTACGGGTGCCGTCGAGGGTGTGGATACTCGGTAACTCACCACGTGGATCTCTAGGTATTTTGAAGATTGGCAAATAACCCTGTACCACATGGCAGAATTATTGACGATTCACGGTCCGATAACGGGCCCGTATTTTTCGGAGTTTTCCGAAAAGGTACGATCTAAATTCCGGGTGTTCGGTGGAGCCGACTCTGCTGCTCCATCTAGCGGTCGTGCTCGTCGCCGATACCCGGCCCCACAACAATATTACAAGCACACTCTACATCTTTTTGCTGGAACTCGAATCGTGATGTTCAATGCTGAGCACGGGAAGCTGCCGAAAGCAGCAGTACTCAACCTCCTGTCTATCAACCCAGATTTGTCATATATCTTTAAACATATTCTATATAGCTGCAGTCCACAACATTGGGAAGTTGCTGAAAGAGTCCATGCAATTGGAACAGCTAAGCCTGGTGTGGGCTTGGTGATTAGGGTGGCTGGCTTAGGATGTTAGTGTCCCAAGTTTGAGTCCCGTTGGCTGCTGAATTAACACCAGGTAGGGTTGACAGCCTGTCATCCTTCCGAGGTCGGCGAAATGAGTACCAGTGTACTGGTAGAGGGGCACAGCATCAGCAGCAAAGCCATGCTTCCAAGAAATGAGAGCTGCCCCAGCAGGTAGCTGTCATAAGCAAGAACAGAACAGATTGGAACAGCTAATGTACAAGGATATGTGCAAAATGAATAATTTTCCTTGCCATCAAATCTATGGATATCGAGCGAGAAGAAACCTTCAAGGATGCTCACAGTAAAGCACACACAGGGCACAAGGGCAGAAACCACAGAGTCGACCCAGAACAGTCACACAACCAGAGCAAGACATACACAAGAGATACAAATGATGGATAGGCAAATAAACTGTTCAAGAGGGTCCAAACTTTTCTTTGGTGAGGTAACACAAATGAATGAATGCAGGTTTTGATTGCTGTGCTGCCAAATGTTAGAGCAAATACAATGCTTAAATCAAAACAAGTCAAAAATAATGTTGATTTGGGGCCGGGGGGGGGGGGGGTAGGTGAGAAGACCACGGGGGGCGGGGGGAGCTATCTCGGTTCTCACCAGACTCCCCGGAATCGCAGGCAGTCGCACACAGAAAATTCCGTGACACGGCGGGTCGCTAACCGACCATGAACGCCAATAACTCAACCACGCCACTTCTGCGGTCTCAGTTTAGTTTATCCGGTACCTAAAAAATAATCACATGATCCAAATCCCGGGGACACGCCTCAGTATGCACTTGTACCGAAACCACCATCACTTTACCGGATCAGACGCAGCCGAGCGACACTGCCAAGGATGTACCGGCTAAAAGGAACGGATCGTTGGGAAGAAAGTCCCGGCTAGGCAAGGATGCGGACCATGCTGGATCAATGAAAGAAAAGACAAAAACGAGCTGGGAACATTTATACTAATAATTTATTAACATGTGGGCGAGGAAAGATATGTGGCACAATTAATAGTTTTTATTGTTGTGTGTAAGATAGCAAGAAATGTGAGAGGTGCGACAATAAACAAGCAACTTACAAAAGCAGACATGGGGCAGAGTTATCCCGATATACCTTCGGCAATCTTAACTTAAACGAGAACAGGCGCCTTGACACACCACACGCACACGAGTTAAGGAGAAGAAAAAGGAGAGGAGATGAGGCTAACGGTCTCAATACCTTGCACGATTGACCGACCGCACCACCAGTACGTTTTGGGGGGATGCTCCGCTGGGCGATACCTCCCTGACAGCTGGCGAGTCGTCTCCCGCTTTGTGGCACTTCATGCAGCTAAGCGTCTATCCAGAGAATGGGGCACGACCGACAGGCGTGAAGGAGGGACTTTGGGTGGAGTCAGAAGCCAGTGGGCATAGTGGAAGACAGGATCAGGTGGGTGGGTGGATGGGTGGAACCAGCGGCGAGTTGGCGAGGAAGGGCGGAGCCAGGGCGAGTTGGCGAGGAAGGGCGGAGCCAGCGGCGAGTTGGCGAGGAAGGGCGGAGCCAGCGGGCGAGTTGGCGAGGAAGGGCGAAGCCAGCGGCGAGTTGGCGAGGAAGGGCGGAGCCAGCGGCGAGTTGGCGAGGAAGGGCGGAGCCAGCGGCGAGTTGGCGAGGAGGGCGGAGCCAGCGGCGAGTGGCGAGGAAGGGCGGAGCCAGCGGCGGAGCTGGCGAGGAAGGGCGGAGCCAGCCGCGAGCTGGCGAGGAAGGGCGAGCAAGCGGCGAGCTGCGAGGAAGGGCGGAGCCGCGGCGAGCTGGCGAGGAAGGGCGGAGCCAGCGGCGAGCTGGCGAGGAAGGGCGGAGCCAGCGGGAGCTGGCGAGGAAGGGCGGAGCCAGCGGCGAGCTGGCGAGGAAGCGCGGAGCCAGCGCGAGCTGGCGAGGAAGGGCGGAGCCAGCGGCGAGCTGGCGAAGGAAGGGCGGAGCAAGCGGCGAGCTGGCGAGGAAGGGCGGAGCAGCGGCGAGCGGCGAGGAAGGGCGGAGCCAGCGGCGAGCTGGCGAGGAAGGGCGGAGCCAGCGGCGATGGCGAGGAAGGGCGGAGCCAGCGGCGAGCTGGCGAAGGAAGGGCGGAGCAGCGGCGAGCTGGCGAGGAAGGGCGGAGCAGCGGCGAGCTGGCGAGGAAGGGCGGAGCCAGCGGCGAGCTGGCGAGGAAGGGCGGAGCCAGCGGCGAGCTGGTGTAGAAGGGCGGAGCCAGCGGCGAGCTGGTGAAGAAGGGCGGGCCAGCAGGAGCAAGCAGAATGGAACGATGAGCAGGAACGGAAACAAACCAGCAGACGGGAAACAGCGCAGGAAAGATGATCCAGACGGCCCCGCGACCCTTCCTTTTATAGACCCCGTGGTGCGGGGCGGGGGCGATGACCCGAAGCGGTGTCGTCACCCGAATCGGGCGCTCCGGTTGGGCCCCGGCCAGCACACAGCCCAGCCGTGATGGCCGGAAGCGGCTCCACTTTATATCCGGCAAGAAGATTCCGAGCTGCAGAATTGTCTTGCTCCGAACACCGTGGCACAAATCACCGTGCACCGAACTCCCGGCCCGTGCCCCGGCGGTCAGCGCCAGTCAATGCGCTGCCTGTCCGCAAGCCATGCTGCCCGAGCCGTACAGCACGCCTCTGCCTGGCAGCAGCCTCGCCGGAAGAAGAGGCGAGAAGACGTCCGCGGAGGACATCCACAGACGCGGTGGTCAGCGAAGACCGACGGTACGATGCTACGGTAAACCCATGCGCAGACCCGAACAAGATGTGTGCCATTCGTGCCCTGCTCTGTGTACGATAATATTTTACCCCGGGGCTGCGCGTGGGTCCGCCGCCATTGAGCATGCGGTCATTTATCAAAAGCGGTGGTGTGCACGGTGCCAGCCCTGATCTGTCAGGAATTGAGGGAAAAGATTGGATATAATTATTAGACGTTGACTTGGATGGAAAAAAAGAGTATAGATACAAGTATTAAATGAAGATTTGGATTGAAAAGGACAGATATAATTATTAGATTCATAAATGGGTTTAAAAGAACACGTTTGTGCGTCGTTGGCATTTGGGTGTTTTGTTCCTATTTCTTCTGCACAGTGGGTGGAAATAATCGCTGGGCTGCACGTGTCCCGTGCAGCGTGGGCATTTGGTCTTTTGTTTCTTTTGGTCTGCTGTGAGGACGTGGCCGCGGCTTTTACAGGTGGCTATGGCTTGGATTTACCTCAGGAATAGAGAAAAAGAGTAGGAATTAAATGAGAGATATAATCAGACCTAACTATGACATCCACATAACACACTGTCCTGTTTAACCTATTAGACAAGAGGGAAGGGTCTATCTGTACGTATATTAATAAAATAACTGTCTGGGGACCACTGCATGATGGATGTCATTGCGTTGGAGGAATGGGGTTCCCAGAACCACAACAATAATTACGTGCTGGAATGAAAATGAGGGAGGGTACTGGATATGATGAGTAGCACGTCATGACATAGAGCAAGAGCTCATTCATTGAATTAAGTGCATGTATCACATGTCACCAAGTGGACCAGGAAGCACACAAGATCCTTTTTATGATTTCCTTTCCAGTCCTTTTTATGATTTCCTTGCTGGGAGGATGCAAGTAGTGGGGTACCTCAGGGATCAGTACTCGGACCATTACTATTCATTATTTACATCAACAATTTGGATTGTGGGGTGAAGAGTAAGCTTTCCAAATTTGCAGACGACACAAAGCTTGGAGGGAAGGTGGATAGCAAAGGGGGTGGTGATCATATTCAGGAAAGTATTGATACTTGTATAGATTGGGCAAAAGATTGGCAGATGGAATTTAACCTGAGCAAGTGCAAGGTGGTGGGGATGGGAAAGAACAATGAAAAGAGAGATTACAGGATGCAAGGGGTAATTTTGGAGCGCGTCACACAGGAGAAGGATCTGGGGGTGGTAATAGATAGGGGAGGTGAGCAGGTAGCACAGTGCCAGGCAGCTATAGGTAAAGTAAATAGGGTTTTAGGTTGTATTCGGAGGGGGATCACTTATAAATCAAAAGAGGTGGTGTTAATATTGTACAGGAATTGTGAGGGCCACATCTAGAATATTGTGTGCAATTTTGGTCACCACAACTCAGGAAGGACATATATGCCATAGAGAGGGTTCAGCGCAGGACTACGAGATCGATTCCAGGCCGAGCTTGACTCAGCTATGAGTGGCTGAAGGAGACGGCTTTATACAGTAGAAAGGAGGTGGTTACAAGGAGATATGATCGAGATGTTTAAGGTAATGAAAGGTATAGATAAAATAAGTGCAGATGAAAAATTCAGCAGAGTAGACAGTGATAGGACCGGGGGCTATAGCCTGAGAGAGAAGAGGAGGAGAGTTAAGACGGTAGTGAGGTTGGGGTATTTTTACTCAGAGAGTAGTTAATGCATGGAATGGTCTCCCTGGAAAGATAGTGGCAGCAGAAACAGTAGATAAGTTGAAATTGAAATTAGATAGGTACAGTACCTGGAGGTTATGGAGATAGAGGGGTATAGGGATATTGGCAGGGTATAGGGATATTAAGTAGCTTGAGTATTGATGGGTGATTTTGTGCTCTGTACGGAATGCTGTTGGTGGGGGTCTCGTCAAGGGGTGGTGTGTGCTTGATGTTGTGTGTTATGCAAGTTATGGAGATAGACGACATGACCACTCCCCGGGAAAATAAAATAAAATAAATAAATAAATACACAAAAACTACAAAAAAAACAATTTTAAACAAACATTTTACATTTTCTTCTTTTGATGAATTAATGTGGTGTTGATGTGGCACAGGCATGATGGGCTGAATGTGCCTCCCCCTGTGTTCCTTGTGATAACGATCCGGAGAGTGCTGCAAGCGCGAAGCTCGCCCCCGACGACACAACAGAACATAGCGCAGATCTGGCGTCAGAACTGAAGGGAGCCTGGACAAGCAGACCAGCTGAGAAATGGACACCAATCAGGTGCCTTTAACTCCCCACGTGAAACAGCTTGGCGGTTCCACCTCCTTTTCCATTTTATTCTATGCATCTTCACCATTTTCCTTTGTTCTTATATTTATGCTATAGCCTTGTGAATCCCTCTGCTCCACAGTTTGATTAGTAATAAAGCTCCGATTTCTGTGGATGTTCATGTCATCGTCACAGGATCATCGGAGAATCAACAGGGTTGGGGTATCGATTTCCCAATTATGGTCGTATCAAAATATTAATCGTACCTGATAAACAAGGCTTGCATTCCCACTGTTGCAATTAATATATTGTTGTGGGAATGCCTTATAGGGGGTAACTTTGCCCAGTACTATATAGCAATAGTTATTTCCCATATTGCATGCAACAGCGCAAGGTAATTTAATCGAGATAAAAGATATGCATCGTTATATGTACAGAAAGCTGGTGTCTTCCCCCTCCACCAATGTGTCAAACTACCATCCATCAAAACCATTTTTAATGTTCTTCCCTTTGTAACCTGTCTTTTATGTCCTTCAGAGCATTCCGACAGGCCATCAAGCACCAAGCTCAGGCAAGAAAGCCACCATAGTGGTCAAGCATGCCATAATATCAGGTGAATGTTGGTGGGGCGAACCCTTCCCCGATCTGAGTATGGGTCAATGGCAGCTTAGTGGGAAGGGGTTAAGTGCGCCACGAATGAAGGTGGGGGCTGTACCTGTAAAAGGACATGATGCAAACACTGGGAAGCCAAATGCATACGGAACTTACGGCAAAGCCTGCACGAGGGCTGAATGAACCGAGCCTTGCCTGCAGCAGCTTGTAGCCACGCCCCCAAACAGCAGGCCATGCCCACTTCTGCCCGCAGTAACGAACTGTTCACTGCCGGACCATGTCACTACTTCAACCAAGCTGCATCCTCCTGGATGCAGTCTACGGTATCTGTCCTGTCCACTCGTCTTCTTTTCTATCCACTGACATGTGTCTGAGGCCTCGAGATTTAAATTAAGGATCTCCGTTTGTTCATTAGCTCAAAGCATGCATTGTGTAGGGGATTAATCACCGCTTTGCTTCATTCTTGTATTCCCACCCTGTGTTCTTGCAATACACCATTATAAAATCACTTGTAGTTAGGGAATTTTAGCAAATTGTATTGACCATCTGTGAAAAAATTGCTTACCAAAAAATTTCTTCAGTACATATTCATCTCGGTGTCTACGAACACCTATCAATTAGTGCAAACCAAATCCTTGTGGAAAATTCTGGGAGCCAATCAAAGTTCGGGTGCTCAGAGGGCTTGCGCGAAAAAAATCGGAAATTAACTTTTGCCAATATTGACTTGTGGGATGTCTAACTAGGGGTTTTTTGGGGTGCTGAATTGATTCCAACCATTAGATTTGAGGAAAAAATGAATCCCTGGCCGTAAAATATTGAGCGAGGAGGTTGGTCGTCGTTGTTCACGGGTCGTTCACCGGTGGAGCTTGGAGTCGTCGGAGCTAGCGGCAGCATCAGAGCGTGGGGGTCCGGGCAGACGGCCCCGATATGGTCGGGCGACGCTGAGGAGTGAACGGGGTCTAAAAGAGCATCAACTCTGAAAGAGCAAGAGACCCGTTCGCTCCTCCGAAGCGTCGCCGGCCAGGCTCGCCAGAAAGGGGCCGCGACGAAACCGGGCCACCGAGGCCGTTCAAGCAGCTGTTCAAGCTGCTCGTCAAGCGCCCCAAGCAACTGGCGCGTTCGCGACGCACCAGACGGGACCGAGACGCCAAAGGTCGCCGAGCGAAGACCACCGAGTCGCCACCGAGGGGCGGCCAGGTAACCGGCCCAGCCTCTCGGAGCCTTCCGGTCATCCTGGCTCTGAGAACATTAAAGGCTTAAAAGCCCATTTCTTTTCCTTGGTTTTGGATAAAAGTCTGTGGCGCCTTGTCTTCCTAAATAGAACTGAATAAGTGCATGATTGTGTACATGATTGAATAGGCATCGGCTGTAGGCTTTTGCTCGTGTCTTGTCCCCATCCCCCATTCATTGACTGCATGCCTACTGAAATTAAATGCCCCATTGTTTGAATGTTCACCTGCTCGTTGCGTCACTTTTCTGCCATTGACCGCCACGGTGCGCTCGGGATGTTAACTGGCTATTAAGGCCGACAAACGTGATAATCTGGTCCGACGGGATTTGGCGAATTAAAACCGCTCGGCTTCGCACACGGAACGAGCACGCTTAAGCGGCTCGTTTTCGTACAGGTCCCATCGAGGAATAAACCCTCGGTATTTCTGTCCGCGCGAATAGTTAGGTATATCGACAATTCGGCGATTGACCCTGTAGCGCGTGGACAGAATAATTCACTAGTTTATGATGCGTTAAGGCATCCATGGCTGGATTTCGGGTTGGTCCGGAGAGTCACGACTGGATTGTCGCCTTCGGTGGGCGCGCGACCGGATTGGACTAAAACGGTCGTCCGCACGCGGCGGAAAACCACAAACAATATATATATATATATATTGTTACGAATCTACCGCCGCCCAGCGTGCGAACGACCGCTTTTCACTAATAGCAGCCGCACGCCCACCGGAAGAGCAATTCAGTCGTGACTTTCTGAAACAACGCCAGAAACCAGTCACGGGTGGGTTCTTAACCCACCACGGCCTAGTCCGTATTCAACCCGCGCGCGACAGGGTCAATCGCCGAATATCGATATACCTAAGTATTCGCGTGGGTAACCTACCGAGAGACCGTACCTCGGCGAAGGCCTGCTTGGACATGAACCGCTTAAGCGGTTCGTTCCGTTCTGGGATAACCGAGCGGGGTATTATCGCCAGACCTCGCCGACCGATTCTTTTATCGATATTCAAAAACCAACTAGTTTTCCGAAAAACAATATGGCACTTTAATGGGGGAAAATGACACGACGAACGGGTACATTTAAACAAGCACATTTATTTTACACACATGCACATATACAGCCATGCAGGTATGCAAAAACACGCATGCAGTCATGCAACCAAACAAGCAATGTGCGGGATGGGCACAAACACGAGCAAGGACCAAGAGTTACCACCGTCTATTAGTTATTATCAATGTACACTTAACAGTTTCTACTTAGGGGACACGGCGCCACAACATTCATTCAAAGAAACGCAAAGAAAAGACCCCCTCATAGACAAGGGAGTCAGACTGGGACCGTGGGCCATTATAACGTGGGGTTTGGTGACCGAAAGGGCACCACGAGACCGTTGCCGGTTACCTGCACCCTCGTGGTGCCTTATGGGCGAGTCGCGACGTCCCGTCCCCCGGCAGCTAGCGTAGCCGCGGTTGAGCTCGGGCCTTCGCGTGCAGGCGAGCTCTCTCCGGCTCTCCCCACACGAACGCGCAGGTTCACGCGACACAGCAGGGCGGCGCCTCCAGCCCGCGTCTCCTTCGCGACGCCCGGACCTCCACCGACTGACTGTTCCAAGCTCCCGACTCTGACACGAGCCCAGACCTCCACACAGCTCCTTGGCTTCTCCAGACTCTCCGAACCCCGACAGACACACTCCGAACCCCGACAGAGACTCGGTTCTCTCCACGCAGCCTCTCTCTTACGACACACACACCTTTCGCTGCGTTCAGCGCTCGCTTTTATTCCCCTCTTCCTCGCCCCACCCTCCTTCCAGCTCCTGCGGGAAACTTCCAGAAGGGGGCGTTTCCCTCGTGGGTCGGGGTTTTTCGTAGCAATCATCCTGGTAGCACTTCTCTATTCTCCCTCCACTCGCCCCTCCCCGTCCCAAAGCGCGGGAAAGTAAGAGGAAAAATCCGTGCGTTATCGGAACGCCTTCTTCTTTCTCCATGGCAGAGACGGTTTTCGATGCGGGAAGGATTGTAGCGTGGGTGTGGAGAAGGTGATTGGTGGTGTGGTTGTTGTAATGGTGGTGTGGTGTTGTAATGGTGGCGTGGTTGGCGTTGGTGGTGGTCGTGAGGGTGGTGTGTTGGGTGTTTGTAAAAAAGGTGGTTGGTGGTTTGGTTGGTCCAAAATAACGATAGCAAAGAATAACGGCTAACTCAAAGATCACAGCCCTGATAACACGAATAATTCCTTAGACCACGTGGGGAAATCTATCTGAACACACACTTAGCGATATAACTGAACTAAGGACCTTTATGGTGTTCTGCAAATTTCCACGGCCGTAACAATATATATACACATATATATAATAGTCCAGAGATGATGATTGTCAATTTCAGACATAAAGTCACTGCCAGCAGGTGACGTCATTGGAACGATGACGGCAAACGTCGCCCAATGTCGAATCAAGAATTAGTGATATGTGGACCCCGAACAATAAAACCATCATCACACTTGAACCCATTGAGATCCATTTTAATTTATGCTGAGGTGTTGGAGTATATGAAGGGGTATTCTCACACGAAAAAATAGGGATCATCGGTTTGGCTGGGGGCGGGGGCCCAAGGTCAAAGGGCGCCCCAAACTATAACTATTTTAATTACTGTTTCGGAGTGATTTTACTTTAAGCGATTCGAAAGATCTCACTTTTACGAGCATTTTGATACCAAGATCATCCAAATCTGTGATATGGCCACTGGAAGATTGTGGGTCAACCAGGGGCGCCCAAATTTGGGGGTGCCCTAAAATGGGCCCTGATGAGCCCCCAGGTCTGAAAATTGACACATAATGTTTTACCGTGGATGCAAACACTTGCACAAAAAGAAGAGTGAAATCTGAGACTATGTGTCAAAATTTCGCTGAAAAATGTGTACACTTGACATGGAACGCCCTTATTTGCGTAATGTGTGCATTCCAGGATAAATTTGATGTTAGTGTGATACCTAGTATGTTTATTGTATCACATGGTGTGATGCAATCAGTTTGGAAGCATTTAAAAAAACAAAAAAAAACATTTAACTTGATTACATTTGCCCCACTTGGGAGATCTTGTCCAAATCCGAATTTAAAGACGTGGCTGTGATGAAAAGCGATGTAGATCGAGTGAGGGAAGATAGAGCAGATGTGAAAAACATGGAGGAATGTAATGTTGAATCATCAGCATTTGGTTATTTCTGGAAGAGAGAAAGTCCTTGATAAAAAGGAGGAAGAGTGTTGGAGACACAACAGAACCCTGAGGGACACCACTGTTGATAAGGAAGGAGGGAGATGTTGAACCATCAACAATGAATGATATAGAACAGTCAGAGAGAAAGCTCAATGAAAGAAGAGGGTGAAGAAGGAAAGCCGAAAGAGGGAAGCTTGAATATCAGACCACAATGCCAAACTCTCTCAAAGGCTTTTGATTTATCAAGGCCTGCAACAAAGGATCCCCCCAGTCTCCCAGAGAAGAAGTCTGGAGACCTTCAAAATATAACGGAGGATATCACGTGGTAGATCTTGCCTTGCAAAAGCCAAAGAAGTCCTTGATAAAAAGGAGGAAGAGTGTTTGAGATAGGACAGAATGCTGAGGCACACTACTGTTGATAGATGCTTGAGGAAATGGGAATTGAGAAGACAAAGACTTTGGAAATCATAGAGGCCAGAGCAATAGGATGATAGTTGGAAGGACGTAAACAATCACCCTTTAAAATAGGCTGTACTTAGGCGAGTTTCCAAGAAAGACGAAAAGTTTGGGTTTTTAAACAAAAACAAAACAAACGAGCAAGCATGTGGTGCTTGGTTGTATGGGAGTGGTGGTGTGTGGAGTAGGGGGGTGGTGGAGTGGTGGAGTGGTGGTGAGTAGGGGTGTGTGGGAGTGGGGAGTAGGGGTGTGGTGGAGTGGGAGTAGGGGTGTGGTGGGATGGGGTAGGTGGAGTGGGGAGTAGGGGGTTGTGGGAAGTGGGGAGTGGGGGTGGGGGGAGTGGGGGAGTAGGGGGGTGGTGGTAGAGTGTGGGAGTGGGTGGTGAGTGGGTGGGGGGTGGTGAGTGGGGGGGGGTGGGAGTGGGGTGTGGGTGGTGGAGTGGGGGGTTGGTTGGGAGTGTGGGTGTGGGGGTGTTGGGAGGGGGAGTGGAGTGGGGGGGTGTGGTGGGTGGGAGTGGGGGAGTGGGATAGGAGTGGGGGGGAGTGGATGGTTGTAGAGTGGGGGTGGTGGGATGGGAGTGGGGGAGTGGAAGGGGAGTGGGGGGGGTGGGATGGGGAGTGGGGGTGGTGGGATGGGGAGTGGGGGGTGGTGGATGGGGAGTGGGGGGTGGTGGATGGGGAGTGGGGGTGGTGGGATGGGATGGGGTGGTGGATGGGGGAGTGGGGGTGGTGGATGGGGAGTGTGGGTGGTGGGATGGGGAGTGGTGGGGATGGGGGAGGGGGTGGGTGGGGGATTGGGGGTGGGGATGTGTGGTGTGGATGAGGATTGGGGGGGGGGGGTGGAGGTTGGTGGGGAAAGTGGAGGTAGGTGGGGATAGGATGGAGTGGGTGTGTGGATTGATGGGGGGGTGAGGAAGGTGGGGGATTGTGGTGAGTGAGGAGGTAGATAGGTGGGGTGGGGTCAATGAGGGATCCGGATCTGACAGACACATTGTAGATAATCGAAGAAACGAACACGAGTTCTCACAAGACCCTTAACCGCTGACGGAGAAGGGGGGGGGGGAGATGATGAGGCATCGTCGTTATACAGGAGATGGAGGACGAAGTGTTCTCAACCCTTGTGCAAAACCTCGACATATATTTAATCCCAAGCCGGCACGTCAGACATCCAAGACAGATAACCCAGCGTCCCCGAGACTGCGCCAATTACACATCACAATGCAACAAGGTCAGCGCGCATCGTAAACGACGATGGGGATAGAGGGGTGTCGCTTGTACGAACGATCGACGCAAGGCCCCAATTTTGACCCAGGGCTGCCGAGCACCATTATAAACCAGACTTTCACCCGTACGGAACCTTACCGCTGAACACCATCGCGGATGAAGCGCCCATGACGCCGAAGAAAGACGCATATTCTGGAGACGCGGAGGTGGACATATTGGTTGAGATGAGAGATCAACGGACGAACTCCGGACCGGAAATAGCCCTGGTGATGCTGTGTGTCACGAGCCGCCGCTGCCACCACCCACGAAGATAATGGCCGCCTCGGACACGCCCCCTTCGCGAGGATAATCCTCGATATCCACGCTATAAAAAGCCCACACTCCGCACCAACTGCGACTACAGCCGACGTTCGACCGCAGGCTCCACGACGTATTTAAAATTCTTGTCGCCGCTTACTCGACTTTGCAACTGTGAATCAATGCTAACCCGGATGCAAATGGTGTTATGCGGCTTGCGTGATTACGTCAGCGCGTTATACGTATTGACAGGGCACGCGTGATGATGCACACTGCGCCACGACAAATCTCATCCATTATAACGATTCAATCATTGCAATTCAGTCTTCACTATACAGATTCGAGGTATGTCGGCGTGTAAACGAATCTTCCAAATGGCCTCTGATCAATGTTGCATTTTTTTCTTAACACTAGTACGTGCCCGTACGGGCGTGGCGCGTACTGCAAAAAAAAAAATAATAATAAATAAAAAAAGAAGAATTGTGACGTCAATCGGACGTCATAGCACCGTGTCTTGTCATTGGTTTGGTAAATAAATGGCCAGAACTTGGGAACCACTTGTCGATTAATATCAAACCTTGAAAAGGCACATCCACAGAGCCCAGCAATATACCTGGCAAGTTTAAATTAGATCGGACCAGTGGTTGTCGAGAAACAGCGGTCGCAGACAGACAGACAGCAGACAGACAGACAAGCCGGTAGGCGGCCATGGGTCGCCGAGCATTCCGATGACCTTTGACCCCTGATCTGAGTTAATCTAGTATTTTTTTTTCTAAGTACTTACGAAATTGCAATCAAACGTTAACCCGTGTATGAGCAAGGGGCTTTGAATGGTCATTTTGCCCGAAAAATGCACTCATTGACCTTTGACCCCTGACTTAGCGAGATAGGTCAATATGTCCTGAAGCAAAGTTGTAGTACTCATTGAGTACTCATGTACCTATGAACTTTCATTCGTATCGGTTAAACCGTGTAGGAGCAAGGGGCTTTGAATGGTCATTTTGCCGAAAATGCACTCATTGACCTTTGACCCCTGACCTAGCCGAGATAGGTCAATATGTCCTGAAGCAAAGTTGTAGTACTCCATTGAGTACTATGTACCTATGAACTTTCATTCGTATCGGTTAATCCGTGTAGGAGCAAGGGTGCTTGAATGGTAATTTTGCCTGAAAAATGCATTATTGACCTTTGACCCCTGACCTACTCGAGATAGGTCATTATGCAAATGAGCAAAGTTGTAGTACTCATTACGGTCTATAAGTCATGTAAAGATTCATTCCATTCGGTTCAACCGTCTTGGAGCTAGTGTACTTTGAATTTTCAGCGGGAATGCTCAATGGCCCTCGGACACCCAAGTTGAGAGGGTTACCATTTGGAAACTATAAGATATAGAAAAAATGGATTCATATAGCGGATAGAGAATCACCTTAAGATTATGCATACCAATCTCATAGAGTTCCATCTACTGATAACTACTCGGTATCAATTTGAATGAAAAGTACCGAAAATGCGGTTTGAAATCGGAAATCCCCAAAGTTCGAGGGGTGCTGTGTGGTGAACAAAGATCTAAATCGAAAATCCGGCTCGATCGTTTGTGCACAATGTATTCCAGAAGATTAGTTGAATTTTCATGACCATCTGACCATACCCTAGGAGGAGTAGCATTCGGCGCGAAGGCACCTCCAGCTCTCGCATATTATCGATTTTTCACTAATTGACCTTTGACCCCTGACCTAAGCGAAATCGGTCAATATGTCCTGAGGCAAAGTTGTAGTATCATTGAGTACCATGAACCTGCAAAGTTTCATTCTATCGATGCACTCACCTGGTCGCTAGGTGGCCTTCAATTTTCGCCAATTTTCGCGCATACCCTAATTGTAGGGGCGCTGCGGGTAAAGTATCCATATATCACAAAAAACGGAATATATTTGGTAGAGCATCACCTGTAGTCATTCGTGCCAAATTTCACAATCCTACGTGGGATATGGCTTTCGGAATTGATTTCGCGTGAACGGTACCGATTTTGAAGGTTTTTCGGTTGTTGCTAGGGAACCAAAGCGTCCCTAGCAACCATCACAATTTCCAAAGCACTCGGTCATAAGATGTACCACCACCCGAGTTTGGTCAAAATCGGCCCACGTTTACTACCAATTATGCTGATGACAAACGTCAGCCTTGGAAGCATGCTCCTTGATGCAGCACCCATTTCCAACATTGCATCCAGTTCCGGTCTATCAATCCCATAACCCTTTGGACATAGTAGTACCTAATACTAAGTCCTGTGAAAGTGCAATCGCTGGGAATTCTTTGGATTAGGTCGTGACCCCAACCAATGGGTGACCCAACGTGAGTCAAAGGGTAAGACTTGTGGTGATAGTACAATGGACTTGTGTTTTTGAAGGCACCATGTGATCTTGAACGTCTACATTGACTATAATCTAACTTTATATGTTGTTAAGAGAGCATGTTTCATGTCCCCACTCGAAGAACACCATGTTTTTAGTCAACTCAACAACTGAACCCAGGAACCAATCGAGCTAAACTAGTAAATCAATCTGAATCAAATGGAAGACCAAATCATGCATTGGACATCATAAGGGACCACAAAGAATAAGTGAAGAACAAAGATGGGGTCATCAGAAGGAACATGGATAGGATTCAGGTTCAGCCGCTACTCCACTGCAGTCAACTCTATCCAGGCGCTATATCCTCACCCCTCCAGGCTCTACCCTCAAAACCCATCCAGATGCTACCCTCAAGCCCATACAGGCACTATCCTCAAACCCATCCAGGCTCTACCCTCAAACCCATCCAGATGCTACCCTCAAGCCCATACAGGCACTATCCTCAAACCCATCCAGGTGCTACCCTCAAACCCATCCAGGTGCTACACTCAAACCCAACCAGACGCAGCCAAGTGAGCCTTACAGAAGATCTTCTGTTCTTCTCCTTAGACAGATAGATATTCACTTCTCCAACTACAGATAGATAAAGAAAGAGATGAAAGAAAAGAAAAAACAAGAATTGAAAGGAATAAAGAGAAATGTGAAAAAGTAGAAAGAAATTTGAAAGGAACAAGGACCAAAGATGTTGGGAAGAACCTGGACAGACAGATTTCATCGGTTACTCCGCAGGCTTCAAATACGGCAACAGGGACCAAGCTACCAGCGGTCCGTCAGTGGGGAAGCACAGTCCACACAGCCTCGGGAGATGACATGAGAACCGTGTCTTCCATGAGATGTACAAGGACATGCAAAGATCTTTGACACAGCATGGGGCCATTTGGCCCATCATGCCTGTGCCATATCAACACCACAAAATTAAGTCTCAGTTTATTTACAGAATTTAAATTTCACAGGGGCAAGCACAGGTATCACCAGGGTAATGTATAGCACACACACACACACACACACGCACGCACACACGTGCAGGTGTTAATTTTATTTTTATTTATTTAATTCGGAGATGAGGCGGAGGCGTTGAATGTTGCATGAACACCAACAATCTGTTCATCTTTTGACGAGACCCATTCATAGACGTCACAATCACTGCAGTCCACACACATGTATTAAATGGTATACACCAGTTGTTGTAGAGTTTTAGAATTATAACTGAAAACCATGCAATCGTTTGCATGAGAGGGTGTGGCAGGTGAGAGTGTGCAAATCGAGTGGAGAAGAACCCGCCAAGATGGCGAAAGCACCTTCCATGGAAGACATTTGTGTCCACGACGTGATTCAGTTGATGCGAGACTGCACAACTCACACGGATTTTGCTCATAGATTATAAAATAAATAAATCTGTTCCCTTTATGTCAAAGATGCCATTGATTCCGATGCGAAGAAAGTTCCAGTCTTACTCCTGCACAGATTAAACTCCACCGCCATGAAAAACAGCCGGCATTTGGTGGTAGATGTTAAAGATCTCACTGTGTCCTAAAGAGCAGGCGAGCTATCACTGGCACCGTGAACAAAGTACAAAATCCTGCCCTAACCTACAGGGGCCACTGCATCAGTGGCGCAGTCACGCCCTCAGCCAATTTTGTTGCACTGCAGCCTCGTGCTGCATACGTATGTATGAAGAAGAAGTGGTCTTCGTCTGGACCATAATAAGGGTCATCTGGACCATAATAAGGGTCATCTGGACCATAATAAGGGTCATCTGGACCATAATAACAGTCATCTGGACCATAATAAGGGTCATATGCACCATAATGAGGGTCATCTGGACCATAATAAGGGTCATCTAGACCATAATAAGGGTCATCTGGACCATAATAAGTCATCTGGACCATAATAAGAGTCATCTGGACCATAATAAGGGTCATCTGGACCATAATAAGGGTCATCTAGACCATAATAAGCCATAACGTGCAGGGTCGAGGCCAAAGTCTCCAGGTCTGACCTGGATTCAACAATCTAATGGCTTCCTACACTCTGGTCCAGATGAAGAACACTCGGTGGTGGTGGTGGTGGTCTCTCTGGTCATGGTTTATATTATTACCCTGTCCATGCGAAGCGAAAAGTGGGGTTAAACAATTGCTTCATGTCCATCTGTCTGTCCGTCCGTCTGTCTTATCAGTTTATGATCGAGGAACACCGTATTTAAATCAAATGTTAAATTTTGAACACAAATCGGAACATGAATACAGTGTAAAGACAAGCTTGCCGTTTTACCTTATTTTGGATCTGAATTTATCCCAATTGCTCATACACAGAAATGAGTGAGATTTTTTTTACTGCCTGTTAGCCTGGCTGTCAAACAAAATTTAGAATCATCCCAAACAGGAAACTTACTCTTTTTTTAAGGACGTTATAATGGACACAAACAACAGGCACGAATGACGAATGTGACGTGTTCGATAGGGTGATGTAACGTGTTAGATAACAGTGGGGAAATTGGCGGTAAAACCCAGAATTAATTTATTTATACACTTTAAACCTCTTTAAATTTTATTTAAATTGAATTATAGACTTGACACTGTATTACTCAAATCGCCTTCATCATACTTCCAAAAACAATACAATATATCGACATATAGCACGAGAGGGCAGTGGTGTGAGAGTGTGAAATCTAGTGAAAAAGAACCTTCCAAGATGGCGATGTACGATGTCCATTGACGCACATTGTATGGGATCAATGAAGCCTCCATCTCCTAAATTGCGACTCAACGTTGTCGTATTACAGTGTTTCTGGGTGCTTGGAGTATAAGACTCCTTCAATGCTTTGGATTTTTTTAACGATCTTTAAAATTATTACTTTATTAAGATTGAAGTAAAGGAGGGCCGGACCGTCCCTTTATTTCCCCTTGTGGATTCTCTCCATCACAATGAATTTATTAAGGCTAATTTTGCAGATATAATCACCGAATTAATTAACATGGGCTGTTAACACAATAACTCACTCAAACCCTTAACATGGGCTGTTAACACAATAACTCACTCAAACCCTTAACATGGGCTGTTAACACAATAACTCACTCAAACCCTTAACATGGGCTGTACACAATAACCCCACTCAAACCTTAACATGGGCTGTAAACACAATAACTCACTCAAACCCTTAACATGGGCTGTCAACACAATAACTCACTCAAACCCTTAACATGGGCTGTTAACACAATAACTCACACAAACCCTTAACATGGCGTTAACACAATAACTCACACAAACCCTTAACATGGGCGTTAACACAATAACTCACTCAAACCCTTAACATGGGCCGTTAACACAATACCACTCAAACCTTAACATGGGCTTAAACATAACTCACTCAACCCTTAACATGGGCGTTTAACACAATAACAACTTAAACCCTTAACATGGGCCGTTAACACAATAACCAACTTAAACCCTTAACATGGGCCGTTAACACAATAACCAACTTAAACCCTTAACATGGGCCGTTAACACAATAACCAACTTAAACCCATAACATCATCTCCATCAACTCGTCTTTACATCGTCGTCGTCTTCGTCTTCGTTTCGTCGTCGTCATCATCATCATCATCATCATCATCATCATCATCATCGTATTATTGGATCACGTTTATCGTCATTATTATTAAAGTTAAGTTTCATGATCTTAATAAATCAAGAAAATAAACTTTATTTCATGTTTTTAAAATACAGAAAGTTAACCCTGGTGTTGCCTTAACGGTTAAGGTGGCTGTCTTCTGATTCTCGGCTTGGTTCTTGAGTTTGAGCCCCTGTTGTGCTGTTAACCAACACCAGGTAAGTTGACTCAGCTTGTCATCCTTCTGGGTTCGGCAAAATGAGTACCAGGTTACTAGAAACAGGGCACTGCATCAGCAGCACAGCTGCACTCCCAGCAATGATGCAACCTGCAGCCACAGGCTGCGTATGTAATCACAATAATACTTTATTTTATGTTCGTAATAACTCTTTTATTCACGAAAATAAATATCACAAACTTATTCATTAAAAGTACAATTTGGACAAATTTTAAAGTTGAAATCCCGAACTCGATTTTCCCCATTACCCCCAAAGTTTGCGGATTTGAGGTTCACAGGGATGTTCAAGAACGTCACCCCCGTGAACGGCAAGACCCTCCTGTATCTACCTGAACACTGCGCGGGGTATCGTGTTCCATGAACCCTCCAGTTGGTTAAAGTGCTGTTTACCGTTTCAGCCAAGTCATGCACTTTGAGATCCCAAGTCGAGAAGTTGTACCCAATACAGTGAGCACGTACAACAAGCCGAGCGAGATAAACGAGTTTATTGGGTGCAAGTTCCGACCTGACCTGCTCGAGCTTGGGTGTGCCTCGTCAACGCGTCCAGATACCTCCGGAGAGGTCGGTGGTGGTTCAGAGTGTTTCCGATCAGGTAGAACGTGCTCAGCAGAAGAACAATCTCTGCTCTGATTTGTCACCATTGCTAACGACATCTCATAAACAACCACTTTGACATTGACCGGATTAAACGGAAGCACCACTTGCGGGACGTAGGTTCGTTAAAACAACCTGTGTTGTTTTCGTGGTATTTTTGCAGAAATACTTTACGATCATCGTACTTTACGCGGGTTTACTAAACGTTATCTGAAGCTCAAACCTCGCTAATCTGAAGTCCTGCACGAGGCCGAACTCGACTAATTGGCCAGCAGGAGGCGCCGCATCCAGGAGTACAGCAGGGGGAGCACCCGGCTCAAAGCCGGCTGTCCTGTCTTGCACTGATGTTGTGCGTTAAACATTCCACGGTGTTTGTCGAAAACGCTCCAACTGCCAATTGAAGGCACAACGGTGAAACTGTCGGGAAATTTTTGTTGGTGATTTTAGTCTGCCAGTGGCAGTTGCTTAATTAATTAACGACCCTTGCAGTCTTTCATTGCTTCTATTAATGACGTACGCATGAAGGAAGAGATAAAATGAGAAATTAAAATTGAGAAAGGATGTAATTGGGTGTGTGGGAGAATTGGAGAGAGACTGGATAGAAGGGAGCTGATCGGGGTAAGAAGCTGGCTTAAGATATTAGGGTCTTGAATTTGAGCCCCTTGTCTACCGTTGAATGAACACCAGGTGGGTTCACTCAACCTGACATTCTTCCGAGGTTGGCGAAATGAGTACCAATGTACTGACAATAGAGGACACTGCATCAGTGGCACAGCTGCACGCCCAGAAAATGATGCACCCACAGGCTGCACACCAGAAACGGATGGCTCATTTAACTTCTGCTCGTCCTTCTGATCACTCCTCGTACATCATTCGGAAAAGAAGAATTATTTATGTGAAACTCGTTAATGACGTTATCTATATCTATCTATATATGTATATATACATATATAGTAGTAGTAGTGTATGTTTGTTTGTACTCTTATAACTCGAGAACTAGGTATCCCAGAGTAAAACTAAAGGCATATTCGGAATCAGCATATCTAAGAGGTACTACAGCACACCTGGGATGTTTAAAAAACCGAAAAAAATCGTAAATTTTTTTTTGGCCGTTTCAATTTTTCTGATGTAATTGATTGATTTTCCGCGTCGCGACTTTTTTTATTCACAACCTGATCAAAA
>CM068968.1:21065225-21075345 GCA_035128595.1 Eptatretus atami
CCAGTTTCTCCTTTCCATTTCCCATCCCACCCTTCGAATAATTCTACACTGAACACTCTGTGGCCCCCAAACGACATGCCCCTGAGCTCACGTTTCAGAGGGTGCTCCAAGCAGTGCAGGCACAATGTTGGGTGGAATGTGTTAATGTTTCTTCCTTCTGGGTGAATAGTTGCTTTGAGTTTCATTTCACCTGTACTTTGTCGGTTCGTAACATCAAAGATGGTAAATCTCTCCATGGTCGAAATTTATGGCTTCACAGGATACAGAATGTTCAGTAGTTTTCTGGATAGGACATCCAAGTATCTGTGCACTTTGATTGCCCTGCACTCCCTCAATAATAACTTGAAATTGTCAACACTGGGTGAACAGCATGGGCAAAATGGACCGAACCATCTGCACTTCTGGTCCAAAAGCATGATATCTCATGAGCAGGTAAGTATCCAAAGTTTTGTTGCCAGTTCAATAGCTATCCACAATGACTCCAGTGATCCTCAACAGTTAAAGTAGCTGTTGCAAGATCACCAGCAGCACCACTTGTCTACTGGCGGATTATGAAATTCTTTCAGCCACTTAACAGCATACTGGCATGCCCATATCCTCGTGTTGCCTCTTCGTGTGTGCGGGGAGATCAAATCCACAATGGCTTCGGTTTACGCTTCACAGTCTCATTGAATGTGCTGATGACCTGTTCGCTTGTGTGCTGCCGCATACCATCGTCAATGCTCCTCAAGAATAGCACAACTCTGTGTTGTTCTCATCAATCAAGAATCGGACAATCTTTTTTGCAGAGATGAGTTAACTTGCCCACTTGCGGAAAACCTTCCCCTCGATGTCTTGCATGTTCGTTCGGACTCCTGCTTTGTAAAGTCCTTACAATGTCAATAACGTTGCGTTGTTGACCTGTTGAGAGTTGTTTACCTTTTTGAGCACACCGTTTAGGGATAGTAAAAGAATCATTTTTTTCAGTCTTGTTAAATGAACGTTGCCCGCTCAGCATCACCGAGCTGAGATCAGTCGGTCCCCTGTACAAGCTAACAAGCTCAGAAAGTTGAAACTGCAGTTGCTATGAGTGTGTCACAATCTGATAGGTGTCCCTCAATAAATAAAACAACTCAGCAAATGCGTGTGCCCCGGAATGAGATCCAATGCTTTCTTCTTTCGCTAGCCTTTACTTTGAGTGGGGTTATAGGGCACACTGACAGCTTTGTATGAAAAGAAAAAATAATAACCCTGATTATATTCTGAAACAAAAACATACCTATGCTTATTATTCAAAACATCTACGCACTGGAAAACATGGACAGGAATAACTGGTGCTGAAATGGTGAGGACTTGTAATACTCATCCCACCTGAGGGGGGCTGCACGATACACTTACATCGAGAATTTGCGTCCATCCTCACCTCACCTCCAAACCACCGGAAGATAAAAACACCCTATCATTAAATGGGGCATGCGATCCTCTGTAGCAAGTCTGGATGTAATTGGGGCCAGAACTGTAGAGGATAGCATGGACAAACAACCACACAACAAACAAACACACAAACCCGTCCGTGAATGATGTAAGGTTCCTTGCATGATTGTGCAAGTTCACCAAGCATTTTAAATGGCATTTGACCTCATCTGACTATGTCAGATCCTACTTTGCCAGTGTATTCTCATCCTTATTCTATGAATCACATGTTACACTTCTCACCAATGGAGGTTTGTCATTGCTTCATGAACTTATTCAAAATCCTTCTGGCTCATCCAAAAAAACAAACACAAAGAATTGTCTGTCATTTCCTTTGGCTTTGTTGGTTGATTTGCATACTGCCTTCCATTTCATTACATTTCTTTTCGCTCCACTTGGGCAACTTTGTTTGTTGAACTGAGTGAACATGTTTCAGATAACGAGGTTTTATTGTGACTCAGATTATTCTCGCCATAAAGTTCATTATACATTTGATAAAGTTTAATGGCTTGGGAAGACTGCAATACTTTCAGAATGCTGAAAGGTAACGGCAATTGCCTTCAGATGTCGTGGATGTAGCTGAACTCGGAACACCATAGTTCAGCAGTTTTAGTCTGGCAATGATACATTTTTGGGCCAATCTATTGCTCTCACTGATGTTGCAGCAACCTCACCTGGGTGTAGATTTGATGCTGTCTGGAGCTCATCACCAACGCCTGCAAAATCAAATAAGCAAATTAGATTGCTAGGAAATAAACAAACGTGCTACCTTCTGCTCAACAATGAATACATACATACATGGGAGCATGGACAAGCATCATACTGCAATCTACTTTCTGCCAGTACTCCAGGGCCTCTTGACATCTCCCAAGCCAAACTGCCATCCATCTCTTAGGTAATGACCATTCAGGCACCCCCCGAAAGGGACCGCCCAGGTTTAACCCAAGGTAGAGCCTTTGGCTCACAGGAGCTACACTCCATCCTGGCAGATTTTAAATATAATCCTGCTGGTTGTCCATGGTCCATCACCCTCCTCACACCGGGAGACTCGTGGGGGGCTGGTTGTAATCATCAACACTCGACATGAACAGGTTAGTACAGGTTTTCTGATACCCATACAAAGCCACAGATCTGATCTGGCCTGACATCAAGGGTTGGGTGCCACTGACATCACCAGGCTGCTCGTCATCTATTAGACAGCAAAGCACAGGCTCCAATTCCTAAAGCAATCCCAATCTCAGCCTCCAACGTAGCCAGATTAAACAGCACACCATACCCGAGCAAATAATATGACAGCTCTACATATAAACAAACATTAACAGCTTCGAACATAAACTAACAAAATACATACAAATGATGTGTATGACAAGCTTCTTCAGATTATACTGGTTTGTCCTACCTTTCATTGCATGTGTCTTCATTTAATAGCTCCATCTCTGGCTTCAATCCAGTTGTACACATCTAAACCCTAACATTTGAAATTTTTGGGCTGAAAAAAAGTTTCTTGTGTACACACTGTAATGCCTGGTGTCCAATCCTGAATTTTTTGTGGCTTTGTACTAGACTCTTTTTAATTAAGAACTTAGATGTTGGAGAATTAAACGTCATATGAAGTGAATATAAAACATTGAAACATCATTCCCCAAAATTTGACACCAAATATGTCGGGTGATGGATTTGTTTAGTGGCTACCATCTCCTAAAATGGTACATTATAAAGTTAGAGATGATCAAAACTGAAATTTGAAAATCCTTTCCTATCGAAAAACTTAATATTTTGAACAAAAATAATTATTTGGCTCTCGGTGAAGTAGTATTTAGGATATAGAAATCGGCCTTTTTGTGGTGTCCATCTTTAAAAATGGCTACCAGCACCATCTCCGGCAAAATTGAGATGGCCTTGGGTCTAAGTTTGTTGTCTTGATGAGTTTCCATCTCTTGTGCAAGTCATGCTTTTCATACAAATGCATGATTGATCTTGAAAGGCGTGGGTATGCAATCTTTCATTGCTCGTTCCGTCATTCTGCCAAACTCATTGAATAGCACCACCACCACCAATTCAGAAGATTCCTTCAGCAAGCACTCTCGCTCACATGTGACGTTCCACCTAAACTAGGCTCGGTGTCCTTATTATTCCTCTGCCAACTGAAGGTGTGTGTTTTTTTCAACCCCTGTCTGTCCGTTCTGTCTGTCTGCTATTGTTTGTGTGCATGAATATCTCATAATTTTGTGGACAGATTGTAACAAAATTGGTGGAACAGGTGCGTGTGTGACAAGAACGAAAATTGATAGATTTCAGTGAAGATCTGGACCCGGAATCTCGATTTACAAAGTGATTTCTTCACCATTGAGAGATGGTGAACAAAACGCATATGCACGATAATTTCAAAAGTTGTGGATTGAGTTATGACAAAACTTGGTGTATGTCTGGATGAAGTTTGGGGGAAGTGAACAATAAAAAGCGATTATATTTGGTTTCAGTCTGGATCAGATCTGGCCTATCAGGAGTGGGATACAAAAACGTAAGCCATTCACCCTGGTGGGGGTAGTCTCTACCAGAGGTATCTGGTCCTCTGCATGTCACACCTCATTTAAACGCTCTTTAAGTCCTACAAGGTTTTCCATGGATAAATCACCACCATCGAACTCGGCGGCGCGAATCTTGCAATAAATTTGGGGATTTTTTTATCCTCAGTCAAAGTCTAAATTTTTTTACTGGCCCTGATAGTACACTTCTACGATGGTTGCCCCCGTGTTTCACTACATCAATGCCAACGACAGCGCATCATTCACGCGCATAAGTAAGGGTGGGAGTAGGAGCATCCCCATCAACATGGTCTTTTTCAACGCCCATTAACGCCTCCCAGCCACCTTTCCAAGTTTTCTCCCAGTTTGTTCCTGAATGTTTGGTGGCGCATCATCTTCTCCACCCCTGTGTCCTCACCTATCACCTCATTCTTTCCAACATACAGTTATTTCCAATCTCCCCCCCCATGTCCCCTAAACCTGAGTTGTTGTTCCACCACCTCCCCCACTGGCTTCTCTCTGTCCTCTCTCCTCTCGTCTCTCTCTCTCTCTCTCGTCTTCTTCTCGTCTCTCTCTCTCTCTCTCTCTCTCTCATGTTATTTTCGTTCCATTACCCCTGAATCTCTGTTCAGGTTCTTCATGAGCCTTGAATTGATAGAAAAAAGTGTGTCACCTCTGTGCCAGAATGGAACTAATATATATGTTAGAAAACACCAAAAACAATTACATCCCAGGGTGGCATTATTGCTTGTAATTAACAAAACTATAGTTATAATAAGCCCTGTGGGGGTCAAGATAGAGCTTATTTGGAAGAAAATGGATGGGGGTGTTGCTCTATAATAATGGAGATACCAACGAAAGAATACTAATGATACTCAAATGAGGGTAAAGTGCAGGACTGAAGATTCAAATGTGGGGATACAGAGGAAATGGTAACAAGGAACAGGAAAGAAGGATGTGGGATATCATGAAGCAGGTAGGGAGTTATAGCGGTTGAAAAAAATTCCAGTCCCTCAGGATTTTACTTTTGGAGGAATGGGGCCCTCTGCATGAGGATTGGAAGGAGAGTGGGGGAATGATGCAGGAATGATGGAGGAAGTATTTCCGGAGCGGTCCTATGATGGGAAAGATTCCAGTAGGCTGAGGGTGTAGATTTGCAATCGCTAATAATACCAGGTCTTGATTTTAAACTGAGGCTTGCCTGAAGAAGGAGAGATTCTGCGGAGATGAGAATGGGATTGAGAGGGTTGATGGAATCTGCTGAGGAAAAGGAAGAGCATGAGGCTATCAGGGGTGGCAGGAGTAAGGGATATTCGTGAAAGTATGGGATCAGCTCTGTGATGGGTGGGCAGTTGCAGAGGAGTGAGAGCGGGCAAGGGTGGGGAGTAGGCCTTTGATATGAACGGAGGTTAGCAGGAGGAGAGTGGCAGGCCAAACTGGAAGGAAGGAGGTTGTAAGAAAACTTGAGAAAGTTGGGAATGCAGAGAGAGAGAGAGAGAGAGAGAGAGAAGATATCCAGGATAGAGTGTTGTGGAGAGGGAAACCTCTTGCTGCCACGCATATTAAATGGTGGGGATAATTGGGGCCATGAAGAGTAAGAGTTAAGAATGAAAGGAAAATAATAGATGAAAGTCGATGTGATAAGGAAGGAAAAATGAATGGAACAGAACCCTAAAGATCATTTAATACGATGTCAAAGTATAGAACTGGAAGACCACGAACCGTGAGCATACTCGCCAGGCCCGAACAGTTAGTTTGTATCTCCCGATAGGCGGATCTGGATTCAGACCTGAACCAAAATCGAATCGGCCTTGTTCTTTTTCACCTAACTCATACACCACAAGTTTTTGTCAAACTCGTCACATTTTGAAACTATCATCATGCTTTTATCGGTTTGGCACATATCTCTCACCGTACAGAATCACTTAAAAAAAAATCCAGTAGCCAGATCCGGATCTTCAACAAAATTAATCAATTGTCCTTGTCCCACATCAAAACTTGTCCACCAATTTCGTTCGGAGGATGCGCTAACAACTTTTTGAGATATCCTGTTCAACAGACAACGGTCACAGACCGGGTGAAAGCGTAACGTCCGTCACTTTCGGTGGGCGCAGCGTAAATTACGTCCAAATTTACGTTCCTAACCATATATTTCATGTCGGCCTGAATGCTATGTCCGTCGCATGATGTGCCACTTATTATATTATATATATATATATATATATAAGTATATTATATATAATATGACGTCACGATTTGTTTTGGCACCGCAAAGCTCAGGGTTACGTTGGCTGACTACTGATCGGGGGAAAATGAGTGTTAAAAAAAAGAAAACAACAACCTTGATCTTCATACAGCACCCTCCAACAGTGAATCAGAAAAAGAAGATGACGTTCAAAGAGGGATTTGAAAAAGCATTTGTTTGTCGGCAACATTTGACAGTTGACAACCGGTGTGCCAAGTTGCACACATCAAAGCTGGTCGATCTGCAATTGGGAGGGAAAGATGCTTATAATCCTTTTTGTTATTTTGTTCATCAATGCACTTTCATCTTGACCTTAAGTCAAATTAATTAATATCATCCTCCTCCTTTTATTTTATGTGTTTGTTTGTTTATATATTTATCATTTAATTTGGACATATTCAACATTTCTTGGTCGTCTGTCTAGAGTCGTCATCAGTGCTCATGAGGCTGTCACGGAGGTTGTCGTAAAGCTATCAGCAAGTAGTTATTTTGGCTCATCGGTCGCCTTCTGTGGCTCATTGTCATTAGGATGGTGAATTTCTGGTGCAGAATGGCGTTTGTAGCGGCGTGTGTGCCTCTCTTGCGGTGGTTGTTCTCTCTCTGATGATGACCCTGGCGCTCTTCAGCAGTTGCCTCCTCTGCAAGTACAGATCTCTTGCAGTCTTGAGCTCACGGACCAGATGGTTTATTCTCGTGAAACACTTTGTGAGCATCTCAAGGATGTGTGGTTTGAGGCCGCTGTGGTTCCTGCAGCAGCTCCTTTGGCGTGTGAGTCCAGGCATTAGACCTGTAGGTAACTTTTGGCTTCCTTGGACTTCAGTCTTCCTTGTGGCCCGAAGTGCGTCATCACAAAGCTGCCATTATAAACGTCCGAATGTTGTCAAGGCGAGTGCTTGCTGAGGGGACCTCGCCTGAGAGAGTTTCTTCAGCAAGGGAGGAAGGACAGGAGAGGGCTCAATGACGACCTTGCCTCGCTGCAGCACACGACCTTGGGTCCCTCTCCCTTAAGCTTGTAAGTCAGAGCAGCGGGTACAGTTCCTTGGTCCATTCGGGGCCTCTGCCGCCGATGTCTGCCATGAGTTTGTTGGTCAGCCCGGGTCATACGTAGAATGCCACCCTGTTGGCATTGGTTGTGCTCTTGTACCGCGGGGGTCAGTGGCTGTGCTTCTACAGTGTGGTGATGCATTGCTCAAGTCTTGATCCACTCTTCCTCAGTGTCATTTGCTCGCCGCTGTTGTTGCCGGTGAACCTGTTCATTTAGCCTGGCTCATCTCTCCTCTTATCTCTCACTTGTTGTCTCTTAGTGTGTTTTCACTTCACTGCAGCTGCCTTGGGACCAATGGAAGGCTCTTCCCTTTTCAAAGGCAATTAAAAATCAGAAAGTCAAAATTTTCAATCAGAAACTTTGTAAAACGTTCACAACGGCTCTGTCCCAATCCACTGGTCTGTCTTTGTCTTATTTGATGCAGCGTTGTGATAAAAAAAGTCGGCACGCCGGAAAATCAATCAATTACATCAGAAAAATTGAAACGGCCAAAAAAAATTTACGATTTTTTTCGGTTTTTTAAACATCCAGTGTGCTGGTAGTATCTTAGATATGCTGATTCGAATATGCCTTTAGTTTTACTCTGGGATACCTAGTTCTCGAGTTATATGAGAGTTACAAACAAACATACACTACTACTACTATATATGTATATTACATATTATAGATAGATATAGATAACGTCATTAACGAGTTTCACATAAATAACTTCTTCTTTTCCGAATGAATGTACGAGGAGTGATCAGAGGAGAGCAAAGTTAAATGAGCATCCGTTTCTGGTGTGCAGCCTGTGGGTGGCATTCATTTTCTGGGCGTGCAGCTGTGCAAACTGATGCAGTGTCTCTATTGTCAGTACATTGGTACTCATTTTCGCCAACCTCGGAAGAAATGTCAGGTTGAGTGACCCCAACCTGGTGTTCATTCAACGGTAGACAAGGGGGCTCAATTCAAGACCGCTAATATCTTAAGCCAGCTTCCTTACCCGATCAGCTCCCTTCTATCCCGTCTCTCTCCATTCTCCACACACTACCCAATTACAATCCTTTCTCAATTTTAATTTCCATTTTTATCTCTTCCTTCCATGCGTACGTCATTAATAGAAAGCAATGAAAGCCTGAAGGGTCGTTAAATCTAATTAAGCAACTGCCACTGGCAGACTAAAATCAGCAACAAAAATTTCCGACAGGTTTTTCACCGTTGTGCCTTCCAATTGGCAGTTGGAGCGTTTTTCGACAAACCCGTGGAATGTTTAAGCACAACATCAGTGCAGAGACAGGACAGCCGGCTTTGAGCCGGGTGCTCCCCCCTGCTGTACTCGCTGGATGCGGCGCCTTCTGCTGGCCAATTAGTTTCGAGTTCGGCCTCGTGCAGGACTTCAGATTCGCGGAGGTTGAGCTTCAGATAAACGTTTAGTAACGGCCCGCGTAAAGTAGATATCGTAAGTATTTCCTTGGCAAAAATACCGACGAAAAGCAACAGCAGGGTTGTTTTAACGAACCTAGCGTCCGCAGTGGGTGCTTCTTTAATTCCGGTCAATGTCAAAGTGGTTGTTTATGAGATGTGTTAGCACATGGTACAGAATCAGAGCAGAGATTGTTCTTCTGGCTGAGCATCGTTCTACCTGATCGGAACACTCCTGAACCACCACCGACGCTCTCCGGAGGTATCTGGACGCGTTGTACGAGGCACACGCCAAGCTCGAGGCAGCGTCAGGTCGGAACTTGCACCCAATAAACTCGGTTTATCTTCCGCTCGGCTTTGTTGTACGTGCTCACTGTATTAGGGTACAATTCTCGAACTTGGGGATGCCTCAAAGTGGCATGACTTGGCTGAAACGGTAAACAGACTTTAACCAACTGCGAGGGTTTCATGACCGATACCGCGCCCCCCGCTCAGTGTTCAGTAGATAGCACGGAGCGGTTCTGCCGTTCAAAGCTGCGCTGGGTGACGTTCTTGAACATCCCTGTGACCAAATCCGCAAACCTTTGGGGGTAATGGGGAAAATCGAGTTCGGGATTCAACTTAAAATTTGTCCAACAATTGTACTTTTAATGAATTAAGTTTGTGATATTTATTTCGTGAATAAAAAGAGTTTATTAACGAACATAAAATTAAAGTATTATTGGTGATTACATATCGCAGCCTGTGGCTGCAGTTTGCATCATTGCTGGGAGTGCAGCTGTTGGCTGCTGATGCAGTGCCCTGTTTTCTAGTACCTGGTACTCATTTGCCGAACCCAGTAAGGATGACAGCTGCAAGTAACTTACCTGGTGTTGGTTTAACAGCACAGCAGGGGCTGCAAAAACCTCAAGAACCAAGCGAGAATCAGAAGACAGCCACCTTAACCGTTAAGGCAACACCAAGGGTTACTTTCTGTTTTTAAAAACATGAAATAAATGTTATATTTCTTGATTTATTAAGATCATGAAAGCTTAAACTTAATAATAATGAGATAAACGTGATCAATAATAACGATGATGCTGATGCTGATGATGTGATGACTACGACGAGAAGACGAAGACCGAAGACGACGAACGATGATAAAGACGATTGAATGGAGATGATGTTTGGGTTTTAAGTTGGTTATTGGTTATCGTGTTAACGGCCCATGTTAAGGGTTTGAGTGAGTTATTGTGTTAACAGCCCATGTTGACGGTTTGATTGAGTTTTTGTGTTAACGGCCCATGTTAAGGGTTTGAGTGAGTTATTGTGTTTACGGCCCATGTTAAGGGTTTGAGTGAGTTATTTTGTTAACAGCGCATGTTAAGGGTTTGAGTGAGTTTTTGTGTTAACAGCCCATGTTAAGGGTTTGAGTGGGTTATTGTGTTAACAGCCCATGTTAAGGGTTTGAGT
>CM068968.1:21081097-21099000 GCA_035128595.1 Eptatretus atami
AAAGAGAGAGACTGTCCTGAATTCCAAAGATTCAAGTTCCAAGATTCGAATATATCCAAGTTCCGAAATTCCGAGTTTCAGGACTTCGAAGATGCCAGGTTTCCAAGATTTAATGTTCCTAAGTTCCCAAGTTTCCATATGTTACTAACATCCAATTCCCAAGACACCGAAGTTCAAGATTTGAAGATTCCAAGTTTCCAAGAGTTCCAAGAGTCCTGTTGGTCCTGTGGCTGTTAATTTGCAGAGTTCAAATTGCAAAGCTTCAAGAGTTGATGTCGGACACGCGTTTGAACTTTGGTCGGCCTACAGTGGTTGAAATGACAGAAGCAGACTCAGTCGTACTGTGTTTTCGTGTTATTATATAGATGATAATTAAGGATATGAAAGCGATGTTAACAAAAAATTGAGTAAAACATTGAGAAAGCTTTATTAAGTTTATGTTCTCCCTTCCTCCCAAACAGTTTGGTTACTATATTCCTCTGTTTGTTTCAGGGTAATGCGAAGAAATGACCCGAGAGGACACGGCCAAATATGCCCGGAGCACAGAGCAAGCAGCAATGCAGCCCGCGTGACTACGATTTCTGCACAGACGCACGTGAAAGTAGGGATTAAATGGAATCACAATTGGTGCCTTCTCCAGTATTTGCTGAGAAACCATATTTGAATTCTGAGTCATCTTGAATTTGTCAATTAAACTGCTTTTCTGGATGAATCGAGACATATCTCACGTTTCCGCTGGGTCGCTGTGATTGGAGTATTGAAACTTACTAGGTCATATAATATCTGGTTCTTTACCTCATTATTAGTCCCTGCCAGATTAACCAGAGGGGACTATAGGTTGGCTCTTCGTCTGTCATCCGTCCGTCTCTGTCCATCCCACCTGTGGTTTTTCAGACTTTTCCCCCACACCTTTACCATATTCAACTGAAACTTGGTACATGGCTTTATTGTGACAAGTTACAGAACAAGTTCGAGTTTCGGGTGTTTTCGTCATTTTTTTTTACAGAGTTTTGTCCATATATATGCATGGGTCAATGTTCAGCAGCTTTGAACTCCAACCCATTGGCGAGACAGCTGGCCTGACTCCACCCCAATAAAATCATGCGCCGCCATTTCATGAAGCAGCACAGATCGGCAGGCCTCAGGCCTTAGGCCTGGATGTTAGTCCATGCCCAATTGGAATGCCAGGGTATATAACCATGATGTATTATATATGCACGTAAGCCATACGCATGTGTTTGCTTCATGGATATGTACATCGGGTTATTTTTACTTATTTTGGCACCGAATGTGCCAAATAACGAATGTGTTTACTGGTGCAAAGGGTGTGGCTAAAACCGAAATTATGCACAAAAACATTAATTTGTTATAAGTTACAGAACAAGTTCGAGTTTCAGAGAATTCTGTCAATTTCCAGTTAATGCCCTTTTTTGACTGAGAAAATATCACATCGGTAGGGGATATCACGTCGGTAGGGGACATGTGTCATAAAGCAATTCTCCTTTTTGTTGTGCTGTCTTAAGGTACAGTGAGTGAGTGGTGACATATTGGTCAGGACATTGCACCACCATTGTGGGTTCCAATCGAGCTTAAGACAACAGTACAAGAGGATTTGGATTCTAATCTTCATCAAGTCAATCTGGTCTCAGGATATAATAACTGCTATGTCACGAATGGACTGCCGATAAACCCAGCTGGCTATTTAATGAACTTCAAGATGGGGACATTATGGTTGTGGGGACAATCTGATGCAAGTCCACTCATTGTGCTCAAATCATAATCCTTAAAAAAAACAAGCTCAAATGAGCTAAGATCCTCGTCCTCTTAATGATGACGTCATAAAAACGAATATGACGTCATTGTGATATATCAGGTTTGCGATAAATTATCTTGTGCGAATGCCCGGCTTGATTCCCGCAAACAAAATTCAAACAGCTTGCCTAGTTTCGGAGATAATGTATAGGCGATTTCCATTAGCGGCGATATTATGACGTCAATTTTTTTCTCGGAAGAATTTCCAAAATCGGAGATGGTTACTGCCTCGCGCTGGCTTCTGCATATACAGGCAAGTTTCACGAAGATCCGATGAAAACTCTGGGTTTGAAACAAAAAATGTCAAAAAATAGGAATGACGTCATAAACTTGATATGACGTCATAGTGATGCATCATATGTGCGGTAATTCATCTCTGCTAATGCCTGTTCGATTCCCGCAAACAGAATTCAAAAAGTTGCCTAGTTTCGAGATAATTTTTTAGGCGATTTCCATTAGCGGAGATATTTTGACGTCATAACTTTTTTTCGAGGAGGAATTTTCAAAATCGGAGATGGTTCTGTCTGCGCAGGGAATTTTACATATATACGCCAAGTTTCAGGAAGTTTCGATGAAAACTGTCGGCTGTGAAACAAAAAAGTCCACAAGAAGAAGATGAAGACAACACATGAGTAAGACTTCGAGATCCTCCACAGGATCTAAAAAATAATAAAGGTTGTTTTATTATGAATGACTACATTTTCACCCTGCTGATGTACAGGTAGTGGACAAAAAAAATGGAAACACCTGGGTAAATTAGGGACACCAAGCAACGGCTTCCACACAGGTGTGGCCCATGTGTTCGTTAAGCAAATAACATCCCAGCATGCTTAGGGTTGTGTATAAAAATGCTGCACAGTCCTGGTTGCTTATAATTCTGGTTAGCATGGCTGCAAGAGGAGACCCCCCCTCCCCCAATGTTCTCATCACAGAGCAGCTGTGGTTGCCCACTGGTTTGATGAGCATTGAGCATGACAACTGATGTTATCCATGTGTCATGGCCTTCTGAGTCACCAGATCTGACCCAATCGGCATTTATGGATATTCTGGAATGACGCTGAGACGGCGTTTTCCACCTGCGTCAACAGGTGCGAGTTGATTGACTTTCTCATGGAAAAATGGTGCCGCATCCCTCCTGCAGGATTCAAAACACTGGTGGGTTAAATGCCACGGCGCACGCAAGGCCATACTGTTTGCACGTGGTGGCCCAATGCCCTATTAAGTGACTTTACATTGGTGTTTCCATGTTTTTTGTCCACTACCTGTACATTCCACATCAATGACAAAGTTAACAGAGTTAATGACTAGAAACATTATCGAACCATGGCTTGTGGGGCTCCAATATCTCACAATGACTTCCGGTATGGGCACAGGGCAAGGTGTGTCCAAGTGGTTGCCGCCTGGCATGGCTAATGCGTGATGGCGAACAGCGAATCGGCTCTCAGCTCAACTCTCTGGTGACTCGCGTGAATGCCATGCTCAACCGGGGCAAACACTGGTTGTGAAACTTTCGACAGGCCCACAATCAAGCAAACACCATCCTCTCTGAAATCAAATGTACTTATCTTTGTGCAGAATATCATTCCATCATATTATCTCTAAAGGCCCTATCTTCCATACACTAGTGTAGGGGTACCAACACTTTAGTTTCATGCTGATTGTTTGGTTTGTGCCATTCGTTCCACTGCACTCACCGATTGGTTGCTTCTACTACTCTATAATATGCTGTACAGTACTTTGGGTTCAGGGTAATCTTAATACTTGAGAGAGATGGATTCCCAGAAGTTCATCCCTAAAAAGAAGCATACCATGGGCGCACATGTGGCCAGGATCGTGCATTGGGACAGCCAATTGCCATGTATTTTATCGTAACCAAGCATCCCAAAGTATGACCCTTACGCAAAGAAAGTAAGCATATGCCCTCGATTGCTGGAGACAAACATTGCTTTCTGTTGGAACTGCATTAATCATTCATCAATAACAATGATGTCTGAGCAACTTTCTGGAAGGAGGGAAATAAACTGCGCCTTAGATTTAAGTGACACTGCAGTTGGAGCCACAGATCCATTCTTTCGGGATCAATATGCAAGTTGTTTCTACTATCCACTAGCTGTTTATGAAGAGGAGTAATGAGTGTGGTTTAAGGTTCCCCTTTCACGAGCAATTTGAATGTTGCTGCAGTGGTGGATGAATCTCATGGGAAGATGCTGAATCGTTTGGAGCACGTACGTGCTACACATTCAAAACCGCATTGACATCCAACTGAAGCGACTTCAGCAGTTACGTGCGGTGTTGCTTGCTCAGCTTCAAAATATCCTTCGCCTCGAGGTGGGTACCTGCCCCGCAACTTGCAAGGGTGTTATTTTGAAAGGTGAACATAGCTTGTGTAAACACTTGGTAATTTTCTGCTGCAAGTTCTTTCACACTGCTTATAAGGTGTGTTCGCACAAAAGGATCAGTCCGAATAGACTCGAAGTTTCAAGGGCTAGCCGCTAGGTGTGGGAACGATGGCTAGTGCAGTGTATCGAAACTTCAGAAGTCGATCCGTCCTGACCTGTGAGCAGTAAAGTTTGAGAGCATCTAAACAACATTACTTGCCACTGAAGGAATGACACAACCCAGTGTCTGTGGAACTTCTTGAAACGGTCACATTATCCACCACCAAGTCTTTTCATGATACCATCTCCAGTTTGCCCTTGCTGCTTGTCTTTATTTACTATTTGTATATGAATGCAAAAACCTTACGACAGATCACAATTATTGGAAATTTGTACAGACAAGTGGATATGGCTTGCGATACGTCACGTCGGAGAGGGAGTTATCATTAAGGAAATTCAGTTTGTCACTGGGGCTCATCACCCTAACAGCTGCCTCCTTCTTTGTGTGCAGCACATGGCTGCGAGTAGTATCATTGGCTGAGGGGGCAGGGCTGTGCTGCTGACGCAACGCCCCCTATAGGTTAGGACAGGAATTTTGAATTTGGCATGGGACGGCGATATACCTCGCCTACTCTTCGTGAAGGACATGTAAAATTTTTTAACGTTCATCAACTAATGCTTGCAGATGGGACACCCAGTTTAACATCCGAGCAACTCTCTGAAGGAGGGAAATGAACTGCGGCCTAAGATTAAGTGAGCATTAAAACCACGGATGATGCCTCTCGCACACAGGAGATGCCTCGCACTAGCTGCAAGACACCAGCATGACGTTTATAGATGGGCGAGATTCAACTCAGTATGGATGGCTGTGTGCACACCTCTAAACCATCCTGCAGAATCTGAAAGCTGGCTCTAGGTTAACACGAACAAAAGTCTTTCTTTTGAGGAGGAATATGGCGTTTAGCCAGGTTGCCAGCACACAGTGCCCTATTTTTGTGACAGACACCGTCGGATCTTGAACATCCACCAATGTATGTAACAGATAGAACACTAAATTAATGACCCTCCAACTGATGGTATGCTCACTGATACAATGCCCTGCTTGTGAAGCAACCATGTGGCAGTTTAGGCTGTCACATTTGGCACGGCGGCCGTAGGGTCTACAAAATCTACGGCCACTACAATTATAGGGCGGCCGCAGTATTCCATGGTCACACAATGTAGCAGTCACGTATGTTTTTATTTTTCGGGTAGCCGCACGGGGTATTTAGAAATTGTGGAGACGAAAACGTGGGGGTGCCATATGGTCTTTGATTTGATGTCGCACGGTGACCTTAAGGGGGCCCTGCGGCGGCCATAGAATTTTCAAGGCAGACGCAAGGTAGCCTCAAGGTGCCCGCAAGGGACCACAGGGGGGCCCTAAGGTGAACGGGCGGCCAGACGACGGTAACCGAGTGGGTTTAAAAAAAGAATTTTTTTTTTACCAGTTCTTTGTTTCGGCTTGTCGAATTGCTACGGCGAACATAGAAATGAAAAAAGTTATAACTCCGCGCTTAATTCCACGGCGACCCTACAGCCTGTAAAATATAGCCATACGGCGTAGGGCCACCCTGAGGCCACGCAGAAACTCTGCGGCCGCCGCACGTTTCTGTCATTCAGGGGGCGTACGGCCGCCGTATCGTCGCCGTAGAGCAAATGTGACTTAGGCCTTAGTTACATCAGGAACTCACCAGGATTAGACAACTCAAAAGTGAGCATGCTGCCTCTAAGCTATCCTCTCAGCCCCGTTATCAGGTTAATAATCATTGTTATTAAAATATTAATACACAATATTTGACAATGGAGTAAAATTGGCAGATGAAGATATTGTTCAACCTTAAATATACCTACAATAAACCTCACCATTGCTTTTTTGCAGATTGATATTGACATGGCACTGCGTACATGCAAAGGAGCGTGTACCAGACTGTCATGTACCACTTGGACAAGGATATGAGTGAGCGGGCTAGAGAAGGCCGCAGCCCTCTTAGCAAGGCTGACTTGTATGCCGTCGAACGCTTGATAGGCACTGAGCGTACCTCAGTCACATCAACACACACTGGTCAACCAGGACTGATACACATCATACAAGTGGAAGTGCAAGCTCCACAGGAACACTTCCAAGCATGGCTCAACAGGAACGTTTTTCAGCTCCACAGGAACTGGTGGAACACATCCAAGATGGGCTCCACAGGAAACACTTCCAAGCATGGGCTCAAACAGGAACACATTCAAGCATGGGCTCCACAGGAACACTTCCAAGCATGGGCTCAACAGGAACGTTTTTAGCTCCACAGGAACTGGTGGAACACATCCAAGCATGGGCTCCACAGGAAACTTCCAAGCATGGGCTCAACAGGAACACATTCAAGCATGGGCTCCACAGGAACACTTCCAAGCAGGGGCTCCACAGGAACACTTCCAAGCAGGGCTCAACAGGAACACATTCAAGCATGGGCTCAACAGGAACGTTTTTCAGCTCCACAGGAACTGGTGGAACACATCCAAGCATGGGCTCAACGGGAACACTTCCAAGCATGGGCTCAACAGGAACACATTCAAGCATGGGCTCCACAGGAACACTCCAAGCATGGGCTCAACAGGAACGTTTTTCAGCTCCACAGGAACTGGTGGAACACATCAAGCATGGGCTCCACAGGAACTGTGGAACACATCCAAGCATGGCTCCACAGGAATGGGTGGAACACATCCAAGTGGTGGATTGGCTACTTCACTCCTGGGCTTGGGAGGACAGATACGGGCACTCGTCCGGTTGGTGGTGCGGCACACGACATCGAAGTTGGGAGCCACGACTCAACCGGCGGGTTATCTCAACAACTACCGAGCACCATACCACAATTAGGCATCCTACAGAAAGCCACAGCACGTTTTCCTATCATACAAGCTCACACGGATCGGATTCGGGACTCGACCTGAACTACCCCGAGGACAATTTCCGGCAAGGATTTGGAGTTCAAACACCTGCTCCTCATTTATCGCATCCAATACGGTAAGGCAAACTCCCTGTATGAAACAGCCTATTCAGTGTACGTCAATTTTAAACCAACATTGAAGGAATTGAAAACTCAAATTTTAAATCTCAGGATTAATATAATCTGATTAATTGGAGTTTTCACTTTTGAGAGTTTTTTGTGTTTTTTAAACCTCAGGATTAATGCCTTGGGAGTCCATGGCTGGCTATGTAACATCACATCTTTTTATTGGTATTATCATAACCATATATATGTTAAACTGTGGTCGGCCATTAAAAGACTTCCATACATGATGAATCTGCATTTCTGAACACCTCCAACACATTCCGTGTGTTTTTGTGGCTTCTCAGGGTGGACTGGCTCTGGAAGCAAGGATACCAAGATACTTGACTCAGCACAGGTAGGATCAACACTATCAGCGTTACTTAGACCAACATAAATAACTGGACATGGTGTAAGATCAATTTGGGACATCACTTTGGTTAATCTTGTGTCGGTGACTAGCGTCTATTACTTAAAGGAAGAACCATCAAAGGGTTCCTGTAGTCTTGTCGTCATAAAAATGGTACTCTTAAAAGCTAATAATCGGTTTACTTGGAACAAAAAAAAAATCCTGTGAGTTTCATCATAAAATTCCTGTTTGGGGAGGGGGGAGGAGAAGGAGAAGCAGGAATTAGAGCTTTACTGTATCGGTTGTGACGGTACGACACGCAGGAACCTTTGGAATAAAGTATGATCGGACACGGAAGAAGCACACAAAATTATATAACATAGTAATAATTCTCGAAGGACTAGAAAAATATATAAAAGTACATGGAAGGAGCACACAAAGAACAACCACAACTACCAAGACAGCAGCAATGACTACTCCATGTTTATAAAATGTCCTTTTCACGAGTTTCACTTCATTTTCCATTCTCATTGAGACTCACAGATAGACATGCAATATGTTTGCGAAGTACAAAATGCTGTCTTTTATGAAACCATCTACAGTGAAGTGATGCGTACGCAAGGCAGGATGGATTAAATGAGATGGAAAGATGACGCAGGAACATGGAGTCAAATAGCCTGATGTTGGCTTAGTGTTTAGGGTGGTTGGCTTGGGACCCTAGGGTCCTGAGAGCGAGTCCTGTGGCTGCTGAATTAATACCAGGTGGGGTTGACTCAGCCTGTCATCCTTCTGAGGTTGGCAAAATGAGTGCAGCGTACTGGTAGAGGGCACAGCATCAGTGGCACAGATGTGCCCTGAGAAATGACAGCTCCCTGGCAGCCATGCTGCCATACGCAAGAACATATTGAGTTGAATCACTTCCTTTCTTTAAATATGATGTAAAACTGCAATTGTGTTCTTCAAGGATGAATAATGTCATTTGAGCCATTTTTTTTTGTCTTCCTTACAGACCAGTCACACTTCGCACAGCAGCTCATATACCTCCTCAACAGGCGAAGGGAACGTGAATTCACTTTTCCAGGTTTAGATCTACCAAGTTTGATTCTCTTCCAGCCTTTGAAGAGGGCGGCAGTCGGTCATCTTCCGGAGGACTAAGCTCATCAAGCACATTTACCTCATCCAGCGGTTCATCACTGTTGTGTATATGCCTCTACACTTGAAACCGAAAGGTGCCCCACAATCTTCATCAGGATCCACTCCTTCTCTCCTCAACATCGTCATCCTCACATAGCAGTGACCTTCCTTTTGGCACTGACAGATCCAGGGTATTCGACGATTTGGGTATCTCTGCCAGTATGCGAGATATCATGTCGAAGATGACAACAGATCAGGTTTAAGAAGTCCCATTTTTAGCAATGGTGCCACTCCATGAGAGGGAGAGATGGCTTCGACGACTTCACATCATTCAAAAACAGTCACCAAGCGAGTTTGGGTGGAAACCTGTAGTAACGGCACCAAGGTAACCCGCACTGAGATCACCCACAGTGAAGGAGGACCGGCAGAGGTCACGTTATCCTCAGTAGGTGGCGCAGATGGGAAGACAACACTGCAGCATGAGGTTCGAGGGTTGAGGAAACGCCGAGTAAGTGAACCTGCCTTTAGTCATGCATTTGTTGATTTGTTTCGTTCACTGCTGCTTAACTTAACCAAACCAGGAATATTTTTTTCAAATAGCTTTCAGATTAGGTCGACTATGATATGACAGGATGCCTGGTGTTTGGTTCGATGATTAAGGTGGCTGGCTTAAGATCTTAGGGTCCTGATCTTGAGCCCATGCCATGCCACTGAAATGAAACCAGTTGCGGTTGACTCAACTGTCTTCCTTTCGAGGTCGGCAAAATGATAGTACCAGCTTCCTGGGGTAATAAGTCATTTGACTATCCTGCGTCGGAGTGGCGACCCGTCCAGGACTCTACTCCTTAGCTCATGAAACTGCATCGGCAGCCCTATGTGCTGCAGTGCGTGGAAGGAGTGGTTATGATATGTCAGGAGTGGGGCTGGTGGGGTTTCCTAGAGGTACGCACACTCACCTCTCAGCTGGCCTCTAATCTGTCTCACCTGGGATCGAATCTCGACCAAGCGATAAACTGTTAGTCCAGTGTTCCAAAGGCATCAATGTGTGTGCTGTCCTCGGATGGACGTTCATTTGGCGTCCATCTGCTGGCATTAGTTGGTGGACGATAAAGATCCCACGGTGTCCTTCGCGAAGAGTAGGCGAACTATCACCAGCACCCTGAACAAATGACAAATTCCTGCCTAACCTTAGTCGTACGTCAGGCTTGGCCAGCCGTTGAGAATGACTTGGGCCCAAACTTCCCCGGCCAATCCCAACAATAACGTGGAATAATTGTGCCTGTTAACGAAGAGCAATAAGAAAATGACATGCAGAAAATAGCAACAACTTCAATGCCTCCCCACCTTCTTCATACATTTCCTTTTCCTCCTTTCATCATCCCCCAATTTGGAGTCCCCCCATTGCCCCCCCCCAAACGTGGCAGAAATTGACCACTACCCACCAATCTATGCTCCAAACAGTCCCTGATCTCCCTTCCACCCCTTACTCCTATCTCCTCCAAACTTCTGTCCCTTTTTTCCCAGCTACTCTCACTCCCTGAACCTGCTCCCTCTCTCCTTGCATCCCTCATAGTGTCACGTGTTCGGGTATTGCAACCAGCCACAGGGCACACCACCTGAGACATGGAGCCAATTGCGACCCAGATTCTCAACCAAATACAAATGCAAACGACCTGTTGCAATGTGATTAATAGAAAAACAACAAATTATAATTTACACAAATTACCCAATTAGCATGTGCAGACAATTAACACCATCATGAACATGGAATGCAGAAGACTTGACCATGTAACAAACAGGCTGCAGCTAGGGAAGGTCTTAATGCTCTTTTGGACAACCGGAGTCCAAAGAGCAGTCAGTCCTCGAGAGGTTACCACCAAGGGGTTCTGCATGTCGGAGTGTACAATCATAACCAGTGTGACCACTCCTCATTTTCATAAATACCAAGGTGAGCCAATTAAAAAAGCCAAGAATTCACAATGTTTCAGAAAAGCGATGATAATAGAAAACCTATACGCCAAGAAACCTATAGAAAACCAAAACGCCAAGGTGAACAACGAATAGCCAAGATCTTGTGAAAAAAGCCAAGGAGTGGTCACACTGATCATAAGCACCTGCTATTTCATCTGCATTTCGGTTACGGACGTTATTCTCCATGGTATCTGTCCAAAAAAAAAAAGGAGTAGGCCGCTGTGTGCTGGTGCCCAGGCCAAATTTTGTGCTAGGAACTAGTTGGATAATTAACACTTCTGCAGGAACGAGAAATGGATATGATGACACGGGCATGGTTGGCCAAAATGCCTTTATCTGTGACATTGTAAATCTGTGAATTGCGTTTCATAAAAAGAAAAGGCCCAGGTGCATAAAGCATTCTTAAGGAAAGATTTGAGGATTGACTTAAATATTTCCTCCAGTTTCCCTTAAGGACATCCTTAATTTGAGGATCGTTGCACATTTGAATATTCCTTGTTTTGTTTTTTTAACTCAAAGTGACACCCACCCTCCCCCTCCCCTCCTTATTCCCCCTCTACCCCCCCCCCCTTTCCCCCCTCTTCATACTTAAACACCAACCTTGAGTTTCCAAATGGCGCTCTTCATGAAAATTGGTGACGAAGGGGACGATTATCGCCACGCAAGACGTTGCGAACGTGTTTTCAGAGATAACCTCAACCCACCTGACGTCTATGATGATATTACCCTCATCTAAAACACGTACTAAGAAATAACTAGAATTATATGAAGGAAATTTGATCCCCAGCAGTCATTTCCGCAACGATATTTTAAAAAATTATTTATTTATAAACTCCATCCAACTGACGATGCCACGGTATTTAACATGTGAAATCTGGGCCGATGTAAAGGTGTTTCTGGTGCAGGTACTGCAGGTGCAGCTGAACGAGTCGTCAGTCCGTGCTGCTCGTGCAGTGGTACTTTCATGATGCGAACATTTCGTACTTCGTGTTTAGGTTATTTCGATATCAATAAATTCAATTGATACCGACGGTGACCCCAGGAACAAAGTTCAACTGCGTACATAATAAATAGATTGAACGCGGCGTGTTACTCGTCTAAAACTCGTCAATCCAGCGTCAGAGAGACGTGTGGGGCCATCGTTTGGCTCGGGGGAATCCCAGTTTACCTGGGGATCCAGGTCTTACCCAAACAGAGGGATTCTTACAATTATACACTATTTATAGTTATAGTGTTGTAATTAAACATAAAATTATTTCAAACAACACACATTATATAACGATACAATGTATGTATCCCTTGTGGTTGAGAAAAGCCTCCACTAGTGTTTCTGTCTCTTCCTGAAGCCATTTTGTGAATCGCTTCCCACCATCGAGCTTCCGGATACCTCTTCCTACCTCTAATGTGATTGGTTGCTGAGCATAGCAAAGGCTCTTAAGGATTTCCTCAACCTTCAGATCCTTATTTGAGGATTTCCTAAGGGCTGTTATGCAACAGCCCTCAAGGAAATCCTTCGCTAAGGATCACAGTGTACCTTAAGGGGAATCTTTCCTCAAGGATGAGGGAATTTCATGCACTGTGCCTTAAAATCTTTAAGCTTTTAAGATTAAAATCCCATTTTCCAACTACCTTCATCCACTGCGATTCCTCTCCCACCCCCACTATTACCATAATCAAAGCATTCACAATGTACTCCAGTAAAGTGCTGATACATGATCCCCATCTCTCCATCTCTTTCTCTCACTCTTAATCCATCCCTCTCGCTCACAGAGCAAGAAGATTTCCAAACACCATTGATCAAGAATGTTCCAGAACCAGCGGAGAGACATCTGACCTGTTGGCGTTTGAAGAATTAACAAAGCAATGACATCACAAACATAAAAATGATCTCCTGTAGACAAGAATTAAAATGCTTGAATGATTGCTCAATTTGTCCATGGCAACCTTTCAATTCCACATCTCCAGTAACAAATCCCACCAAGAGGCTTTCCCAGCAATATGCCTGGAAGCATGAAAGCAAACCTCTGGTTTCTTCTCATATCTTATACCAATATCATGAATATCAAATGGTTTAGTTATTTTAACTAGCAGAGTACCCACCCTCCCGGCAATCTTGTTCCAAGCATCCAATGCTTTCTTCTTTCGCATACCTTTATTTGAGTGGTGTATAGGCAAAAAAATATAATAATAACCCTGATTACATGCAAGAAGCAAAAACATCCCACCGTTTATAATTCAAAACCACTCACTGCACCAGTGTGACCACTCCTCGTTTTCATAAATGCCAAGGTGAGCCAATGAAAAAAGCCAAGAATTCACAAGGTTTCGGAAAAGCGATGATAATAGAAAACCTATAGAAATCCAAGACGCCAAGGTGAACAACGAAAAGCCAAGATCTTGTGAAAAAGCCAAGGAGTGGTCACACTGCACTGCACTGGAAAATGTGGGGACAAGAATACTGTACTGTAAATGGTGGAGACTTATAATACTGTTACGAATTTACCGCCCGCCCAGCGTGCGAACGACCGCGTTGAACCAATAGCAGCCGCACGCCCACCGACGAGCAATTCAGTCGCGACTTTCTGGAACACGCCAGAAACCAGTCAGGGTGGGTTCTTAACCCCACCACGGCCTAGTCCGTATTCTACCGCGCGCGACAGGGTCAATCGCCGAATATCGATATACACTAAGTATTCGCGTGGGTACCTACCGAGAGACCGTACCTCGGCGAAGGCCTGCTTGACACGAACCGCTTAAGCGGTTCGTTCCGTTCTGGATAACCGAGCGGGTATATCGCCAGACCTCGCCGGACCCGATTCTTTTATCGGTAATCAAAAACCAACTACCATTCCGAAATGCAATACGGCAGTTCAATTTGGGGGAAAGGACACGACGAACGGGTTAACATTCACACAAGGACATATATTATTCACACGTACACAGTAATGCAATTGATGGGGAGGAGGGGGGAAGGAAAAAGGGAGAAGACACGAGCAAGGTAAAACCACTACACCGTCTATGGTTATCATTTACAATCACTTAAGCAGGTTTTACTTACGGGACTCGGCGCCACAACATCACTCAAAAGAAAAGCAAGAAAGACCCCCTCATAGATAAGGGAGTCAGACTGGGCCCGTGGGCCTTTATAACGTGGTGCTTTGGTGACCAAAGGGCCCACGAGACCGTTGCAGGTTACCTGCACCCTCGTGGTGCCTTGATGGGGTGAGTCACGACGTCCCGTCCCCACGCAGCTAGCATAGCCGTGGTTGAGCTCGGGCCTTCCGCGTGGCAGGCGAGCTCTCTCCGGCTCTCCCCACACGAATGCACAGGTTCGCACGACACAGCAGGGCTGCGCCTCCAGCCACATCTCCTTCGCGACGCCGGACCTCCACCGACTGACTGGTCAAAGCTCCCGACTCTGACACGAGCCAGACCTCCACACAGCTCCAGCAGCAGCAGCAGCTCCAGCAACAACCGCAACAACAACAGCAACTCCTCTACGCTGCGTCCCTCGCGCCTTTTTATTCCCACGCTCCGCCCCTCCCCTCTCGCCCACCCTCCTTCCAGCTCCTGCGGGAAACTTCCAGAAGGGGGGGATTTCCCTCATGGGTCGGGGTTTTTCGAAGCAATCATCCTAGCGCTTCTCTCTTCTCACTCCACTACCTCTCCCCGTCCCGAAGCGCGGGAAAGTAAGAGGAAAATCCGTGCGTGTTGTAACCCCTTCTTCTTTCTCCATGGCAGAGACGGTTGTAGCGTGGGTGTGGAAAGGGATTGGTGGTGTGGTTGTTGTAATGGTGCGTGGTTGGCATTGGGTGGTGGTCGTGAGGGTGGTGTGGTTGGGTATTGTAAAAAAAAAAGGTGGTTGTGGTTTGGTTGGTCCAAAATAACGATAGCAAAGAATAATGGCTAACTCAAAGATCACAGCCCTGTCCACGCGAATAATACCCATTAAACAACGGTGGGGAAATCTATCTAACACACGCTTAGCGATATAACTGAACTAAGGACCTTTATGGTGTTCTGCGAATTTCCACAGCCGTAAGAATACCCTCCCACCTGGAGGCGGCGCTACACGATACACATTTACATAGAGAATATTTAAAATATAGAACATGTACTAAAATATAGAATACTAAATCATTACTAAAATAGACAATCTGTAATAAAATATAGAATACTAAATGATTACTAAATATATAAAACTAGACAATCTGTATAAATATAGAATACTAAATGATTACTAAAATATAGAATACGTACTAAAATATAGAATACTAAATGATTACTAAACAGACAATCTGTAATAAAAAATAGAATATTAAATGATTTCTAAAATATAGAATACGTACGAAAATATAGAATACTAAATGATTACTAAAATAGACAATCTGTAATAAAATATAGAATACTAAATGATTACTAAATAGACAATCTGTCTAACGCATGTGTCAGTGTGTTTCCTCCATAACTCAAAAACCATGAAACCAAGCAGCCTGAAACTTTGCAAGCATACTTAGAAAACTCCAAGGAAGTGCAAGAGTGAATATTGGGTGTTTGGGTTAATTAAAACACCCCTTTTGAAGATAATTAACGGCCTTATTTCATGATATCCTTTATCAGGTGCATCCTCGGTCACCACTTCCTATGGGGTCTCAAGGAGTATCCTTGGTAACCTCGCTGGGGTCTGAAGCTGCCGTGTTTTTGGGCCTGCTCAACCTTGCCTTGACTTGGAACAGGCTGCAACGATTTCTTCATGATAAAGTTTTTTTTTCACTTTCCTCACTCATATTATCGAATGCCTCTTCATCATAGCTACAAATCATTGTATACATCACTTTTATAAGTGCTATAGTTTTCAAATTATGAGCTTGGAGCAATTTCATGCATTATATGTTACGATTTCCAACATCAACTCTCACAGACTGATTAAAATATATTGTTGCGAATTCGCGCCCGCCGGCGTGCGAACGGCCACGTAACTCGAATCGCGGCACGTCGCCACCCAGACGGACAATTCTGTCGTGACCCTCTCGGAACAACGCTGGGACCAGTCACGGGTGGGGGTTTAACTCACCACGATCGTGCAATTGCCCACCACGCAGGATAGGGTTGCTCGCCAAATTCGATATCCTAAGTACCTGCGCGAGTGGTCGACCGGGCGATCGTACCACGCCACAGGCCGAGTCCGAGCATGAACCGCTTAAGCGTCCGTTCCATGCTACAGTGATAACCGAGCGGTTTTATCGTCGGCCTTGACGGTTCCGATTAATTACGGGATTTGCACCACTATACGAACCCCTTACGTGAAGCAGGATGGAGAGTCAATTAAAAGGAAGGAGACGAAGCAGAGCGGGCACAGTTCAACAAGCAAGCATTTTATTCCGCGGCACACGGAAAGCACGTATATACAGCCATACAGAATCGAAATGCACATAAAGCAAATGTAATACAACCGACTAACGCGTACACACGGCAACACTTATACAGTTTTACTTCACAGACGGCGCCAACACACATTTACACAAAAGCAAACGAAAGAAGCCACCCTCACAGACAAGAGGGCAGACAGGCCCGTAGGCCAAATGTGCACGTGACCTGGAGGAGCGGCCAGGTCCACGAGACCGGGGAGGTCTTACCCGCGTCCTCGTGACGCGTTGGCGGGCAAGCCGCAAATGTCCGCCCCGCTGTACCCCGACTCCGTGCCCTTGGTGGGTTTCGTTGGCACCACGTTTGGGTGGGGGAGGAACGGGGCCCCCTTTTGCACTATCTCACGCGGGGGGGAGGGGAAATTGTTGATGCCCTGGGGAGGGGAGTGGCTGGCTGGCTTGGGTCCCGCGACGAGACGAGCGATCCCCCACACCGCAACCTCGTCGCGCCGACCTCCTTGCCTCGGACCCGAGCTCCCTTGCCTGCAGCTCCACCGCGCGCACTCGACTCAACTCCACCAACGCAACGCTCCTTGTCTCCAAAAGCAACTCTCGACGACACTCTCCAACGCTCAACGCTCCAACTTCTCTCACAACAACTCTCCTGCAGCCCACTCTCCGGTCGCCTTCCGCTCGCATCTTTTAGCTCTCAGAGAAGCCAATATGCAAATTCCAGGATCAGAACGTGATTGGAGGCGGGGCCACGCCGCCCCCCCCGGTCAGCCATTGGTTGGGCAAAAATGGGCGTGAACCCCCTGATCCTAAAATTTGCATATACGGACTTCAAATACACACGCTTGGAGGCGGGGCCAAGCCGCCTCGCGTTCGCCATTGGACGGAGGGGAAGTGGGCGTGAAGCATTCCTGATCCGTGGATCGAAGTGGGCGTGAAGCATTCCTGATCCGCGGATCGACGCGTTCGGCTTCACTGCCGAACGGTCCGGGAACACGACGTTTAGTGTTGACTGGTGTGGTTTGGAATGGCCGTAGAAGCGATGATGTGGGATGAAGTTGTGAAAGTAAAGGCGAAGGTGGTGGAGGTCTTCTCTGGTGAGGTTGGCGTTGTGGTTGTTGTCTGAGGGTTGGAGCGTGGTTGTAGTTGGTGACGATGGCTGGCGTGGTGGTTAAGGTGGTTGTTGTGTGATGGCGGTTTGAGACGTGGTTGGTTCAAAAATAACGACAGAAAGAAAAATGGCAAACTCAAAGCGCCAGCCATCGTCACCAACTACAACCACGCTCCAACCCTCAGACAACAACCACAACGCCAACCCTCACCAGAGAAGACCCTCCACCACCTTCGCCTTTACTTTCACAACTTCATCCCACATCATCGCTTCTACGGCCATTCCCAAACACCACCAGTCAACACTAACCGTCGTGTTCCCGGAGCGTTCGGCAGTGAAGGCCGAACGCGTCGATCCGCGGATCAGGAATGCTTCACGCCACTTCGATCCACGGATCAGGAATGCTTCACGCCACTTCCCTCCGTCCAATGGGCGAACGCGAGGCGGCTTGGCCCCGCCTCCAAGCGTGTGTATTTGAAGTCCGTATATGCAAATTTTAGGATCAGGGGAGGTTCACGCCCATTTTTGCCCAACCAATGGCTGACCGGGGGGGGGGCGGCGTGGCCCCGCCTCCAATCACGTTCTGATCCTGGAATTTGCATATTGGCTTCTCCTGAGAGCTATAAAGATGCGAGCGGAAGGCGACTCGGAGAGTGGGGCTGCAGGAGAGTTGGTTGTGAGAGAAGTTGGAGCGTT
>CM068968.1:21109239-21126673 GCA_035128595.1 Eptatretus atami
GAGCCCATGCTTGGAAGTGTTCCTGTGGAGCTTGCACTTCCACTTGTATGATGTGTATCAGTCCTGGTTGAGCCAGTGTGTGTTGATGTGACTGAGGTACGCTCAGTGCCTATCAAGCGTTCGACGGCATACAAGTCAGCCCTTGCTAAGAGGGCTGCGGCCTTCTCTAGCCGCTCACTCATATCCTTGTCCAAGTGGTACATGACAGTCTTGGTACACGCTCCTTTGCATGTACGCAGTGCCATGTCAATATCAATCTGCAAAAAAGCAATGGTGAGGTTTATTGTTGAGGTATATTTAAGGTTGAACAATATCTTCATCTGCCAATTTTACTCCATTGTCAAATAATTGTGTATTATAATTTTAATAACAATGATTATTAACCTGATAACGGGGCTGAGAGGATAGCTTAGAGGCAGCATGCTCACTTTTGAGTTGTCTAATCCTGGTTGAGTTCCTGATGTAACTAAGGCCTAAGTCACATTTGCTCTACGGCGACGATACGGCGGCCGTACGCCCCCTGAATTGACAGAAACGTGCGGCGGCCGCAGAGTTTCTGCGGTGGCCTCAGGGTGGCCCTACGCCGTATGGCTATATTTTACAGGCTGTAGGGTCGCCGTGGAATTATAGCGCGGAGTTATAACTTTTTTCATTTCTATGTTCGCCGTAGCAATTCGACAAGCCGAAACAAAAGAACTGGTAAAAAAAAAATTCTTTTTTTAAACCCACTCGTTACCGTCCGTCTGGCCGCACGTTCACCTTAGGGCCCCCCTGTGGTCGCCTTGCGGGCACCTTGAGGCTACCTTGCGTCTGCCTTGAAAATTCTATGGCCGCCGCAGGGCCCCCTTAAGGTCACCGTGCGACATCAAATCAAAGACCATATGGCACCCCCACGTTTTCGGTCTCCACAATTTCTAAATACCCCGTGCGGCTACCCGAAAAATAAAAACATACGTGACTGCTACATTGTGTGACCATGGAAATACTGCGGCCGCCCTATAATTGCTAGTGGCCGTAGATTTTGTAGACCCTACGGCCGCCGTGCCAAATGTGACAGGCCTAAACTGCCACATTGGTGCTTCACAAGCAGGGCATTGTATCAGTGAGCATACCATCAGTTGGAGGGTCATTAATTTAGTGTTCTATCTGCTTACATACATTGGTGGATGTTCAAGATCCGACGGTGTCTGTCACAAAAATAGGCCACTGTGTGCTGGCAACCTGGCTAAACGCCATATTCCTCCCTCAAAAGAAAGACTTTTGTTCGTGTTAACCTAGAGCCAGCTTTCAGATTCTGCAGGATGGTTTAGAGGTGTGCACACAGCCATCCATACTGAGTTTGAATCTCGGCCCATCTATAAACTGTCATGCTGGTGTCTTGCAGCTAGTGCGAGGCATCTTCCTGTGTGCGAGAGGCATCATCATGTGGTTTAAATGCATCACTTAAATCTTAGGCCGCAGTTCATTTCCCTCCTTCCAGAGAGTTGCTCGGATGTTAAACTGGGTGTCCCATCTGCAAGCATTAGTTGATGAACGTTAAAAAATTTTTACATTGTCCTTCACGAAGAGTAGGCGAGGTATATCGCCGTCACCATGGCCAAATTCCAAAATTCCTGTCCTAACCTATAGGGGGCGTTGCGTCAGCAGCACAGCCCTGCCCCCTCAGCCAATGATACTACTCGCAGCCATGTGCTGCACACAAAAGAAGGAGGCAGCTGTTAGGGTGATGAGCCCCAGTGGACAAACTGAATTTCCTTAATGATAACTCCCTCTCCGACGTGACGTATCGACAGCCATATCCACTTGTCTGTACAAATTTCCAATAATTGTGATCTGTCGTAAGGTTTTTGCATTCATATACAAATAGTAAATAAAGACAAGCAGCAAGGGGCAAACTGGAGATGGTATCATGAAAAGACTTGGTGGTGGATAATGTGACCGTTTCAAGAAGTTCCACAGACACTGGGTTGTGTCATTCCTTCAGGTAGCAAGTAATGCTTGTTAGATGCTCTCAAACATTTACTGCTCACAAGGTCAGGGACGGATCGACTTCTGAAGTTTCGATACACTGCACTAGCCATCGTTCCCACACCTAGCGGCTAGCCCTTGAAACTTCGAGTCTATTCCGGACTGATCCTTTTGTGCGAACACACCTTATAAGCAGTGTGAAAGAACTTGCAGCAGAATATTACCAAGTGTTTTACACAAGCTATGTTCACCTTTCAAAATAACACCCTTGCAAGTTGCGGGGCAGGTACCCACCTCGAGGCGAAGGATATTTTGAAGCTGAGCAAGCAACACCGCACGTAACTGCTGAAGTCGCTTCAGTTGGATGTCAATGCGGTTTTGAATGTGTAGCACGTACTGCTCCAAACGATTCAGCATCTTCCCATGAGATTCATCCACCACTGCAGCAACAATTCAAATTGCTCGTGAAAGGGGAACCTTAAACCACACTCATTACTCCTCTCATAAACAGCTAGTGGATAGTAGAACAACTTGCATATTGATCCCGAAAGAATGGATCTGTGGCTCCAACTGCAGTGTCACTTAAATCTAAGGCCGCAGTTGATTTCCCTCCTTCCAGAAAGTTGCTCAGACATCATTGTTATTGATGAATGATTAATGCAGTTCCAACAGAAAGCAATGTTTGTCTCCAGCAATCGAGGGCATATGCTTACTTTCTTTGCGTAAGGGTCATACTTTAGGGATGCTTGGTTACGATAAAATACATGGCAATTGGCTGTCCCAATGCACGATTCCTTGGCCACATGTGCGCCCATGGTATGCTTCTTTTTAGGGATGAACTTCTGAGGAATCCATCTCTCTCAAGTATTAAGATTACCCTGAACCCAAAGTACTGTACAGCATATTATAGAGTAGTAGAAGCAACCAATCGGTGAGTGCAGTGGTAACGAATGGCACAAACCAACCAATCAGCATGAAACTAAAGTGTTTGGTACCCCTACACTAGTGTATGGAAGATAGGGCCTTTAAGATAAATATGATGGGAATGATATTCTGCACAAAGATAAGTACCATTTGATTCAGAGAGGATGGTGTTTGCTTGATTGTGGGCCTGTCGAAAGTTCACAACCAGTGTTTTGCCCCGGTTGAGCATGGCATTCACGCGAGTCACCAGAGAGTTGAGCTGAGAGCCGATTCGCTGTTCGCCATCACGCATTAGCCATGCCAGGCGGCAACCACTTGGACACACCTTGCCCTGTGCCCATACCGGAAGTCATTGTGAGATTGGAGCCCCACAAGCCATGGTCATGATAATGTTTCTAGTCATTAACTCTGTTAACTTTGTCATGATGTGGAATGTACAGGTAGTGGACAAAAAACATGGAAACACCAATGTAAAGTCACTTAATAGGGCATTGGGCCACCACGTGCAAACAGTATGGCCTGCGTGCGCCGTGGCATTTAACCCACCAGTGTTTTGAATCCTGCAGGAGGGATGCGGCACCATTTTTCCATGAGAAAGTCAATCAACTCGCACCTGTTTGACGCAGGTGGAAAACGCCGTCTCAGGCGTCATTCCAGAATATCCCATAAATGCTCGATTGGGTTCAGATCTGGTGACTCAGAAGGCCATGACACATGGATAACATCAGTGTCATGCTCAATGCTCATCAAACCAGTGGGCAACCACAGCTGCTCTGTGAATGAGAACATTGGGGGAGGGGGGGTCTCCTCTTGCAGCCATGCTAACCAGAATTATAAGCAACCAGGACTGTGCAGCATTTTTATACACAACCCTAAGCATGCTGGGATGTTATTTGCTTAACGAACACATGGGCCACACCTGTGTGGAAGCCGTTGCTTGGTGTCCCTAATTTACCCAGGTGTTTCCATTTTTTTTGTCCACTACCTGTACATCAGCAGGGGTGAAAATGTAGTCATTCATAATAAAACAACCTTTATTATTTTTTAGATCCTCGTGGAGGATCTCGAAGTCTTACTCATGTTGTTGTTCTTCATCTTCTTCTTGTGGACTTTTTTGTTTCACAGCCGACAGTTTTCATCGAAACTTCCTGAAACTTGGCGTATATATGTAAAAATTCCCTGCGCAGACAGTGACCATCTCCGATTTTGAAAATTCCTCCTCGAAAAAAAGTTATGACGTCAAAATATCTCCGCTAATGGAAATCGCCTAAAAAATTATCTCCGAAACTAGGCAAGCTTTTTGAATTCTGTTTGCGGGAATCGAACAGGGCATTAGCAGAGATGAATTACCGCACATATGATGCATCACTATGACGTCATATCAAGTTTTATGACGTCATTCCTATTTTTTGACATTTTTTGTTTCACAACCCAGAGTTTTCATCGGATCTTCGTGAAACTTGCCATGTATATGCAGAAAGCCCACGCGCAGGCAGTAACCATCTCCGATTTTGGAAATTCTTCCGAGAAAAAAAGTTGACGTCATAATATCGCCGCTAATGGAAATCGCCTATACCATTATCTCCGAAACTAGGCAAGCTGTTTGAATTTTGTTTGCGGGAATCAAGCCGGGCATTCGCACAGATAATTTATCGCAAACCTGATATATCACAATGACGTCATATTCGTTTTTATGACGTCATCATTAAGAGGACGAGGATCTTAGCTCATTTGAGCTTGTTTTTTTTTAAGGATTATGATTTGAGCACAATGAGTGGACTTGCATCAGATTGTCCCCACAACCATAATGTCCCCATCTTGAAGTTCATTAAATAGCCAGCTGGGTTTTATCGGCAGTCCATTCGTGACATAGCAGTTATTATATCCTGAGACCAGATTGACTTGATGAAGATTAGAATCCAAATCTCTTGTACTGTTGTCTTAAGCTCGATTGGAACCCACAATGGTGGTGCAATGTCCTGACCAATATGTCACCACTCACTCACTGTACCTTAAGACAGCACAACAAAAAGGAGAATTGCTTTATGACACATGTCCCCTACCGACGTGATATCCCCTACCGATGTGATATTTTCTCAGTCAAAAAAGGGCATAACTGTGAAAAATTGACAATTCTCTGAAACTCGAACTTGTTCTGTAACTTATAACAAATTAATGTTTTTGTGCATAATTTCGGTTTTAGCCACACCCTTTGCACCAGTAAACACATTCGTTATTTGGCACATTCGGTGCCAAAATAAGTAAAAATAACCCGATGTACATATCCATGAAGCAAACACATGCGTATGGCTTACGTGCATATATAATACATCATGGTTATATACCCTGGATCATTCCAATTGGGCCATGGACTAACATCCAGGCCTAAGGCCTGAGGCCTGCCGATCTGTGCTGCTTCATGAAATGGCGGCGCATGATTTTATTGGGGTGGAGTCAGGCCAGCTGTCTCGCCAATGGGTTGGAGTCAAAGCTGCTGAACATTGACCCATGCATAATATGGACAAAACTCTGTAAAAAAAAATTGACGAAACACCCCGAAACTCGAACTTGTTCTGTAACTTGTCACAATAAAGCCATGTACCAAGTTTCAGTTGAATATGGTAAAGGGTGTGGGGGAAAAGTCTGAAAAACCACAGGTGGGATGGACAGAGACGGACGGATGGACAGACGAAGAGCCAACCTATAGTCCCCTCTGGTTAATCTGGCAGGGGACTAATAATGAGGTAAAGAACCAGTTATTATATGACCTAGTAAGTTTCAATACTCCAATCACAGCGACCCAGCGGAAACGTGAGATATGTCTCGATTCATCCAGAAAAGCAGTTTAATTGACAAATTCAAGATGACTCAGAATTCAAATATGGCTTTCTCAGCAAATACTGGAGAAGGCACCAATTGTGATTCCATTTAATCCCTACTTTCACGTCGTCTGTGCAGAAATCGTAGTCACGCGGGCTGCATTGCTGCTTGCTCTGTGCTCCGGGCATATTTGGCCGTGGTCCTCTCGGGGTCATTTCTTCGGCATTACCCTGAAACAAACAGAGGAATAATAGTAACCAAACTATGTTTGGGAGGAAGGGGAGCAAACATAATACTTAATAAAGGCTTTCTTTCAATTTTACTCAACTTTTTGTAAAATTGCTGTTCATATCCTTACATTTATCATCTATATAATAACAACGAAAAACACAGTACGTACATGAAGTCTGCTCTGTCTATTAACTACTGTAGGCTCGACCAAAGGTTCAAACGCATGTCCGACATCAACTCTTGGAATGCTTGCAATTTGGAACTCTTGCAATAACAGCACAGGACCAACACAGGACTCTTGGAACTCTTGGAAACTTGGAATCTTCAAATCTTGAACTTGGTGTCTTGGGAACTTGGAATGTTAGTAACATGGAAACTTGGGAACTTAGGAACTTTAAATCTTGGAAACCTGGCATCTTCGAATCCTGAAACTCGGGAATTCGGGAACTTGGAATATTCGAATCTTGAAACTTAGAATCTTTGGAATTCAGGAACTTGGAGTCTTGGGCACTTGGAATGTTAGGAACATGGAATATTGGAATCTTCAAATCTTGGAATATTGGAATCTTCAAATCTTGGAATATTGAAACTTGGAATCTTGGAAACTTTGGAAGTTGGGATCTTGGGAACTTGGGAAATTGAAATCTTCGACAGAAAATTACAACACACAAATATTAATTAGGTTTTATTGCATTGCAGCATAAATACTTTATTCAGCAAATGACTCGCATACTCCATCCACCCAAAGGATGGGTAAACTGCGAGTGTTCTACCATTCACCCCTGTCGCTTTATCACCTTTATTTATTCACTATCCCTCCCCTCCTTCCCAAGATCTTCAATGAGCCTTGACGCGCGGACAGAAAGCAGGAAACAGCCATGAGCTCACACTAAACGTTGATCTGGAAACTTTGCTATAAAACGTGGTAAGTGAATAATCTGATATCAATATTTTTTTACTTTAAAAATTCTCATATTACGCAAAGATCCCCAGGTTCAAATCCAATAGTTTGTGTCGATCCGTTCGTTATCCAAATGCAATTCACGGGTAAGCGCGCGGTGACATCTCCAAGAGTCCTTGTCCTGCATGGATATGATACCTGTACAAACTCCTCTACTAGCCTGTGATCGCTGTCTAAGGAAAAACCAACAGGATTTTTAAATGAAAATTTCAATAATCAGTTCAAGGGTGGTATAAGGGTGTCATACCTGGCAGGTGATCAAAGCCACAGTGATGAAGAGGTATAGAAGCCCCATGATTGCAATTATAGTTTAACGTCAGAGGTTAATTTGAACAGCCGTAGTCCCAATTCCATATAAACATCTTGTCTCTGAGTTATTGGCTTTTATAATGAGTGTCATATGCCGTCGTTATCGTCATCAGAGGTTTCCATTGGTCTCTGCGCCTGCGGTCGGGTGGAGGGAAGTGCAGTGAAGGATTGATTGATCTTTTGCAAGTTTGCATTGAAGTGAACTGACGGGAATTTGGGATCAGCTTGTGATGTGACACTTGTTCAATCGTTTGCTTTTTTAGGGAGATTAGGGCAGGGGTGGGGGTTACTCCTTTTCTTTCTGTCTGCTATCATTTTCTGGAAAAGGTTTGATTTTTACCCTCCAACACTCAAATTGATGTCATCGATCATAAAGAAGAGGGGGAGGAAGGGTGGGCATTGTTATCTGCTAATTGATATGAACAATGTACCATTTGAGAGATCTGAAGAATTCCTTCAATTTGTACAACACTTTGACAGAGACAGAAATTCAAGCACCCACTTCTACAACAAATCATATGACGAAGGTGGACAATCCAAACAACAACCATGATTCTTAAGACAACTTGACCTTTCCACCAATATTCGATAAATACAGTGGACACCTCCGCCAGGCTGAACCACTGGTGGCCGGATCTGCATGGAACCAAAATTTTAATCGGCTTGTTCGTGCCACCGAGCCAACACATCTGTCCAAGTTCTGGCAGAACCCATCCAAGACTTTTTGAAATACCATGCTATATATCGCTTTTGGCTTCATCTCTCAATGGTGATCAAGAATCAATTAAAAAATTATCGGATCCAGATCTTCACCAAAATTGAATCAATTTGTCCTCGTCACACACCCAAGCTATCCACCAAATTTCGTCCGAATCCATCCAGAACTTTGTGAGATACCCTGCTCACAGAGAGACAGATGAAATTAATATCTCGTGAACCCGAGGATCCTTCGGTGGTGGAGGTAAAAATTAATTCCTCTTTGTGATTGACCGACTGACCGATTCAAATGCCCTTCGGATCTTCAGGTTCAGACCCTAAAAGAGAGACATGGATCTGAAGAATTCATTCAGCTTATCGAACGACTGATTCGATGACCATCTGAACCGTCAGCCAGGCAACCTCCATCATCGAGGTTTCGGTCCTTTAATTGCAGAACCTCTCCAAACGGTGGGACCACAACCTTTGTTGCGTCCGAAATTCATCCAATCGGAGAGAGGAGAGAGAGAGTATATTTGAAGTTAGGTAAACTACTCGTAGATGTCAACGGCATCAAGTTTGAACTCACCGGTGTCTACGTCAAATTGCCTTGGAAAAGCAAGAGTAGGAAACAGATTATGCAGATTGTTCAGTTGGAGAAAATGAAAAAAAGACATTAAAATTTTTTATTTTTCATTTGGACCTCAGAATCCCTGATCATGAACCTATTTCCCTGGAATTCTGTGATTTTTAAAAAAATATATTTTTTAGAGAGATCAGTGGAGGAGCGTTGGAGACCGAGCAGAGCAGCAGCTCCGTACTGTAGGGGTTTTGAGGAAGAACTATAATAATAACATTTATTAAATGTACAATTTAAAATAAAAACTCTTCAGCAATGATCCAAAATATAATTATTATTTGTAACAAAGGAAAATACAACACAGGTTTTACCTATTAGAGCATCTATTGATTACCTGTTACTATCTCATAACATTTTACACATCCAGACATGTGGCAACTTAAAAAAAAATTAATATATACTAAATGTAGTATATGTTTTTACTGCACGAGCCTGGGATAGAGCTTGAACACACAAGAACACACACACACACACACACACACACACACACACACACACACACATACATACAAATACACATACACACATAAACACATACACAAATAAACACACACACACACAAATAAACACACACATACATACAAATAAATGCACACACATACATACACATACACATACACACATAAACACATACACACATACAAATACACATACACACATAAACACACACATACACACATAAACACACACATACATACATACAAAAACACATACACACATAAACACACACCATACATACATAACACACATACACACATAAAACATCACACATACATACACTACACACATAAACACACACTACATACATAAACACACATACACACATAAACACACAACATACATACACATACACACATAAAACACATACAATACAAATACACATACACACATAAACACACCACATACAACACTAAAACACACACATACTACATAACACACACACATACACACACATAAACACACCATACATACAAATACACATACACACAACACCACACACACATACATAAACAACACAACATACACACATAAACACACACATACATACACATACACACATAAAACACACATACATCACAAATACACATACACACATAAAACACACACATACATACAAATACACATACACAACATAAAACACACACATACACTACATAAACACACACATACACACATAAAACCACAACATACATACACATACACACAATAACACACATACATACAAATACACATACACACATAAACACAACACATACACACCATAAACACACACATACATACATAAAACATCACACACATAACACACATAAACACACACATACACTCACATACACATACACACATAAACACACACATACATACCAAATACACATACACCACATAAACACACACACACAACACATAACACACACATACACACATAAACACCACACATACACACATACAACACACACATACATACATAAAACCACACACATACATAAACACACACATACACACATAACACACACACATATAAACACACACATACCCACACATAAACACACACATACATACATAACAACACATACACACATAAACACACACACACACACATAAACACACACACATAAACACACATAAACACACACACACACAACACATACACACATAAACACACACACTACACACATAAACAATACACACCAATAACACACACACCACAACACACACACACAACATAAAAACACTACACACATAACACACACCACACAATAAAACAACACATACATACACATACACACATAAACACACACACATAACACACAACCATAAACACACACACACACACATAAACACACACACGCACACAAACACATACACACACACATAAACACACACATAAACACATACACAACATAAACCACACACTACATCACATACACACATAAAACACACACATACACACAATAACACACACATCACACATAAACACACACATACACACATAACACACACTACATACAAAACACATCACACAATAAACACACACATACATACACTACACATACACACATAAACACACACATACACACATAAAAACACACACATACATACAAACACATACACACATAAACACACACATACATACATAAACACACACATAACACATAAACACACACACACATAAACACAACACATACACACATAAACCACATACACACATACAAACACACACACACACCACACACACACACACACACACACATACACCACCAACCATAAACACAACACACACATAACACACACATACATACACATACACACATAAACACCACACACACTAAAACACACCACACACAACACACATAACACACACATAAACCACACACCACACAACACATACACACCACACAAAAACACACACATAAACACATAAACACACACATACATACACATACACACACATAAACACACACATACACACATAAACAACACACATACACACATACAACACACAATACACACATAACACACACTACAACAAATACACATACACACATAAACACACACATACATACACATACACATACATCACATAAACACACACATACACACATAAACACACACATACATACAACATACACCATACACACATAAACACACACAACATACATAAAACACACACATACACACATAAACACACACACATAAACCACACATAACACATAAACACACACATACATACATAAACACACACATACATACATACACCACACAATACACACATAATAACACACACATACATACATAAACACACACATACATACATAACACACACATACACACATAAAACACACCACACACACACATAACACACATACATCACTACACATACACACATAAACATACACATACATACAATAACACACACATACATACATAAACACACACATACATACATAAACACACACATACATACACATACACATACATACATAAACACACACATACTACATAAACACACACATACATACATAACACACACATACATACATAACAACACACATTACATACATAATACAACACACTACATACACATACACACATAAACACACACATACATACAACATACACATACACATATACAAACACACATACATACATAAACACCACATAAACACATACACACATAAACACACACATACATACACATACACACATAAACTCACTCATACACACATAACACACACATACATACATAACACATACATACATACATAAACACAACACATACAACATAAACCACACATACATACATAAAACACACACATACACACATAAACACACACATACATACATAAACACACACATACACACATAAACACACACACACACATAAAACACACACATACATACACATACACATACACACATAAACACACACATACATACAAATACACATACATACATAAACACACACATACATACATAAACACACACATACATACAATACACATACATACATAACACACACATACATACATAAACACACACATACATACATAACACACACACACACACATAAACACACACATGCATACACATACACATATACACATACACACATAACACACACACATACATACACATACACATACACATACATACACATACATAAACCATACATACATAAAACAACACACCATACATACATAAACACACACATACACACACACACATAACACACACACATACATACACATACACATACACACATAAACACACACATACATCAAATACACATACATACATAAACACACACATACATACATACACATACATACATAAACACACATACATACATAAACACACACATACATACATAACACACACATACATACATAAACACACATACACACATAAACACACACATACATACACATACAATACACATACATACATACATAACACACACATACATACATAAACACCACACACACACACATAAACACACACATCCAAACACACACATACATACATAACACACACACCACAACACACACACACACACACACACACACACACACACACACATAAACACACACACAACGAAGTTTATGCTGAAATACACCAAACGTACATAGGACAAACTTATGGAAGACAAAGACAAATAATGATTGAATGACAAATATTTATGATTTTCCAGGAAGAAACGTTTTTGATAAATTCTTCACATAAAGGGGTTTTATTAGTTTTTCAATTCCCGAAGCAAAAGCTCAGAACGATCGGTAAACGAGTTAATGATTCATTCACTGGTTAAACAGTTTGTGTTTGTACAAATGTGTAAAGTTCGAACAGAGCTCAGTTTATCCAAACACCGAGATCCCTATCAGCCGGGGGTCAAACCCGAGACAAACGAACCGCTGACATCGCGCTCCGCTGTTTACCTGCGGTCCATTCGGGACGATCTATTTATTACGTACGCATTTGTCGGACAATTGAACGCAGTGACCAACAAACGGCCGTTAAACGCGCAGGCTTCGTCTATGGACGGTTAATGTGGTTCGTAGATCCATGGAATGACGTATATCCATCGGCTGCGATATGTTTACCATTACTTGGAGTCTTAGACGATAAAATTATATTAATATAAAATGATTAAATCCGTGCAATCTTTAACTTTGTGAACATGATGATGTTTCACGTCCTCTAACATCGATCCGACATGAGGTTTTGTTGTCCGAGGACGAACACCTTAATGACATACCGGCTCTAAAAGGACCTGCGAACACCTTAATGACATACGGGCTTCTAAAGGACTGAACCCTTAATGACATACCGCTCCAAAAGGACTGCGAACACCTTAATGAACATACCGGCTTCCAAAGGACCTGCGAACACTTAATGACATACCGGCTCTAAAGGAAGCCGAACACCTTAATGCATAAACTCGCTTCCAAAGGACTGCGAACACCTTAATGACATAGCGGCTCTAAAAGGACTGCGAACCCTTAATGACATACGGGCTCCAAAAGGACCTGCGAACACCTTAATGACAATACCGGGCTCCAATAAGGACACTGCGAACACCTTAAAGACATATCCGGGCTCTAAAAGGACCTGCGAACACTTAATGACATACCGGCTCTAAAGGACCTGCGAACACCTAATGACATACTGGCTCCAAAAGGACTGCGAACACTTAATGACATCCGGCTCAAAAGGACCTGCAACAACTTAATGAAATACCGGCTCTAAAAGGGCCTGCGAACACCTTAATGATATACCGGCTCTAAAGGACTGCGAACACCTTAATGACATACGGCTCTAAAAGGACCTGCGAACACTTAATGACATCCGGCTCTAAAAGACTGCGAACACTTAATGACATAACCGGCTCTAAAAGACCTGCGAACACCTTAATGAACAGCGGCTCTAAAAGGACTGCGAACACCTTAATGACATACCGGCTCTAAAAGGACCTGCGAACACCTTAGTGACATTACCGGCTCTAAAAGGCCTGCGAACACTTAATGACAGTGGCTCTAAAAGGACCTCGAACCCTTCATGACATACCGGCTCTAAAAGACCTGCGAACACCTTAATGAACACAGCGTCTAAAGGACTGCGCACCTTAATGACACAGTGGCTTCCAAAAGCGACCATGCGAACCACTCTAATGACTCAATCAACGCACAGCGCTCTAAAGGACCTGCGACCCCTTAATGACACTAGGCTCTAAAAGGACTGCGAACACCTTAAAAGGATGCAACATATACTGGCTCTAAAAAGGACCTGCGAACACCTTAGTGACATACCGGCTCTAAAAGGACCTGCGAACACCTTAATGACACAGTGGCTCTAAAAGGACCTGCGAACACCTTCATGACATACCGGCTCTAAAAGGACCTGCGAACACCTTAATGACCAGCACGAATTAAACACAGCCAATACATACATACACTACATACAATAAACATACATACATACATAACACACAACATACAACACACACATACATACATAAAACAACACACATACATACATATACAAACACACACATACATATCATAAACACACACATACATACATAAACACACACATACATACTACACACATACACACATAACACACACACATACATACAACATAACATACACATATACATAAACACACACTACTACATAAACACACAACATAACACATCACACTAACACACACATACATACACTACACACATAAATCAACTCATATCACACACATAAACACATCACATACATACATAAACACATACATACATACATAACACACACATACACATAAACACACACATACATACATAACACACACATACACACATCAACACACATACATACATAAACACACACATACACACATAAACACCACACAACATAACACACACATACATACACATACCACATACACACATAAACACACATACATACAAATACACATACATACATAAACACACACATACATACATAAACACACACATACATACACATACACATACATACATAACAACACACTACATACATAAACACACACATACATACATAAACACACACACACACACATAAACACACACATGCATACACATACACATATACCATACCACATAACAACACATACATACACATACACAATACACATACATACATACATAAAACACACATACATACATAAACACACACTACATACATAAACACACACATCACACACACACTAAACACACACATACATACACATACACATACACACATAAACCACACAATACATACAAATACACATACATACATAACACAACACATACATACATACACATACATACATAAACACACACTACATACAAACATACACATACATACATAAACACCACATACATACATAAACACACATCACACATAAACACACACATACATACACATACACACATACACATACATAATACATAAACACACACATAATACATAAACACACACACACACACACACACAACACCACACACAAACACACATACACACACACAACGAAGTTTATGCTGAAATACACCAAACGTACATAGGACAAACTTATGAAGACAAAGACAAATAATGATTGAATGACAAATATTTATGATTTCAGGAAGAAACGTTTTGATAAATTCTTCACATAAAGGGGTTTTATTAGTTTTTCATTCCCGAAGCAAAAGCTCAGAACGATCGGTAAACGAGTTAATGATTCATTCCACTGGTTAAACAGTTTGTGTTGTACAAATGTGTAAAGTTCGAACAGAGTTCAGTTTTATCCAAACACCGAGATCCCTATCAGCCGGGGTCAAACCCGAGACAAACAACCGCTGACATCGCGCTCCGCTGTTTACCTGCGGTCCTTCGGACGATCTATTTATTACGTACGCATTTGTCGGACAATTGAACGCAGTGACCACAAACGGCCGTTAAACGCGCAGGCTTCGTCTATGGACGCGTTAATGTGGTTCGTAAGATCCATGGAATGACGTATATCCATCGGCTGCGATACGTTTACCATTACTTGGAGTCTTAGACGATAAAAATTATATTAATATATGATTAAATCCGTGCAATTCTTTAACTTTGTGAACATGATGACATGTTTACGTCCTCTAACATCGATCCGACGAATGAGGTTTTCGTTGTCCGAGGCACGAACACCTTAATGACATACCGGCTCTCTAAAAGGACTGCGAACACCTTAATGACTACCGGCTCCAAAAGGACCTGCGAACACCTTAATGACATACGGGCTTCTAAAAGGACCTGCGAACACCTTAATGACATACCGCTCCAAAAGGACTGCGAACACCTTAATGACATACCGGCTCTCAAAAGGACCTGCGAACACTTAATGACATACCGGCTCTAAAGGAAGCCGAACACCTTAATGACATACCGCTTCAAAGGACTGCGAACACTTAATGACATACGCGGCTCTAAAGAGGACCTGCGAACACCTTAATGACATACGGCTCCAAAAGGACCTGCGAACACCTTAATGACATACCGGCTCCAAAAGGACTGCGAACACCTTAATGACATACCGGCTCTAAAAGGACCTGCGAACACTTAATGACATACCGGCTCTAAAAGGACCTGCGAACACCTAATGACATACGGCTCAAAAGACCTGCGAACACTTAATGACATACCGGCTCTAAAAGGACCTGCAACAACCTTTAATGACATACGGCTCTAAAAGGCCTGCGAACACCTTAATGACTAACCGGCTCTAAAAGGACCTGCGAACACCTTAATGACAAGCGGCTCTAAAAGGACCTGCGAAACACCTTAATGACATACCGGCTCTAAAAGACCTGCGAACACCTTAATGACATACCGGCTCTAAAAGACCTGCGAACACCTTAATGACACAGCGGCTCTAAAAGGACTGCGAACACCTATAGACATACCGGCTCTAAAAGGACCTGCGAACCCCTTAGTGACATACCGGCTCTAAAAGGACTGCGAACACCTTAATGACAGTGGCTCTAAAAGGACCTGCGAACCCTTCATGACATACCGGCTCTAAAAGGACCTGCGAACACCTTAATGAACACAGACGTCTAAAGGACCTGCGAACACCTTAATGACACGTGGCTTCAAAAGGACCTGCGAACCCTTAATGACATACCGCGCTCTAAAAGGACCTGCGACACCCTTAATGACACTAGGGCTCTAAAAGGACCTGCGAACACCTTAATGACATACGGCTCTAAAAGGACCTGCGAACACCTTAGTGACATACCGGCTCTAAAAGGACTGCGAACACCTAGTGACATACCGGCTCTAAAAGACTGCGAACACCTTATGACACGTGGCTCTAAAAGGACCTGCGAACACCTTACAGACATACCGCCTTAAAAG